>BPTQ01000009.1:142446407-142733235 GCA_019973895.1 Chrysanthemum seticuspe | reverse complement strand
TTTAAGCTTAAAGATGTCAAAACTGGTGATTTGCTTCTCTCTGCTGAGGAATGGACATGCATTCTCATGTACGTCTTTATTCCATTCTTCACAGATGGTGTGGTTGCTCTTTCCCTTTTCTCTTTCGGGAATGAGGACACCATCTTTGACCCCGGTATCATCCCTTCTAGTTTCTACCATTGACAGATACCGCGGTTCTATCTCGTCGGTGTGGAACTTTCTGATGTTCATATGTTCATTAACATTGTGAACGAAAGTCCGATCGAGATTGGTTTTCCACGTCACTTTCCCCATGAACAAATGAATGCGGGGTCGAGTCAAGCTAGCGACTCGGGAATCAAAAACAGTAGCATGCCATATGGGTTTTCACCCATATTTCTGTCTTCTCACCTCTTTCTACCACCCTAGTGTGGGGGGGTTGCCCACATGTTTCAAAAAAAAAAAAAAAAAAAAAGCTTTCTAAATAATGGCCGTAGTATTTCCCTTTTACGTTCTTTGTTTCGGCATAACCGCCGGTACTTTGAATATTGAGGGCAATATTCATTTCTAAGTGTGGGGGGGAATTCTCACGAATTTTATGATATAATTATACCAATTCCCTCGTTTTTGGCCAAATTTTTTTTTTGGAGTAAGTGTTTTTCACTTACTCATTTGGTTATCAGTCCGCCTTGTCTGTAAGACAAAAGGATTGGCTAATCCAGGAGCAAACGGCTCTTGGTAAAGATTTCTCAAATCCGTTTATATGGCTTGCAATTTGCCCAAAATTGTATGGTATTCAGCTCACCATATCCTAAAAAGTGAAGAGTTGGCTAGCCCGCAAGATTATGGCTTGTGGTAAAGGCAGTGGAAAAAGCATAATTGGTAATCAGCTCACCAAAGATAATGTTGATAATTTATCTAAGAGTTGGCTCAAAAAATTTGATCTGCGCAAAACCGTCAAGTCTAATCACACAAACTGGTCACTTGTGAATGACCAGCCGTAACAGACTTAAAACAGTTCAGACACAAATGCAATGAAGATCTGAGGAGTATAGAGTCTCCCCGGGTCGTTATGTCCCAGCGAGCTATGCGATGAATTATCAAACGTTTAGTGATCGAGGAATTTGAACGGAAAAGGATTTGATTGATATTATAACTACAGGAAAAGCCAACAAATAAAAACGGCCTAAATGCAAATTAAAGAAAATTAAAAAGATTAAAAATATTAAATAAACGCTATCACTATATTTAAAGTGATGAACGTTTAAAACTTAAAACTAAAAACTTACGTTTAAATTAAAATTACGTAAACGTATAAAATAAAAAGTGAAATCTAAGATATAAAAGTCCTAAAAATATGAAAAATACATTTTTACAATCCTAATGATAAAAGAAAATATTTGGAAAAAGAAAATTATTTTTATAACTAATTATCTAATTATTATTAATTAAAAACTATTTTTAACTATTTAATAATAACCTAAAATGAAAGAAAATAGGAAATAAAGCTTGAAAAATAAAATTATGAATTAGAAAAGTCTAAAATATCAAACTAGAATTTTCAAAACTATTTTTGTATTTTTCTGATAATTTTTCTATTTTTTATGGATTTTAAACTATTAAAAACTAATTAAAATATTTAAAAATACAAATTTAACTAGGAAAAATCTAGAAAAATATTTTTTTCTCTTTTTATATTTATCTTAACTTAAGAAAATTGAAAAATTATTTTTTTGAAGCTTTTCTTAATTTTTTGTATTAAATGCTATTTAAGAGTGCTTAAAAACTAATTTAAATTAAGAAAAATAGCAAATGAACTTGGAAAAATCTGAAAATTTCAGGAAAAGTCTAAAATAATATTAGGAAGATATAAAAAATGGAAAAACAGGTGCTTGTGTGTGGAATTTTGAAACTGCTATGGAAGTGCTTATAGAAATAAGCACTTGATTAAGCAAAAGAGCACCAAAGGCTACCAAACTGATAAGGAGGCTATAATAAGCTAAAATGACCAAAATGCAACTAAAAACAACAAGTTCTAACCACTGGATTACAAGTCTAATCAGATTTGATATAATGAACTTATAAGCTAATGACAGATTTAGGTGCCCACTTTAAGCTTAAGCACAAGCTTCACAATAAGCTCAATGGGAAAAATACCAATTGGAACTTGGAAAAGACCTGGTTGAGAGTATTTAAACCAAAAATCAGACTATGATAAGATCTTTTGAGCTCTGTGCACCAACTGCAAGAACTAAGAAAAAGCTAAGTGTCAACTGACCCATGGAGCAGGGCATAAAGGGCCTAAAAGAGGAGCCTGTTTGAAGCTTATAAAATTTTGACAAAAATCAGTAAAAATAGCAATAACAAACTAGACCAAGAGAAGTTTTTGAAACACCAAATCTTACTGAATTTGACCCAAAAATGAATCAAGGAAAAATCCTTGCAGCTGGCTGAAAAACAGGTTTTTCACCTTTTTGACTTTTGAAGATTTTTAAGAACTTTGACCAAAATGGATTTTGGATCCAATTTTAAGACTGATATTGATGTTATTGATTGAAATGGAACCTCTGCAAGCTTTGTTTAACACTTTTGAACACAAAACAAAAGATTGGATTTCCAAAAATCCAACAGGTTATCTGTTTGAGGCAGTTAAAGTGAATTTTGACTTTAGGTGTATTACAGGTACAAACTGAGACAGGTAAATACTCAAATAAGCTACACAAACTTGTACCAACAAATGTTATCTACTGAGCAAGCCTTAAGGGCAGTTTAAACTACAAATCCAAACACTCCTTATTGCAACTGTTATGAAGATTTAAAGAGCAAATCACTGAACCAACATACTTTAATGATCAATCTAAGTTCAAATAACCTAAGTACAGCTAATCAAACAAGATTAAGCTTATTCTAACTACAAAGACAGAACATGCATATGAAACTATAAAATAACTTACAAGTGGTCCATAGCCACAATGGCCTGAAACAACTTCCCAAGGAACAACTATCCTACTTAAACCAACCCACTAGAATCTAAATCAACCCCTGTCCAACTGCATCAACCCATTTCTCTTTCCATTTCCATTTTAGGCCCTAGTTTGACTTTCGTTGACCAGTATCCAAACTTGATTGAAACTAGACTTTAAGCTTATAAAAAGCTATAAAAAGCTTATATAGGCTTACTAAAACTGATAAACAAGCTGTGTGAAGCTTGGTTTTATGAAATGGAACCTTAAATTTTTAACAGTGGGCACATAAACATGAACTTGAATGAAACTAGGAATTGATAATTAAAACTTGATTAAACTGAAGATGTAACTTGAGTTTGATATTTAAGAACAAAATATTACAACTTTAGAGTTTAGCTAAGACATAATTAGAAAAAACGACATAAAAGTAAATTTAAACTAAAACATCTACTACTTTGCTTCTTCTCTTTCCTTCCTTTTATACCCAATGTCTTTCTCTCTTTCTTCTGATTTGATCCCACCATTTATTAGCCATTGGATTGCTTTAAAAGTCATCTCAACCATTCAAAACGATTTTTGGCGCCAAAATGGTTATCTGCTAAATGGGGTTGAGTGAGGGGGGGAAGGTGCAATTAATGAAGTTTGGATGTTAGTTGGAGGTGAGGGAACAGGTTTGAGTGATTGGTGAGGAGGGGGGATGGGTGTAGCTGAGTTTCAGGGAAGCAGTTGATATGGAGACTTTTTGGCGGGTTGAAGATATTGACCAGATTTGACCCAAGTGGTTATTAATAGATGGGGGGGTTCAAAAAGGTAAAGTGGCAGGGGTCCAATAGGTAAAGGCAGGCCAAAATGGTTGAAAGGTTAATAACATAGGGACCTAAAGTGTAATTTCTGAATTTCAAGGGACTAATCCTGCCAATTAAGCAAAGTTTCTCCAAGGGTTGAAATTGACAAGCTTCAAAAGTATAAGGACCAATTTTGCCATTTTCCAATTTTCCGGGGGCCAATTTTGCCAATTTTCAAACTTGGAGGACCATTTTTGTAATTTTCTCAAACTTTTCATATTTTTCACCAAAGGACTAAATTTGACAACTTTTGATTTTAAAAGGACCTTTGGTGACTTTACTTTTGAAATTATGTGCTCAGGGACTGTTTTTGACAATTTTTGAAACTTGGGGGACTGAAACTGCAATTTTTGCAAATTTGATATGTTTTTCATCTGATTTTGATATTTTTGCTTTTAAAACACATAAAACACTGATTTGTGATATTTTGATCATTTTGATGTGTTTCTGAGTGTTTTCAGATGATTTTGCAGTTTATTTTGTACAAAAATGATGAGTATTTAGACACTCATCAATACCTCAGAATCAGCAAAACATAATAAATCCATAAACTTGAAATCTTGTGAGAAGAACTCAAATAGCCCAAATGAATCCTGTGAGAATCAACTGCTACATAAACTCTCTCTGACTATCTTTATCAACCCATATGTAGACAATTTGAAGTGACCACTGTTGAAGAAAAACCCGATATACCAAACTTGAAACTGAAGTCGAATTCCCCGCATTTGTGTCTTAAGCTTGCACTTAAAGATGGAAGAACGGTGTCGAGAGTCTATGCTTCAAGCAAATCTCTAAGTACTCACTACTCAAACAAAGTATGAGACATTAACACCTCTTGAGATTATCCACATCGTCATCTGCATGTGACACTGAGTAAAACAACGTAACTCCTAAAAGTGATAGTTAACCAGGTCTTTAACCATCTACCTCGACTGCTGGTAACTAGATAAACCAAGTCTTCAACTCAAATTCTTAAGCCCGAGCAAGTTATCAAATAAGAACACGCCTTTGTGAAAGAAAACTTCAATCTCAAATAAGTGATAAATGATTAACTCTGAAGTCATCAACTTGTGTCAAATGCCCAACAAGTGAAAACAACATACAATCGGATGTACATTGTCCCACTGAATGAACCGGAACAAATGATTCCTCAACATCAATGCATTCTTCCTTAAAAGTAAACATGTAGAGACTGATCTGGAAGATTCACCAATAATGTCTTCGAGCGGATGAGGAAGTCATTTTTCTTTAAGTTCATGTGGTTGATTTATAGCGTGCACATTGAGAGAAACAATAATCCGTAAATATTTGGCAAAGGAATACCAAAGAGCGGATCATTATTCATGAGTGCAACTGCAATATTATGATAGTCATTATTAATGCCTTGAGGAATAACTGGAGATTTGGGATTCTTGAGAATTCCAAGAAGTACTTCTTAGATGGTGAACCAGTTGAGTCAATAGAAACCGGAGCATGAGCTTCAGAAGCTGGATGATCAACATTCGTCGGAGGTTGAAAGTACTCATCAAACCTATGTTTGAAAAACAATGAATCCCAAACATTGATTCCCATTTATCCTTAGTATATTCACTCTTCATCAAACAGAATATACACTCATCATCATCAAAAATTAAGTCGTATAACCATTATTCAAACATCCATCATCATGTAGTATATTCACTCTTCTCCCCCTCAAAAATTGCATCCGAATTTGCCATTTTTGATTTAACAAGTGAATAGGAGTATACACCAA
Source organism: Chrysanthemum seticuspe (assembly GCA_019973895.1). Taxonomy (NCBI): domain Eukaryota; kingdom Viridiplantae; phylum Streptophyta; class Magnoliopsida; order Asterales; family Asteraceae; genus Chrysanthemum; species Chrysanthemum seticuspe. The sequence continues at coordinate 142,727,692 of BPTQ01000009.1, read as the reverse complement.
TGAACGTAGATCCACTTGATGACTGAATGAGCGTGGAAAAACATGAAGCTTGTTGATGAAGAATGTAGATGAGTATGACCATTCACGAGAGAATTTCTCATTACACAGAAGAGTGTACACTTTTCTTTTCTTTGAAGAACGGGGCCTGAAGTGTTATCTGCAGACGCCATTATGATGAAGTACGAGGCCTGAACTGAAGTGAACAGACGTCATAGCCGGTTGAGTATCAATGTTGAGAAACTTGAGCCCGTGAGTTATGAGATATCAATCCATTTGTAATCCATACTTTAAGCCAGTCCATGTATTGAAGGATCGAAGTATCTGCAACTGAGTAAGGAGTACCTGTACTAACATTACAAGCTTGATTGCATATATATGGGTTAGTGACATTAGTATCCAAACTCTTTGGGGTTTCACGGTCAACCTTGATTTTTTCATCAGAAAACAGCTTTCCGGTAGGAATCCACCTAAGTCCAGCATCCTTAAACATTCTACCAGACGGTATCCACTTATGGCAAGGTCTAGGATTGTAAGGCTTCTTATGCACAGTGGAAGACTTATCCTTGATCCTAGTTTCCAAAGATTTAGCAGTTGGTATCCATCTAGGCGAAGTTTTTGGTTTGTATTGTTTCACAACATGTTGAACCTTAGTCGCGTTAGTGGTCTTAGTGGATAGTACCTTGGCATGTGAATTAGGAAACTGTTTCTTATGTGGAAAAGACTCAGAATTTCTAGTTTTGTTTTCTACATGCTTAGCATTCTTATGCAAATAACTACTCTTAGCTGCACGCCAATCCCTAGTCTTTTGAGTGTTCCTAGGTAGTGGTTTACAACTACTAGCAGTGCCTTGAAATCTCGTAGAATTCATCACCCTAGTTCTTGCACCTAAAATTCCGTCTTTTCGAATCTGTGCCTTTTTTCTAGCTTTTTCTAGATAATAGTTCTTACACAAGTCATTAATATCATATGAATTCTGGGTTTTAATACTTGATTTTGACACTGTTTTCGAACTACTCCTAGAGGTGCTGGGAGTAGAAGTAGATGCTTGTTGAGGTTTAGAGGAACTAGAAGCATAATTCTTAGGCAACTCAGGTGAAGTGACTGGTTTTGACAAAACTTGTTTCTCATCAACTTGGGAGGCAAACCGTGTTTTTGAAAATTTTGGTCTTTCGGATATAAACGCAGTAGGCTGCCTAACAATGGACCGGTTTCTAATGGGATGAGAAACTGGTTTCCCCAAGGTTGATGGTTTTGTAAACTTAGTGTTCACACTTTTCCCTAGAGTTTTCCTAAGCTCATTTTTTAAGGCAACAATAGCGAAACTCTTTTCCTGAAGTTGAGCTTTGAGTTCATCAATTTTTGCTATCAAAGAGTTTTGTTCCATTGACTTAGTTCTAGCTTCTTTGACAGACTCACTAAGTTCTACGTGATGCTTTCTCAAAGACTCATTTTCCTTTAGTAATTTAGCCACATAAATTGACAGTTCATTATTTCTTGTTATAATAGCATCAATGTCTTGTGTATTCATGACTAAATTACTTTTCTCATTCAAGACAGAAATATGTTTCTTCAGATTGTAAATGGTTGACTCTTTGTCTTGAAGCTGAGCTTTCAAAGTGTTAATTTCAAAAAGTTCACGGAATTCAGGAAGTTCCGGTTTTTTACATGGTTTGTTAAGTTGAAAACTTTCTTCTTTACTCTGAATCGCGATTTCAAGTGAAATGCAATATATTTCAAGATTTGAGAATTTGTTTGAAAGTTCATCAAAAGCCTTCTTATCAACCAAATCTTTTGTTTTGAAACACTTAATCTCAGACTCAGCCTCAGTAACAGAACATTTATGAAAGACATGTTCAACATTATGATCAGTTTGTTTAAGTGCTTTAGCAGATGCACTATGTTGAACAGTAAAGGGTACCTCATTACATGACACCTGCTCAATTTCTGGTCTGTTATCTGCATCCACAACATGTGTAACGAGAGTCACTGGACCGCTGGATGTGTCAAGCTTATCGATCTCTGAGCCTCTGTATTCAGTGCCAACTGATCCATCATCTGGTGTTTTACCCGACTCATCATTATATGTTGACTCTGACATTCTGCATTCAACAACACCCGATTCTTTAACAGATACATTACCCAACTTATCACAACTATTTCTCAACTGCACCTGACACTCATTCACGTTTTCATCTTTTTGTGTAACTTCCTCAATGTACTTCTCCACATTATCCATGAGTTGTATGAATGTCTCAATGAACACGCTAATTTCCATTCCAGTGTGTTTCTTGAAAGACACTTCAGTCATTTCATCATCAAAATCTGAGGAATATTCCCCCCGGATAAATGGCTGAAATTGATCGAAGATTACTTGAAGAGCTGCCATTAGATTCATCAGTTGAGAACTTCTCTTTAGTAATTTGAAACCTCAGTTGTTCTAAGTTTAGTAGCACAGTTCTTGTCAAGATGGGAAAATCCTGACGAAGGAGAGCACTGCTTGTTCGATCCATAGTTGTAGATAAAAGTAGTTTGAGGTGCTGATAAAGTAGTTGAAAGGGCTCAATGATACATTCCTTAAGCATGGCATTTTGTAGCATTGACAGGTGCATTTCAGTCTTTTTAAAGTCTGAACCTGGAGATATCACATCCTCATTGATTGATTCAATCATCTTTAATCGTTCAGTGTAGCTAACATTCTCAGGGTTGACTACATCATCATACAATTTAAGCACTTCTGAAATCACTGGGTCAGTAGAGTAAGACATGATGTGGTAGAATGCACGGGATTTTACAAGTCTATGATTCAAACCGAGAAATAGAATCTTTCGCGGGATTTTACTAAAATCAAGACCAAACTGTTAAGCAATGACCAATGGAATGATAGACAATTGTGTGTTAGGACATATGATTGTTTGTAGGATTAGCAGAGATGTTGTTTGGTTGTGATTCGGATTGGTTTATGCCCGTTTTTCCTGAGAAATTAAGGTCTAAAAACTTAAAAACCTCAATAACTTCTGTTCGGAGCGGATTTAGACCTTGAAGATTGACCCGAATTCGGCGTGCCATTCTCCTCGTTCTCACGGTCGTTTTGATGGGTAGAACGCTGAAAACGGAGTTACGGTTCAAAAGTTATGGCCGTTTGAAGTTTTGACGGGAAAAATCAACCAAGTCGCTACGAATTCTTGAACCAAGTCGCTAACAACTAATTCGCTACACCACTAAGTCGCTAGAGTCCCAAGTCGCTAGAAAGAAAGCAAGTCGCTAAGAAGTAACTCGCTACAGACCAAGTCGCTAGCCAAATTTTGGCAGCAATTCGCTACACAAGTCGCTAGATATGCAAGTCGCTAAAGAGCAACTCGCCACAGACCAAGTCGCTACCACAAGTCGCTACCCGTAGTGGAGAATCCACTACTTGTACTTTAACTCGCTAGATCTAACTCGCTACCTTCAACACTGTAAGTCACTACAAAAATGTGAAGCAAGTCGCTACCAAGAAAACACTCCGTGAGCTAAGTCGCTAGCTTGAAAAACCATCTAAACATCACTTTTCAATCCAAAAACAACCCAACCAAGATGATTCAAGCTTACCAAATGAAAACCTAAACACTTGTGATGATTCTAAACATAAAAGTACCAACAAAATTCAAACTTTAACACAAGAAATCACCCAAATGATGCAAAAACCACTAAACTTTTTCAAACTCAAAAACCACCTAAAAACCACTATAAATCCAAAGATGTGCAAGATATGATCTAACCATGGCGCTCTGATACCAATTGTAAGATATAACTTTTCACATGCACATCAAACCATAACACAAAGTAGCATATAGATGGAATTCTAGAGAGAGAAAGTTAGAGGTTTAGGGAACTTAGTAAGAGAAAGTGAAAGATATTATTATGAGCTCCAACTCTCTACCTTGGGAGGTAGAGAGTATTTATATTCTTACATAAACCGCCACACTTTGGGCTGTGGATCAAGCATACAGTGGGTAAAGACCCGTCCGTCCTCCACGGTGTTACTTAACTAAATACTACTTAACTTAAATGAACTATGACTACGAGCTTTCTAACGATTACATATACTTGAGGTGACCGACTCTTTAATACCGGGAATTTCTAATTCCTAACACCTTTGTTAGGCCAGAAATTAACTTCCTTTCAACAAGAATCTTCATTCCTTGTTCCGACATATGTCCAAGCTTCTGATGCCATGTTATTGCAACTCTATGACTTGAACTATGTGAAGCAACAGATGCTTTCGCCTCCTCCATTACCTCTCCTTTCAGTTGGTATAATTTTGCAGCCACCTTTTCACCTTTCATAAGTACAAGCGCGCCTTTTATAACTTTCATGATCTTGTTTTGTATTTCAACTTTACAACCAAGATCATCCAATTTTCCCAGAGACAATAGATTCTTTCTCAGGCCCTCCACGTGTCGCACATCCCAAATAGTACCAACTGTACCATCATGCACCTTCACCATGATATTTCCAATTCCAATGAACTTTAGTTCATGATCATTGCAATTGTACACAGGTCCGACTCTAGAGATAGGTTTATATTGATGAAACCATTCTCTTTTTGCGGTCATATGAAAAGTAGCTCCCGTATCGAACAACCATACATCTGCAAATCTTTTCCTGCCTTCATTTGCAACTGCTGCTTCACAACACAGAGCGTTACCATCTTCTGAAGTGCTTGCGAAATTTCCCTGAGGATTAGAGGTATTTAAACCCCAACAATCATTCTTAAAGTGACCCGACTTGCCACATTTGTAGCATTTAAAACTCTTCTTCCTTCCTGTTCTAGATTTACCATGATTGTGACTCTCACTGGAGCCAGGTTCCATTGACCTCCCTCTCGTCACCACCAAAGCCTCCACCTGTCTTGAACTGGTCTGTCTGTCCTCCCTATTGTTACGCCTGTTTTCTTCTTTCAGAATAGCGGCCGCAACATCATCGGAGACTAGATAGTCAGAAAGAACATTATTGGTTAAGTTGATTATGAGTTGGTCATATGAGTCAGGTAAACTTTGAAGTAGAATTTCAGCACGTTCTTGTGGCTCTATTTTACAACTCAAAAACGTGAGCTGAGAAAATAAAGTATTCAGGTTATTAACGTGCTCAGTCACTGAAGTAGATTCCGTCATGCGCAGAGCATAAAGTTTCCTCTTAAGGAAAATTTTGTTGTAGAGCGATCTTGCCTCGTATAGTCGAGCAAGATGATCCCAAATATCCTTTACAGTCTTCTTCTCCTCTATGCTTGACAAACTCCATCTGCTAATGCCAGATGAAGATTTGCAATAGCATTTCCATCAATCTCGTCCCATTTACTATCATCCGTGACCTCAGTTGGCCTTTCGTCAATGGCCGCCAAACATTTATCCTTTCTGAGGATAGCCTTCATCTTTAATTTCCACAGCGAGAAATTATTCCCATTGAATTTTTCGATTTCAAATTTTGCCGACATTGCTACAATCACAATCTACCTTTGGACAAAACTATTATAGTAACGAACACCTTTTGAGTGAGTATAATTTTATTTATCTTTTGATGTGGAGGGTCCACTAATTAGTGGCAACCACAGAGCATACGATAAATAATTATACACACACCCAACCTTAGCTCTTGATACCACTTGTTGAGAAAAGTGACGCCGGACTGAAGCAAACCCACAACTAAAATATGAAAATACTAATAAAAGATGACACACGGATATAACGTGGAAAACCCCAATAGGGTAAAAACCACGGGCAAGGAAATATACGTATCACTATGATGGAAACTAGGAGTTACACCTTCTCTTTATTACAGGGATAAACACTAATCTCTAATACTTCTCACAATACTAGAAGAAAAGAAAGGATACAAAGATCACTATGTGTTTTGTATTCGTTGGAAATGGGATTGAGATGCATAACAAGGCACTGGTCCTTGCCTTTTATAGGCATCAAATCAAAAGGGAAGCTACTTCCAAAGCAATTTGCATAATCAAATTGCCCAACCATTCATTTTATTCCACCAACTTGGTGTTGGTGGTAACAGCCCAGAACATGGTAAAATAATCAGTAGCAATACTCAGTAGCAATGCAATACCACTAGGTGGTTACCGGATATCACTTAGAATCGTGTGATCACTTTTCAAAGTAAACTATTCGACCCTATGCCTGGGTTACACGAATATCTACTTGGGATAAGACCAAAAGTAGGAACCATCAGTTACTACACTAGCAGTAGTAACCAATACACTAGCAGTACTAACCACTATTGAGTCAGGATGTTTAGGAACCTTATGGGTGTACACTCCGTACCTCCTTACCCAAAACCAGGTATGAAGTAATCCCACAAGTGCACTAAATTTTCCAACAATCCTCCCCAAATTTAGTTCACTTCCTTTGCACGAAAAACAAACATCAAACAAAACGTGTGCATAAACGAAAATATCCTGAGGATTGAATTTCCATCTTAGTACATTACACGTTCAAATATTCAAAAATCAGGGTGTTCTAAGAATTGAACCCTTCAACCCATTTGAATACTCGAAGATAAAATACACACAAGTTTTCAATCACTTAGTTGCTCCTGACACTTTACAAGCCATTTGTCCCTCTCAAAATGCATAAATGTTTTAAGAGCCAAAAGTCCAAAGCTCCCTGAAGCGGCAAAACTTCAACATTCACATAGGTGGTTCCTCTTTATTCATGCTCCTGCTTAGCACTTTTTCAAAGAAATTAACCATTAAGAAGTAAAGACTTCATCCTCGTTTTTAGCACAACCTTGGGATGTAAATAAAACATGTGCTCCAGTCCAATGAATGTTCAGCTTTCCACATTGAACTCAGCTCCTAAGTTTCCTCAGGAGGGAGTTGGGTGTCTTAGCATTCAGTGACTAAGTTGGACTTAAACCCATCATTTTAGCAGACTTTAAAACCAGGTCTCTAGCCAATCCCTTCGTCAAGTGATTAGCTAAATTTTGTTGAGATCTAACAAACTCTATAGATACCACCCCATTCATGATAAGCTCACGAATCATGCTATGTCTGACACCTAAGTGTCTAGACTTCCCATTGTACATCTGGCTATAAGCCTTTGCCAATGTGCTGCACTATCACACCGGATAAAAATAGGTGCTATAGGTTTAGGCCACAATGGAATCTGTTAGGAATTGGAAATTCCATGTTAAAGTGTCGGTCATCCCAATTATAGTCTAGCATATGTTAGCTCGTAGACTTGTAGTTATTTACGTTGTTTAGTAGTTTATTTGTTAGTTAGTTACATAGTTTAGCGTAGTGTAACATCGTGGAGGAAGGACGGGTCTTTACCCACTATATACCTGATCCACAGGCCGATAGGAGGTCGTTGTGTCTGTAAGTATATATACCCCTTCCATCCATGGAAGGGGTGGTGCTTTCAATCTAACATTTTACATTTTGTGAACCAAGTCTCTAGCTTGAACACCTATCTCTCTACTTTCTCTCTCTAAAATGTCTATCATGTATTTTGATCATCCAAGACCACCCGAATCATCAACACAATAAATATATCGATCCTACAATTGGCATCAGAGCCTAGGTTGTGTTGTTTTGATGATTTACATGGCTTCTTGTTGGCGGTTTGATGCAGTTGTTGTATTGTTTTGATGCGTGTTGATGCTGTTGATGTGTTATGTGTTTTTAAGCAAGTTTACTGGTTTTAGTGTGAAATGGCCAAACTGCAGTTTAATATCAGTTTCTTAACCTGTTTTTGTGGTCAAACATGTGTTGGTGGTCAAATATATCAGTCTCTTTACCTCTTTTAGCATTATGTTGTGATGTTTTTTTTTCAATGGTCATTCTATGGACAAAAGAGTCAAAACTGATGCATTTTTTTATGCTTTTTTTGGGTATGTTTCAAGCTGGACAGAATATTGGTCGGAAATAACTCGCTGGAAAAACTCGAACATCTTGCTAGCGACTTGTCAAAATTCCGTCCAGATTCATTGAATCTGTTAGCGACTTGCCTGTTTTTTTTGTAGCGAGTTGTTGACTATTGAGTCAACAACTGTAGCGACTTGTGCTAGCGAGTTGTCCGTTACAATGGTAGAGACTTGTCCATGGTCTATTGTAGCGATTTAGCAACTAGCGAGTTGGCTTAAAAAGAAAGAGATGAAGTAGATGTAAAGACTTGACCTCGACCACAAAACAATACCAAATTCCATGTAAACAGTCACGACCACAAAACCAAATTCCAAATACAACAAAGACTCAACAAGATGAATCATCTGTTTCATTATTAACATCATCAATCACACGAAATAAATTCAGTCCGGATCCAAACTTAAAACAAAACCTACAACCCATCTCCATCCACATCCAACCTCAAATCCAAACTAAACTCATCCTTGAATCTTACCTTACTTTGATATCAAGACCTCAGCTCACTCAAGACTCGGAATTATAGATAATAACAATTACATTCACGATCTCAGTCTAATTGTTATTCGTGTTTCTCAAGAATAAATCAGAACTCAAAGGTCCATAAACACGATAAATTAACATCATTGATCAATTTTCGAAGTCAAGCTTCAATGATATTCGAATCATTCAAGAAATAAAATATAACAAGGTTGTTACTTTTATCTCTTTGATTCGTTCAAAGACTCAACAAAGGAGAAACTCATTACAATTAATACCTACCCGTGATTCTTATGAGAGATTGAAGTCAGAATCATCATCATGTCCTCACAGCCGAGTCAAGAGCATCAAGCCATCCCTGTGGCGAGCTCGTGGTGGTCATAAAGATGATTCAATCTTGTTATGTGTAGAGATGAGGAGCGTTTTCCTTTGGTATGTTAAATGGGGAAGGATTTGTTATGGTAGGCGGAGTGATTATGAGACGGTGATACATTTTTTTTTCTTCTCGGATTTGTTTGGTGAGAGAAAATTTAGAGTGGTAGGCGTATTATCTGTTAAGAGTGTTTAGGGTTTGAGGGATGTGAGAAATGTTAGGGTTAAAGTATTGTCTTATACCCGGTTGCTTATCTTAAGCTGATCGTGGGTTGATATCTAAAATAAATTGGACTTGGGCTTTGAAGGAGTGGCTAAAGGATCAAGTATCCCAACTTGTGCACGTGGGCTTCTAACTTAGAATTTGGACTCTAGATCGTGGGCTTCACAATTCTTGTGTGGATATTTGACTTGCATGTTTCTTGTGTGCTACGGGGCAGTGATTGTCATATTCGAAATATGGACCTAAATGGGAAAATCTTATTATCCAATTGTTTTTTTTTTGTTACAAGTTCTTGGATTTTATTATTGGAAATCCGTAATGGTATTTTTGGTAGGATAAATTTTAGGATGGATACAAATTCACGGCTTGAGCTTAATATTTGAGATAAGGATTATTGAAGTTGGTGACCTCACTTGGGCTTTGGAGTTTGAATGGAAAAATCACACTTTTCGTTTGGAAGTTGATATACAATTTGGAGATTGTTTACAATTTCAAATTTACCATAACAGGAGTTTAAGTGATTAATACATATGTTCTTTTGAACATTGGGTCATTAAACTTGGATTCGGATGACGGTCATATGGGCTTCTTAATATGAGATCAGATTTATAAGACTTGGATTTAATGAGATTTATTGAAGAAATTTTTGATAATGAGATTTAATGATGAGAGTTTTTTAGCACTTTGGTTTATGCATTTTCACGAAGTATATTATGTCTCGGTTTGAATTGTTTATTTGAACTAGGTTGACTACCGGGTTGGTTAGACGGTATTTCTTATTTGGATTTGAAGTGAGGTTTTTTTTTTCCGGGCGTGTTTACTTATTTCGTCTTCTTTCTTTCTACCCTTCCGCGAAGATGACTTGTTTGGGCGTTTATAGAAGGTGATAAAGACTTGGCTATTTAGTTGCGTTTGTGATTCTTTCTCACTTAACCCACAACGTAGCTATCACTTCGGTGTCTCACTCAGTTGAGAATGTCAAGAGGTTTTGTACATTGGTGTTGGAATCACTCCTAAACCATAATTCAAGTGTTAGTTACTCATATGTAATAGGTAGTTTATTATGGCCTTTATGTTTGTTTAAGGTCAAGCTTATGTAGAAGGCCCATAAGCTTAGGCCCATGTCCAATAAGGAAAAGGGAAGGAGTAGGAGTGTTGCCCTAGCTCCTTGCCTATAAATACTATGTAATAACCCTCACTTGAGGGTTGGTTGTTCAAGTTATTTCTCTCATTCACCTCCTACGCATAACCGGCTCATTCATACGTGTATGTGTGTGTGTTTTACTTGTTCAACCGCCTCTATTTCTTTCTATGTTGCTTGTGTTGTAAAACTAGTGACCTAACAGTGGTATCAATCGCCTAACTAGTTGGGTGAATCGTTATTTCTTGAAGTAGGTTTTGGTCCTACGCGTAGAATAACACGATACTTTGGTCCTACGCGTAACCCGTTTAGCCGTTTTGGTTCATCAAGGTTCACACTTTTGTGTTATTTTGGTACCTTTAACGCTATTCCATAACAAAAATCTGGTTTAGAAACAAATTTGGGCATAATCATTTTTACGAGTAAGATTACGCGTATCAAAACCCTAATCTTACGCATAACTTTATTCGTGGCTTGATCTTCGTTCTCGTGGTTTACTCCGTGTTTTCTTGCTTGGATAAGCCTGAAAATACGTCGACTTTGGATATCTTTTGCACTGTGAAGTGTAAAAGATCACTTGGGATAAAACCCTAAATTTACGCATTAGCATAAAGCTTACGCGTAGAAATCCTACGCATAAGATTATTCTTACGCATAAGCCTAGTCTTACGCATAAGGTAATCCTACGCCTAACTTTCTACGCCTAACTTTGTGTCTACGCCTAACTTTAGAGTCTTTTCCATACTTACGCGTAAGCTAAAACTACGTGTAACTCTCTTTGTTACGCGTAACTTTGGTGTTTTTACGCATAAGTTCCACTTGGTTTCTTGTGATTTCTACGCCTAAGGACACTTCATCAACAAAGGTTCATTCGACTACAAAGATCCATTTTTACCAACACAAGTTTTCAACATGTCACAACCACCATACTCTAACTATTTCCCTTACACTTATTCTCAACGACAACAACAACTAAGTCCACAACATCAACAATGGAATCAACAACAAGCAATTTATCAACAACAATTTAATCAACAACATACTCCACAACTTGGAGCAATTCCTCCACCACAAATGGTTCAAACACCACCAAGTCTTCAAGTTCAACCCTACACAAATGACTTCAATCAACATCCATCAAGGAACACTATGAAGGAACCAACTTGGTTTGCAAAGATGTGTGAAGCTTTAAGCAGCCAACAATCAATTCATGAGGCTGGATCACTTGATAGACCTCCAATGCTCACTCCAGGAAACTACGATCAATGGGTGATAAGGTTTTTTAGGTTTTGTGATCTGAAGAAGCCACATGGAAAGTTCTTAAAGATGGTTATCTTGGAAGGTCCATTTGAGATGCCTATTGTCATTGTACCCGGAGATCCTAATGCTATTCCACCAAGAGATGAACACACGAACATTGCTACTGTTGCAGATTTAAATCAAACAGAACTTCTACACTATGAAGCTGATGAGCTTGCAATGCAATATATCCTTTTAGGATTACCTAACCCAATTCTTCGAAGTGTTGATGCTCAAAAGACTACAAAGGAAATGTGGGAACATATTCATCTTCTTATGGAAGGATCTGTACTCAATCAGGAGGTTTTGGAATACAAAATTTACTTGGCTTATGAACACTTCATGATTGAACCTGGAGAGACACTAGAGTCTTATCATCATCGATTTTCAGACATCATCAATGATTTGGATAAACACAACATCATCATGCCAAGAATTGCAGTGAATACTAAGTTCCTGAGTAGTCTTGGTCCTGAATGGGAGAAGTATGTTATTTTTCTCCGTCAAGCGAAGAATATGCATTATTCTACATATGGATTGTTGTACGATTACTTGAAGCCTCATGAAAAGGAAGTTGATCGGGAAAGGATTCTCCGTGCTCAAATTGCCCCACCTACACATCCGGAAAATCAACAACTTGCCTTATATGCTCAACAAAGTTATCCTCCTCAACAAGCAACTCAACCAACTGCCTCTGTCACACAAAACAATCATTCACAGCAACAATCTCAACAAAATCAACTGGTTCCATACAACAACAACAATGCTCAACCAATTGTCAGTGATGCTAATGAGGACATCGATTCGTTCGACGCATTGCAACAAGGATTTGTTATGATTGCTAATGCTTTTGGCCGTTATACCAACAAATCCAACAATCGTATTCGTTCCTCATCTAACACACGAAATCAGGCTGTTGTAAACAATGGACGAGTTGAAGTTCAGAATCGTGGATATGGTCGTCAGATGGGCGGTGGTCAAGGGTTTAATGCTGTGGGTCTGAATAACAACAGAGCTCCAGTGGTGGAACAGGGAAATGCTCAGAATAGGTTGAATGGTCTTCGATGCTACAACTGCAATGAGAAAGGACACCTGGCTAATGCATGCCCAAAGCCGAGGACTAGGGGCAGTGCTTATTTCAAAGAGGCTCTTCTTTTGGCTCTTAAGGATGAAGCTGGTGGATCTCTCACAAACAAAGAACAGAGTTTTATGGAAGACGCAGACTCAGATGATGATATGGAGGACTTGCAGGCCAATGCAGCAGTTATGTTGATGGCTAATATGCATGAGTTACACATGAGTGACACAGGCCCAGTGTATGACACTGATGGCTTGTCTCAGGTACCCGAACAAACCATATTTATCTCTGATCTTATATCTCCGCCAACATCTGAATCCGGCAAGGCTCAGACTGTTCAAAATGGGTCATTTACATCTCATTCCGCCGATTTTCAAATAGACCCTATAGTTACATTTCACGATCAAGATGACCTTATGGTCTCCTTTGATAATCAAATTGACTCCGTGGTTATACTTGAGGATCTAAATAATGATCATGTGGTGACTTCTGTTGAACAAGCCGAACTTTTGCCTCATCCAGATCTTGCTCTTTTACTTAAAGACCAGCAATCCCAAATTGAAACATGTTGTGCATTAAATAAAATCTTAAAAAGTAAAAATGCACTGTTAACCAAGGATTTTGAATGTTTACAAAAGCAACTCAACTTTTTCAAAACTCAAGAAAAACGTGAAAAAGGTTTTGAAGCAGCCTTTACTAAATCTCATCAAAACGAAAAATATTTAGAGAGACAGATGCGTGATCTAGCCGCTTCGAAGAATGCTTTATTGTCTGAGATAGAAAAACTGAAACATGAACATAAAAAGCAAATTAACGCTCTCACCTTGGAAAATCAAAAAGCTAAGGCTGAGTTGTTAAATTGTCAAAAACAGTTTTCTGCATACAAAAAGCATTCCACGAACCGAATAGATAATCATCTTGAAGAAATTATCAGCTTGCAACACAAACTTAAAGAGTATAAAAATGTTGTTTACAAACATGGTGAGTCAGTAACTGCTATTGAAAAGTTTACCTTAAAACCCGATTCAAAAGGATATGGACCAAATCTTGCTGACTACAAACCAAAGCTTTCAACCAAAACATTCAAACCAAATCCTGAAGTTTCCAGTGCAGAATATAAAATTGATAATTCTGTTATGAGTGTTGTTGAATATCATCGTCAAGAGGAATTAGATGCAGAAGACGAGAGTCGATCAAAATTAAAAACTGTTGTTTACAACAAACCTTTTAATTATTCAAAACCGGTCACTTTTGTCACACCAACGGATTCTTATAACACACCAAGGGTTATCATCAAAACACCTGAGTCTTCTAATGTTAATCCCCAACCATATTATGCACAAATTTATGGTCCTTTACCTTCCATCAGTGAAGTAAACTCAAAACCTGAAAATCGCAAAATTCTTAGATATTTTGATATTTTCATGGCTGACCTCAAAACTTTAGAACATGAGATAGAATATCATTCTGAAATCAAAGTTCAACACTTTCAATCGCCTCTGGCGCGAGAACAAAGAGACATTTTTCAGAAAAATCTTTTACCAAATGTTAAAAATTTGAAAAGTTGTGCATTGTCTTGGGAACGGGACTTTCATAAGGAACTTGGAGTCATGAAGGCCGTTTTCGAGAAAACTGAAACATCTATTTCTAATACTAAACGTAAAAAGAAAATGTTGAGAAAAGATGTTGATCGACTCTTGAAAGATGTTATCTGTGCTGATATCCATAATGTTGTGTTATTCTATTCCTTGCCACATGCATCTGATTAGATCTCTGCTGATAATGTTGACTCTGTGGTAACTGTTGAGAATACTGATAAGGTGCTTCAAATCGAGTCTTTAAAAGCTGAAAATGAACGATTACTTAACGAACTTTACAATGCAAAACGTCGTCTTAATTGGTGTGAAAAAGATATTCACAATCAACAACTTGGGTTTCAAAAGAAAATCGCTCAGTTGCGTGAAAAATCTTCTGATCCTAAATTTGCGCAATTGGATGATCAAAACGTGTCTTTGAAAGGTCAAATCTCAAAATATGAACAAGAACTTGTAAAAGTTAAACAGGAATATGGTGTCATATTTGATTTACTCAATAAGACTCGTCATGAAGCATCAAACGAACTTGATCACTATCTTGCTCACACTAGAGAAGTCATGAATTTTGCTGGTAATATTCGTTCTGAAAATCAAGATTTGATTCACACTATCTCTAAGTTAAGAGAAATGTTAGGAAAGTATGAACAACTTCCGCCAACCATCATTAAGAGATTAGCACCAGTAACACTTAGTAATCGTGAACCTAGAATACCTACTGCCAAATCACAAGTTGCTAACGTGCTTCCTTCTACTGAAACAGGAATAGTTGTGTCTTTTCCAAACGTCCGCACTTCACAACCTAGGAGCACTCAATTGAAGAATAGGAAGTTGCGACCTAAGAAAAGATCAATAAGGAATGCTAAAGTAGAAGAACACCCTAGGACTATGAATAACACTCACGTTGCTTCCACTATAGATATTGCGTCTGGCAAATGTAATAGAAATAGTGATGTAACGAATGCTAAACCTTTAAGTACTTTTGATATTCAGTCTGATGCACCTTGTGTTATTTGTCGTAAAAGTATGAATTCTGATTGTCATGACAAATGTGTTGCTAAAGCTATAATCTCTCGTTTACGGAATCCTAAGAATCGGAATACCTCTAGGCCCACTAATCATTCTAAGTCTGTGCTTGGTAGACCGCCTTCTTTAGATTCTAAGGCATGCATTGCTGTCCCTGTAGCTCCAGTTTCACCTCCTAAGAATGTAGTACCACCTAGTGCATTCACAAAGACTAAAGAAAACAGTAGTTATAGATGGCATAAATGGATATATAACACATTAGGATTTAAATGGATGCCTAAAGTAATTAATGTGTGTATGTCTACTATCACTGCTCCGGAACCCTCTAACATTTCGGGTTCCACATCTACTTCTATTCCATCTATGTCGTCTGTGTGTAATGCAGGTGATACAGATCATTCTCTGGATTGTTGATAGCGGATGTTCCCGACACATGACAGGAAACCTTAAACTGTTATCAAACTTTATTGCAAAGTTCATTGGCACTGTCAGGTTCGGGAATGATCACTTCGCAGCTATCATGGGCTACGGAGACTATATCAATAGGAACATCGAAATCAGCAGAGTTTACTATGTGGAAGGCCTCGGTCACAATCTGTTTTCAGTAGGTCAGTTCTATGATGGAGATTTGGAGGTTGCTTTCAGGGAGAAAACTTGTTTCATTCGTGATCTACAAGGAAATGACCTTATGTCTGGCTCGCGTAATTCTAGTCTTTACACTATCTCTATGCAAGACATGGTTACTTCATCTCCCATCTGCTTACTTTCAAAGGCAACATCAACAAAATCCTGGCTATGGCACCGTCGTCTCTCACATCTAAACTTTCAAACCATCACCAACCTTGCTCGACACAAACTAGTTGAAGGTCTCCCACGATTCCGGTATTCAAAAGATCACCTTTGCTCAGCGTGTGAACAAGGAAAAAGCACTCGTGCTCATTTTCCTTCAAAGGTGGAACACAGCTCTCAGCATGTGCTTCATCTTCTTCACATGGATTTGTGTGGCCCGATGCGCGTGCAAACGATCAATGGCAAACGCTACATCTTAGTAATTGTTGATGACTACTCACGATGGACTTGGGTCTACTTTCTTCGAAGCAAAGACCAAGCTCCACAAATGATCATCACCTTTCTCACAAAAATTCAAGTTCAGCTCCGGAACACCGTTCGCCAAATAAGAACAGACAAAGGAACTGAATTTGTTAACCAAACCCTTCGTGCATTTTATGAGAAAGTGGGAATTCAGCATCAAACATCTATTGCACGTACACCAGAACAAAACGGAGTTGTTGAAAGACGAAACCGAACGTTAGTGGAAGCTGCAAGAACAATGTTAATCAATGCTAAACTTCCAGATTACTTGTGGGCAGAAGCTGTATCTACTGCATGCTATACTCAAAACCGTTCTATGATCACAAAACGCCACAACAAAACACCTTTCGAGCTTGTCCATAACCATAAACCAAATCTCAAACACTTTCATGTATTTGGATCCCTATGCTATCCGAATAATGATCGTGATGATTTTGGAAAGCTCAAAGCCAAAGCCGACATTGGAGTCTTTATTGGATATTGTGAGAATTCTAAAGGTTACCGGATCTGGAATCGTCATACAAAACAGGTGATGGAAACGATTCATGCTCATTTTGATGAACTCACGGTAATGGCTTCTGAGTATAACAGCTTAGAACCCGGTCACAACAAAAAACCGGTGATGGAAAGACGATTTCGATGCTCATTTTGATGAACCTCACGGTAATGGCTGCTGAGGTATAACAGCTTCGAACCGGGTCCACATACCGTTTAAACTTCCCTCAACCCCCATCATCTAGCTGAACAAAGCCCCCAGCTCACTCGTCAACAAATGGAAAGTTATTTGCTTCCGCTGTTCAGTGACGATATTGATGAACGTGCTCCAGGTGTATCCGCTGTTTCCGCTGCCCAACCTGATAATATTCCTATACCTGATACACCTGCTACAACAACAACTATTGAAGAAGCACCACCAGTTGACTACACCATAACAGTTGAACACACCGCTTCCAACAATGATGAACCAGCTGATGATATTCTGAATGAAGTACCCCCACCTGCAGATTTTGATCCAAATGCGTTCTTTAACCCGTTTGCTAATGACACTGCTGCACCTGATGTCGCAGAATCATCAACAAACCATTTGAATCCTCAGAATCTGCACAATGTATACCAACATCAACCCTCTACACATCGATGGACAAAAGACCATCCTCTGGCAAATATTATTGGCAACCCTAATCAACCTGTCGTTACGAGACAACGTCTTCACACAGATGGTGAACATTGCGTTTATGCACTCACTGTCTGCCAATCTGAGCCTAAAAACATTAAAGACGCAATGACAAAAGACAACTGGATTGAATCCATGCAAGAAGAACTCAACCAATTCAAACATCTTGAAGTATGGGAATTGGTTGAAAGACCAACAGGGGTCTACGTCATTGGTCTCAAATGGATTTGGAAAAACAAATTGGATGCTGAAGGGAAATTAATCCGAAACAAGTCACGTCTAGTTGCTAAGGGTTATCGTCAGGAAGAGGGAATAGACTTTGAAGAATCTTTTGCTCCGGTTGCTCGTCTTGAGGCTGTTCGGATATTTCTCGCGTTCGCGGCTCATATGAATATGACGGTCTTTCAGATGGATGTCAAAACTGCGTTTCTCAATGGACAACTGAAAGAAACGGTTTATGTCAGCCAACCAGAAGGATTCGTTGATCCTGAGTTCCCGAACCATGTCTACAAACTGAACAAAGCTCTTTATGGTCTCAAACAAGCCCCTCGGGCATGGTACGATAAGCTATCATCTTTCCTCATTGCTAATAATTTCACCAAAGGTTCGGTTGACCCAACTCTTTTTATGCAATATCACGGGGCACATATCTTAATTGTTCAAATTTACGTGGATGACATCATTTTTGGGTCTACACATAAAAATTTTTCAATCGCTTTTGCAAAACTTATGAAGAAAAATTTTGAAATGTCCATGATGGGTGAACTTACGTTCTTTCTAGGACTGCAAGTTCATCAATCACCCCGTGGTATTTTCTTGAGTCAGTCCAAATATGCCCTTGAATTGTTAAACAAATTTGGAATGAAAACCTGTGACACTTATGCCACACCAATGACTCATACCAAGAAGCTAGACGCTGATTTACATGGGAAATTAGTAGACCCTACCAAATACCAAAGTATTATTGGGTCTCTCATGTATCTAACAGCTAGCAGACCTGATATTGTATTTTCCGTTTATCTATGCTCCCGTTATCAGTCGCGACCAACTGAAACCCACCTCTCTGAGGCTAAAAGAATCCTCCGATACATCAAGGGAACCATTAACTTGGGGATCTGGTATTCGAAGGATTCTGGTTTTGAACTAATCGCTTTTTCAGACGCTGACCACGCAGGATGCTTAGACTCAAGGAAAAGTACTTCAGGAGCACTACAATTTCTTGGTGATAAACTGGTGTCTTGGCAATCAAAGAAGCAGGATTGTACATCGCTGTCATCAACCGAAGCAGAATATGTAGCCATGTCCGCGTGTTGTGCTCAAGTCATCTGGATGAGAACACAACTCAAAGACTATGGTTACGTATTTGACAGAATCCCGATGTACTGCGACAATCGGAGTGCCATTGCGATCTCGTGCAACTCAGTTCAGCACTCGAAATCAAAGCACATCGATCTACGCTATCATTTCATCAAGGACTACGTGGAACAGGGTACAGTTGAATTATACTTCGTGGGTACAGAATACCAATTGGCAGATCTTCTCACCAAAGCCTTGCCTCCCGCTAGGTTTAATGAGTTAGTCCACCGGATTGGTATGAGGTGTTTGACTCAAGAGGAATTGGATGACCTCCTAAAACTGTCTTAAAAACCTGTCAAACACCAAAATCTCTTTTGTAAATAATTTTTCAAAAACAAAATACAAAAATATAAAACTTGATAAAACAACAAAAATATTCTTCTAATCTATTGGTTCTTTCAACATGGCAAGTACATTTCTTTCGTCAACACTTTAATCTTTCAAAATTCGGTATTTTTTCTATCAAGTGTTGAGGGGGAGAAAATAATCACTTAACTGCTTCAAAAACATCTGTGTACTTGCATGTTATCATATCCCGGTTGTTTCTTTTATCAATGGTGGTAATTTTTACTGGTTCAATGACACTCCTCGGACTAAATTTTATAACCTTTCATCATTTTCTTAAGACGAGGGGAAGTGTCATCAAAGTTATTTCCTAAAATCTTTGTTTGGTAACCATAATGGAAGTTAAATGGCTTTGTATGGAAAAAGAAAAGGTGGAGGGACCAAAACTGTCAAAATGTTAAAGTCATTTTAATAAAAACACTCTCCACCTAACTATTCCATCACATTTATTACTCACACCAAAAGGATCCTACACCTAAGAATCGTTTGACAAATCCGTGTATCAGATCATCAATTTGTAAGTTTCTGTGTGTTCCTAACAAGATTACAAACAATGGTTTCAAATCGTTTTAAAAATTAACGGTTAGATTTTAAACTATGGTTAATTTTGTGTACTACACGTATGCGTATGAACACATAATCTTGTTTATGTGTTTGTGGTTAAAAAGACAATGTCAAAAGGTTTTAATAACATCAATGATATTGTTTCTATCCTCTAAACGAATCCAGAAACTCGAATTGAGTGATTTTGAAAATTAGGGTTCTTAAGTCGAATTGGGTGTTTTCAAATGTGAAGGTTTTTGGTCAAAAAGATTGTTGTTTAATGTTCATATCATGTTGAATTAATGATTTCCAGGCCCTATAACAACCCAAAAACACTAATTTAGTCAGAATTATGAATTAGGGTTTAATGTTCTTGAGTTTGGGTATTTTTGATTCACCACAAATTGGATGTTAAAACTTGGTTAATAGACTCTCACAACACCTAATACCTACCAGAAACACTGTTGATCCCAGTTGAGCAAATGATCTAATATAGAAACTGACTTGTAACAAAAGCTTATCAAGTATTACGCGGAATTTAACACTTGATCTTAAGAAGAAGAACAATTAACATTCAACACCTCAATATTATTTATTAATACGAATACTCTTACAGTATTAGGGTTTTGCAACCTTGAAGTGTATCGACCTTAGATATAAAACATACGTATATCTAACCTAACCTAGGACCTCCTTTTATAGGCTAAGGAGTCCTATACAATATACAATACGTAACCTACAAGATAAATATCTTTTCCATATTTATCTAATACAATAAACTAACCGACTATAGAAAACTAGCAGTGCTTACTACATACTATCAGCAGTTACATAATACTACTAGCCGCGGTTATCTTCATCCGTGGTTACACTCTTCAGTCCGTGGTTACATCAAGCTTGTCCGTGGTTCCAGTACTTAGAGTAATTCATTATCCAAGGAACCTAAAACCCAACAATCCTCCCCTAAACTTGATAAATTCCAACAGAATTCTTCAAGTTTTCTTTAAGCTCAAAACATCTGAATTGGAGGATGTAGCCAAACACTTACTAGCTTTAAGTATCTTCTCACACTTCTTCAACAAATCATAAGCTTGACCATCATAGGATACTAACATCTTGAAAAAACCAGGCTTTAACATCTGAGCAATTATTCCTGGATGCTTATTCAATTGTGGATAATCACCTTCAACAAGCATATGAATAATCTGTCCAGAAACAGTTAAAACATGAACTCCACAAGTTTGATATAAAAACCATCTAGTAACTTGACCATTGTAAAGTCCTTGCCATTCAGGTTCATCATGAGTAGGCTCAAATAGAATCTTCAAATTATAATACATCAGCCTCTCATGGTAATCATCTGAATGTACTTCACCAAATTTATTCTTGTAAAGTATCCAAAGATTCAACAAATCATCTCTATCAAAATACTGAAGCATTTGTGAAAATTTATTATACTCAGAAACTTCATTGTTGAGTCTTAGAATTTTCCAAACCCCTTCACTTCCATCTAAAAGCATAAACTCATAAGAAATGATTTGATTTACATCTTCAACAACTTTCAATCTTTTAGAATTAGATGTCACCTGAACCTCAGATTTTCTTTTTCTTTTACTTTGCATCCATTCATCATGTTCTTTAATCCACTCTTCTTCCTTTTTAGAATTCATTGGACAAAAGTCATCATTGTTAATCTTCATACATCTCTCATAAATCTCAAAAATTCTTTTAAATGAACAACTACTGAGATTATCAGAAACATATATTCCTGAATTCTTGATAATCTTCATCAATACATTCCTCAGCTGAGCAAGAGTAGGAGGTTTCCTTCTTACAACTCGCTTCTTTTCTTTACTAACCTTCCTTGCCAGTATACCCAAAAGTCTAGCTTTTTCTTCATCATCAAACAAAGCCCATTCTTTTACATTATACTCATCATTTATTAATTCAGAAGCTTCAAGATAATTTTGTGATTCATACCATGTAGCTAACAATTTATGACTAGCTTCTTCTTCATCTTGCTTTCTCTTCATCAAAATTGCTTTATCCTCAGCTTCTATATTTTTAGCATACTCTGCATCATAAGCTTCTTGTTCTGCTTTATTTTTAAACTTCAGCACTACCTCTTTACCTTTTCCAACATTAGATTTAACCACTTTCTTTTTCAAAGGTTCATCAATAACCAAACTTTTACCTCTTGGTTTAGTAGCAGTAGACTGAACAGATAAAACAGGTGCAATGGTTGATGTAGGTATAGATGATGTTTTGCTCAGATTAATCAATGTACTCGCAGCCTCTTTCTCTACTTCTTTAGGCTTAGATGGTAATTCAGAAAGAGTTGTAACAACAGTAGAAGTAGTTGTGATAGCAATGGGTATGACAGTAGTAGAAACAATAGCCAAGTCTGAAACTACATCAGTGGTTACAAAAGTACTAACCATGGGTTCAGATATACTATCAGTTGTTGTGTTCTGCACTGCATCAACATTCTTTAATTCTTCAAGAACAACCGCATTCCCATCTTTATCAGAAACCAAAAAATCTTGATCTCCACTGTCAACATCTTCCTCCATAGTTGCACCAACAAATACATCCACAGCCTCCCCTGAATTCATACCATCACTCCTCCCCTGTTTGGATACATCTTTCACATTCAGAGCAGCAGAGGAGTTCACCTTCTTTTGCTTACGTCGCAGAGCTTTCAAAACAGCAACTCCAGGTCTTTTCACTTTCTCCAAAACCAATACTTTATGCTTCAACCTCCGAATATCCTTACCCTGAAGCACAGATAACTCCTGTAGACCAGAGACAGTACCCTCCAATTTAGCACACTTAATCGTCAATTCATTTAAACGTTCAAGAATATCCTCCCCACTTCGACATGTGTGAACTGGTCCGAGAGGTGGTTCATTGGAAAAGTCATCATGTACAAAGTCATTAACCGTCAATTCAATGTCAGGTTCCAATCTATCCTCATCACTTCGAGCTGTGTTAACTGCTCCGAGCGGTGAATCCTTGGATATAGAAAACATAGCACCAGACCGAGCCTGATCATCTATGTACCCTGTAGCAGCCAGTTGGCTAGGGATACCTCCACCCGTGTTAAGCTCCAAAGAACTGTCCACATTAGGAGTTGCCAAAGGTTGGGTCTTATTGATGTTCCCACTATCCTGACCAGCATCTAAGCATGAATCAGTAGTGGAAGCCCTTCCAATCATGTCACCTCCACTCCTTGTGACAGCCTCATTAACCATACCACTAGCACTAGCCTGAGGAAGCTGAGTGCCCTGTGTTCTCCTAGTCCATGATGCAAGACCTTCATTAAACTCAGAATCAGTAGGAAAATTAAGCATGTGAGGAAATAAAGGAACATCTCTAATGACAACATTCTGTGGCTGATTCCTCAAAGTATTTACGTACTTATTCTTTGTCTGACTATCATGTGTTTTACTCGGTTGTAGAATTAGCCACAATAGTTTGCTTTTTACACTGCCAAGAAATTAATCTGCTTCCCAAGAACTGACATCCTCCAGTGGTAGACTTCCTATCCAGACTAGCTCCAGCATAGTCACTATCAGTGTAGGCCACCAAATCAAAAGGAGAATCCTTAGAGTACCAAAGGCCCAATTTAGGATGACCTTTCAAATATCTATAGATCCTCTTAACAGCATTCATGTGTGAGGTATTGGGTGTTACTTGAAATCTTGCACACACACATACTGAGAACATAATGTCTGGCCTAGATGCAGTCAGATACATCAAAGATCCAATCATGGATCTGTACAACTTCAAATCAACTTTGGGACTTCCATCATCTGGTAGCAGAGGTTTTTGAGTCTCCATAGGTGTACTTGCACTTTTTACATCTTGAAACCCAAATTTCTTCAACACATCAGCTACATACTTGTCTTGACTAATGAAAATACCATCAGTCCTTTGTTGAACCTGTAGCCCCAAAAAGAAAGTGAGTTCTCCCATAGAACTCATCTGAAACTTATCATGCATAAGTTTCTCAAAATCTCTGCATAGCTCCTTGTTAGTAGACCCAAAGATGATGTCATCTACATAAACCTGAACCAGTAAAATATCATCTTTGTGCTTTCTAATGAACAGAGTTTTATCAATCGGTCCTCTTTTAAACCCATTGTCCATCAAATAAGTAGATAGGCATTCATACCATGCCCTAGGAGCCTGATGCAGTCCATACATAGCCTTCCTCACCCTGTAAACCTTGTCAGGATGATCAGGATCTTCAAAACCAGGAGGTTGACAAACATATACCTCCTCATCAATAGTGCCATATAAAAATGCACTTTTAACATCCATCTGATACACAACAAAATTCTTGAATGAAGCATAAGCCAAAAACAATCTAATAGCCTCTATCCTTGCAACTGGTGCAAATACTTCATCATAGTCCAAACCTTCAGTTTGTGTATATCCTTGAGCAACCAACCTTGACTTGTTCCTCACTACAATTCCTCTTTCATCCCTTTTGTTTCTGAACACCCATTTAGTCCCAATAGCCCTCTTCCCATTTGGAAGATCAACCAATGTCCAAACCTCTTGAAGTTTGAACTGAAGAAGCTCCTCTTGCATTGATTCTACCTATCCTTCTTCTGTTATAGCTTCTTCTACTCTCTTGGGCTCCTTTTGAGACAGAAAACAAGCAAACAAGAAATTTTGCAGATCTTTATGACTGTTTCTTTTGTGAAGAGATCTTGCAAAGAACCCATGTTCAGGAAAGGGTTCTGAGTTCTTTACCCTGCTTCTTGTTTGAACTGGAGTATTCAAATTTCCAAGAATCTGTTCCTTGGGATGAATCTTGTGAATTCTGGTAGAAGTAATTGGACTTTCATTAATAACAGTGTCCAAATTAGTCAAATTAGCATTGAAGAATTCATCCATGTCTTCATCATCAGTAGGAGTATCAATCTCTATTAATTCAGGCATATCAGGATCATGTGGATACTCCTCATCACCAAATAGTGGCTTTGGATTAGGTCCAAAGAAAGTACTATCACCAGTACTTGTAGCCGGAATTTCACTTGAACTATCAGTGGTAGAAGATGGCTTGTCAGCGTTTACAGATGGCCTATCAGCACTTTCAGTAGGCTTAGCAGTGCTTGCAGACTGCTTTTTCTTCTTTTCAATTTCTTCTACCGACACTGAGTTATCTTGCAACAACTCATCCTTATCTTGATGATGATCAACTGTGACTCCAGAATTCTGTACATCATCATCAGAGGGACCTTGCTTGTGTATGATTGAAGGAACAGTACCAGCTTTCCACTTTTCAACAAAATAGAACTCTGTTGTAGAATCAGCTTCCTTTGAAGATTTATCTACTTCAGAATCCTTTTGTATACCTGTATCAGCATTAGTGGAAGTTCCTGCAATGAGAGGCTCATAATTCATAGATTTGGTTAGCATATCAATGTTAAACAGCCAGTCTGGTCCTTTGGTCTCAACACTAGGAGTCTTTTCACTGAATTGAACATGTAGGTTCTCTTCAACAATTCTAGTCCTCCTATTGTAAACTCTAAAGGCTTTACTATTTGTAGAATAGCCTAAAAAGTATCCATCATCTGCTTTTTCTTGAAACTTACCTAGGTAGTCTATGGTATTCAAAATGGTAACAGGACACCCAAAAGGTTTTAGGAATGCAATCATTGGCTTCCTATCATGTAACAGCTCAGAGGGGGTCTTGTTATGAGGCTTCACTACCTTACTTCTGTTTTGCACATAACATGCAATTCCTACAGCTTCAGCCCAAAAGGTAGTTGGTAACTTAGATTCTGACAACATTGTCCTAGCAGCCTCAATTAGTGTTCTATTTTTCCTTTCAGCTACACCATTCTGTTGTGGTGTTCTAGCAACACTAAACTGTCTTTCAATACCTTTAGCTACACAGAACTGATTCATCACATCATTCTTAAACTCAGTTCCATTATCACATCTGATTACTTTGACCTTATGACTTACTAGATTTTCTATCTTAGTAATGAAACTCTTAAGAATCTCACTAGTCTCACTCTTAGTAGCCAAAAAGTATACCCAAGAAAATCTACTATAATCATCAGTGATAACTAGGCAATACTGCTTATGGTTCAAGCTTCTAACAAAGGTTGGTCCAAATAAGTCCATATGAAGCATAAACAGTGGTTGTGTTATGGTGTTTACAGTTTTGGTCTTACAAGAAGCTCTATGTTGTTTTCCTTTTTGACAGGCCACACACAGTTCCTTACACTCAAAAACCTTTGAAGGTAACCCTCTCACTAAGTTTCCTTTTACCAGTTTATTGATTGTTTTGTAATTGAGATGACCTAGCCTTCTATGCCATAATTTTGACTCATCAACAGATGCTTTAGCAAACAAACATAAGGACCTATTAGGAAGAACATTTTTAAGATCAAAACAATATATATTTTCCTTCCTAGGTACCCTAAGTTGTATAAACTTCTCATCAGGCATCTTAAACTCAGGAGATAACACCACACACTCAGTTTCCCCAAAAAGTACCCAGTTTTTCTTATCACACATTTGAGAAACACTGAATAAATTGTACTTAAGTCCCTGTACCAAATAGACCTTTTCAAAGTCTAGCTTCCCTGTTCTGATTGTGCCTCTGCCAAGTATCTTTCCTCCCTTTGGATCATTGCCAAATGCCACATATCCTCCATCATAAGCTTCAAAATCTTCCAAATTGCTTCCATCCCAAGTCATGTGCCCAGAGCAACCACTATCAAAAACTCCTTTATCTTTTAGCTCAGTTTGAAGATTGCCCTGCACATAAGATTACACAAGTTAGTTCCTTTTGTGGACCCAAGTCAGTACTGACTTGGGTCTGCCATGTGCATCAAAATATTCAAATTTCGTTAGGTCCATTGATGCACAGTTGACGTATGGTAAAACCTTTGTCTTAGGCTTCCATTGCCAACTTGCTGAGGCCTTAACAGCATAAAAATGATTTCCAACCACTGTATCAGTTATCACCTTTGGAATTTTTAAAACTTCTTTTGAATCAGTGGTGATATTTGGCTTATCAGTGGTTTGACACTGCTTAGCCGTGTTTACATTTTGCTTAGCAGTGGTTGGAACCCATTTAGGTGAAGCAGTGACAATTGATTTTGTATTCCCATTTCTCATCAGCACTGCTCTTGGAATCATGTTACTGTTAGGATGAGGGTTTGTTTTTCTTGAAAAGTTTTTATGATTTACCCTCCTCCAATGATTCCAAACTTGTGGTCTGTTTTTATGACAATTTCTCTGTAAGTGTTCAAAACTACCACACACAAAACATGCCTTATTAACACATTGAAACTCATCACCTAATCTGTTAGAAATTAGACCATTTAAGCTTCTTTGATTACCCCTAGGTTTATATTGTTTCATCTGTTCCTTAGGAATTTCCCTGTACTCTACTACTTTCTTGGTAACTTTAGCTCCAAATCTAGGTACAGGGTTGACTTGCTTAGAATCAACTTTCTTAACTGACTCTACCTTTTCAGACTTAGTTGATTCAGTTCTATCATCCTCAGAATCTGATTCCCAATCTTCAATTATGGGAGCACCAGATAACTTATCAGAACTTATCTTAAGTGTTTCAGTATTATTTACTTCTTCAACAGGTTTATTAAAACTGAATTCACTACTAAATGACAGTTCTTTAGCAGGTGGTGCATGTTTCATCAAAGGGGGTGGTGGCATATCATTGTATCCTAAACCAGTACCATCTTTGAACAGTTTTTGACCTATTGGTTTCCTAACTAGATCAGAAGCATATTGTGTTTTAGCAACCCTAACAACATGTTTTTCTTTTTCATCTAGGGCCTGTATTTTAACACTTTCTGCCTCAGCTAGTTTATCTTTAAGCATTTTAATCTCTTTGTTCTTTAGATCAATTTCACCACCTAGAATATTGATCTTTTCTACATACTCAAACTCACATTTAATACAGAATTTTAGCTTCTCTTCCACACCCTCTAAACCAACTCTATATCCTAAGTTATCTAGAGTCAATCTCTCTACTTCTTTTCTCATACTCTCAGTGATAGCCTTTTGAGACTCTAAGTTATCAGAACATGATTTAAAGGAACAAGTAGATGCTTTAGAATCATTAGATACCTCAGAATCTGAACCAGAAGATGAAGCATAGGCCATTAGAGCAAAGTTATGCTCATTTGAAGCTTCACTAGCAAGAAAAGCTGCATTTGGACCTTCTTCAATCTGATCACTCCAATCATAATCACCAAGTCCATCCTGAGCAACCAAAGCTGAAGAAATAGCAGGCTCTTCTGTTGTCTTCTTAATGCCTTCAAGTCTTTTAGGAGCTCGACATTCCCTAGCAAAGTGGCCTTTCTTCTTGCAGTTAAAGCACTCCATCTTGCTTTTGTCGAATCCAGCTCTTCTTTGACCATCATACTTAACCTGTCTGCCAGTCCTCCTCAGAAACTTCCTTGCTTGGAGAGTCAACATTGCCATTTGCCATTGAAGATTAATCTCTTCAAGATCATCAGGATCAATTTGATCTAGATCTTGATTCAGCACAGTAACACTGGTAGTTAAATCAGCCAGAAAAGCACAGATTGCACCATCACTGACATTATCACTAACAATGGTATTGTTTGCAATAGCCGTGGTTATACCATAGGCAGCAGTGGATACATCTTGTGAGCTTTTGTGATTTGTGGATACAAAAGCAATGTTTTGATTTGTAGAAGACGAGTTAGAAAAGTTATTCTCAGACTCATAGACCTTCAAGTTATTGAAGAGATTGTCTAGAGTCATTGTAGCAAAGTCCGTCTTGTTTCTCCACACAATAGTATGAATAGCCCAATCAGATGATAAGCTCCTTATGAACTTCAAATTAATATCTTCTTGAAGGAACTTGTAACCCACTGCCTTCAGTTGACTGATGAGTTTTTGAAGCCTATTGTATGTGCCATCAATCTTTTCTCCACTTTGAGCAGTGAAGGTTTCAAACTGATGCTTAAGCATGTTCATCCTTGACTTCTTGGTAGCTTCATTACCAGCAAACCTTAATTCAAGAGCATCCAATAGTTCTTTAGCCGACTCATACTGATCAAAGTCTAATGCAAACTCATTAGGTATTCCCATGGAGAGAAGACTGTGAGCTTTGATCTACATCTTCCTCTTAGCTTTATCAGGTTCACTAACAATGGTAATCTCCTTACCATCCTCACCCTTCAAAGGAAGAGTATCTCCCTTTTCAACAACATCCCATAGAGCATAATCAATCATGCGAATGTATTGCCTCATTCGCATCCTCCAAATTTGATATTCACCATGTTTGAGCATGGGCACCTTTGAAGCAGTCACCATATGAGTTTCTTCAGACATCTTAACTTACTTGAGTACAGATTAACAGACTTCTTCTTGATAACAGTTTCTAGATCACAAGCTCTGATACCACTTGTTGATCCCAGTTGAGCAAATGATCTAATATAGAAACTGACTTGTAACAAAAGCTTATCAAGTATTACGCGGAATTTAACACTTGATCTTAAGAAGAAGAACAATTAACATTCAACACCTCAATATTATTTATTAATACGAATACTCTTACAGTATTAGGGTTTTGCAACCTTGAAGTGTATCAACCTTAGATATAAAACATACGTATATCTAACCTAACCTAGGACCTCCTTTTATAGGCTAAGGAGTCCTATACAATATACAATACGTAACCTACAAGATAAATATCTTTTCCATATTTATCTAATACAATAAACTAACCGACTATAGAAAACTAGCAGTGCTTACTACATACTATCAGCAGTTACATAATACTACTAGCCGCGGTTATCTTCATCCGTGGTTACACTCTTCAGTCCGTGGTTACATCAAGCTTGTCCGTGGTTCCAGTACTTAGAGTAATTCATTATCCAAGGAACCTAAAACCCAACAAACACTATGGTGCAATTTCTATGGCTAGAAATCTTATGCGTAAATCATAAACTTTAGGGTTTTGACTTACGCGTATGACTTTCTACACGTAAAACATTTAATAAGCTTTCATGCCATGATTTGTTGTAAAATGAATATATGTGTTAAGATTGATGATATGATGATTTTATTTCAGGCTTGCTACGCATAAAATTCAGAATCAAGGTTGATTGTTACTCTACGCATAAGGATTACCTTACGCGTAGACAGTTATGTGTAAGAGAAATCCTACGCGTAACTATTACGCGTAAGGTTCTACAATGGGACTACGCGTATCCTGTGAAGGATATGCGTAAACAGTGACTCTACGCATAAGGTCTACTCTTACGAGTAAGCCTTACGCGTAAGGTCTTATATACGCCTACGCGTAAGCCCTACGCTTAAGGTCCCCTTTTCCTACGCGTAACATTTCTTACGCGTAAGTAAGGATCCTACGCATAAGCTTGCGCCTACGCATATACTTCTTCTGTTTACGCGTAACCTTGCCAAATCTACGCCTAAGCCTTTATTGACCTTCATTATGAATTGTTACGTGTACAAACTTGTTAATAAACAAATCATATCGTCACGAAACCAATAATGTCACTAATAAACTTAATCATTTAATATGTTGTGTTGAATAAGTGATAAAATAAACTTTAAAACTTAAAGTTAACTAAATCACGAAACTTATCACGACGATATTAGACAATTGGACAAACAAGTGACTTAGGACTCGTAACAATCTTTAACACTGTACATTCAATAATTAGACAATAAAAACCTTCTGTTGACTAACATTATGTCTTTCGATATGTTGGTTCTTTTGGCTAATGTTATTTCAGATCATGACATGGCTGCTCAAATGAATATAGATGCACCAGAAGTTCTCACAATTGCTAACATATTCCCTAATGGCTATCCTAGAAAGATTGGAAAGAACAACCTTAGGGTTGAATTTGAAACCCTCACATGCTCAGAATCTTCTTGTCTCATTACTGTGGATATTCTAAAGAATCATCCCTACCAGAACATGCTCTCACACTCTGCTACAGTACCGGAGATCTACATGCAACAATTCTGGAATTCGATGCAAAGGATCAAGGGTCAAAGTGCAGTGACTGTAGCTCTCAATCACAAACAATTCACCATCACTCATGCAGACTTACGGGCTGTTCTTCTCATTCCTGAAATCGAGCCAACCGACTTCTTTGCCACACCTACTGAGGAGACAGTTCTACAATTCTTGCTTGATATTGGCTATGATGAAGCTTCAGGAGTTATCTCTAAGCATTCTCATGTGGAGCTTAAGAACATTCCTCAACCGTGGAGAACCCTCTACATCATCATCACCAAATCAGTCTCTGGTCGTGACAGTGGCTATGAGCATCCCAAGCTCATGGAACTACAGATCTTCTGGTCATTAATCAACAAAAAGGACATCGAAATCAAAGCACTGTTATGGGAAGACATGATGTCATTTCACAAGAAACTTGGCTCAAAGATTCCCTATGTCAGATACACAAAATTGTTGATCCATAGAGCACTTGGACTTCATCCCGATATTCCACAAAGGCTCAATGACCCAGACAATCACGATATGTTGACTGAGCCTACCCTATCAGTCAGAATCAAGGAATCGTCTACAAAGAAACAGGGTGCTGTGTTGCCTGATCACCTACTGACTGACGAAATCAAGAAGCTTGAAACGTACAAAAGGTATCGGGTAGCAGTGAGAGAAGGCAAAGTTGGTCATCTCGATGAAAAACCTTCTGGTACACCTACTCGGAGAACCAGAAGAGGAAGTGCTGGAAGTGCAGTAAGCACAGAGAGTCAAAGGAATGTCCCAAAGAGGAAACCTGCTCCAAAGAAGAAAGTTCCCTCTCAGGAAGTTGTTCCTATTCCTACACCTGAACCGCAGAGAAAGCTAATTGACGAGGACTCGGAAGGTACTGCATCAGATGAAGAGACTTTTCACTCTGAAACTGCTGAAGATGAAACCACAACAGTATCTAAACCTCTCAGTCCTCCAGCTGAACATGGCAAAGGGAAGACTCATGTACTTGTGCCTTATGAAGAAAGCTCAGATGATGAAGAAGAGCAACTGGATACTTCATACAGGAAGAAGTTCAAAATCATTAGACTCCAACATGTTGCTAAGGAATTTGCAAAGGATCAAATGGGTGGCCCTGGCGGTTCAAGTGGTGCTGCCCACTCCAAACCATCTCCTGATGCGGTTAATCGACCCAATAAGGGAGCTGGTGCCACCACTCTTCTGCAACAACAACAACTCTTGGAGGACTCTATTGATTATGAGATTGAGGAACCAGCAAAAGAAAAGACTGAGGAAATACCTACTGATGAAACTAAGACTGATGACAAGGCTAAGTCTAAAGAGGAAACTTATGCACCTCCAGAGGACCCTGAACCTCCTCATGTCTCCTCCTCATCAGATTCATCATCTCACTCCTCACCACCACCATCTAAAATATCAACCAAATCAACATCCAAATCTGTGAAGAAACCACCTCGATCTTGGATTTCTCATACTCATGGAAGAATTGTGAAAGCTGCCAACAAGTCAGAAAGAAGAACGTGCTCTACAGAAAACTGAATTGGTTTGCTAACCAAATACAGTGCTTACATGATGAGAATGACAAGATGCAGAAAGAAAGGGAATTCGTTCAGGATTTCATGAAAAGTCATCGTCAAGAGGAACTGAACGAAATGATCGAAGGTTACATTAACAAGTACCTTCTGGATATCGTTCCTAAAGTCACAAAGGAAATGTTTACCAGACAACTATATCCGAATCTTATGCAGATAGCCAAGCAAACTATAAGATCAACACCTTTAACCGTCACAATCAATCCATCTGATCCTGTAGTTTTCTCGGATAATGAATTGGTGGCCAAGCTCGTCACACAAATTTCTAAACGATCTGGGACATTTACTTCTGATGAAGGAAAGTTGTTTCAAGCATTGCTGGATTACCAACTCCAAGAAGCATGTAGATTCGAAGCAGAAAGGCCTAAATGTCCTAGAGACGATGAAGATAAGGATCAGGATAAGAATTATGAAGCTAAACGTCAGAAGAAGTCTGGTGAATCATCTTCTATGTTACCTCCTCTCCAACGGACTCCTACTCAACAAAGGTCTCCTCCCCGTTCTTCTACTGATAAACCTCAGGATTCTGAGTTACCGCCCCAGACTCAAAAAACCGGTGAGTATTTTGAGTATACGGGTGGTGACGATGAGGAAGTCCGTGAGCCCCTACAACAACCCACCTCTCCCAAACAAGTTTAGAAACCATAATCCTCATCTAGGCCTAAACAAAAGAAGAAGAAGGCGCCCATGGTTGACGTCGTATCATGGCTAGATGACGATAAAACAGAGGAATTTGAATGGTTCTCTACACTTGTTAACTCAACTCCCTACCCTGAAGAAGGTCAAGATCTGGTAGACGGTAATACATTGGAGCATGCTAAGATTATGCAAGAAAAGTTCCATGTGAAGAAGATGACAAAATCCGAGTTGAGACGAATCAAGAATGAAGCTTTTCAACTGTGGAAAGATAGCTCAGAAAGTGCCATCGAGGTCGAATATCACCTTGAAAACATTGCTAGAGCTATGTCTAACAACATGGATTGGCTCAACCCAGAAGCAAACATCGACTTCACCAAACGGGACAACCCTCCATATTACACCGACTGGTCTAAACCACTACCAACGATCGGCCAACCAGATGAACCTAGGATTACATTCAGATATTTCTTCAACAAAGACCTGGAATTTCTTCTACACGGTGGCGATGGATCAAGGAAATACGCTACATCTTTGACACTTCCATTCCCAGCAGCCATATACTCAAACTGCATAGCTATCGAGGAAAGAGCTAATCACTTGTTCTCCAACAAAGTGGAAGCATACGACCGAGATGCAATTTACGGGATTCATCATTGGCCGGAACGCCAAAGAATCTACTACAGAAGCTGCCAGGTTCAGAAGTCTCAACATGCAGTGTTCAGTACTAAGGATATCGTTGCCATCAAACACGTTGATCTTTCGACCAAATGGGACTACACTTTTCTCAAGAAGATTGTGGTCAAAAGGCAAGATGAACGGGATTATGCATTCTCTGAAGCTGACTTTGAGAATTTGTCTATCAACGACATTGAAGACATGTACCTTGCCAAAGTACAGGGTCGCATGAGACAATTTTCAACCGAAGTACAACGTGAATTCATCAAGTCATTGCTCATCTTCATCAGACGCATAGTCATCAAAGAACGTGTAGAAGATCTCCAACTTACTGTTGAATCATATCAGACTCGTGTTAACTTCACTCCACCTCAGCTTGATCTTCCCGACATCAACCAGCTCTCACAATATACACTCATCAGCAAACCATTCGGCGTCGTTTACCATAGTGAACTTCAACGAAATTTCTTAATGGCGTGTAGTGATCTTCACAAGTTTGGGGATCACACTTTGAAGATGGTTAGGGACGGATTGGCTTATAGGTTGAAGGATATACGTCAAAAGATTGGGTCTCCTAAGCGATGGAATTCTCAGGATAGAAGGGATGTGAGGAGAATCATCAGAATGATTGATGAAAGGTTGTTTCGAAGGGATCAGTTCAGAACATTGGAAAGCTTTGTTGGTGGTCGACCCAGGATTAACATCACCGGCTATCAACGCCCTGTTCGCACTCCTGGCAACATCACTGCACTTCCTGGTACCCCTTGAACTGCTTCTTTCATTATAAATTTGGATGTGTGATTTATATATGTGAATGGCTTGTGCACACATTACAGTGTACAACCCGTAATTGTCAAGAAAGGACTCTGTGGTACGCTTCAGTGCCACAATCCTTATAAAAGGAGCGAAAGCTTCTTACTTTTGAGTAAAACCTATCAAACCTTTCATTTTTCAAGGTTTTGCTCAAAAGAACAAGTACTTTCCCATATGATTTTCAAAACCTCAACCGTTTATATCACATGTTGAGGGGGAGTACTTGAATTAAAACTTTGTTCACAAATTGTTCATAGTGGTCATCTTCCCGCAACACTCGAAATGGTCATATTTATTCTCAACTTTTCAAAAATAACATTTGATATGCCATTTTTGAGGGGGAGAAAATTATGTGATAAGAAATATGTTGTGTAAATGCAAATGAATCTTTGTGTAATAGACTTAACCAACGAATTGACGGTACTAAACTGTTAGTAACTCGAAAAGACTTGTCCGGGACGGGTAATAATTTCAAGCTAGTTCTCTAGTAATGTAAACGTGTCTCGCAAAGGACTTGTCCGAGTAGAAAGTACCATTCGAGAAACTCTTGGTAGACATGAACTCTGACGGGTATGACAACCTTTCGAGGCTTGTCTACACCTTCAAGGTAGTTATTAGAGCCAGTTGTCACCTAAAAGCTGACAATGTAACTCTTTAACTATGCAACGTAACCGTGTCTCGCGGGGGAGTGTCTATCTTGAGTTGATCAATTCAAAAGTGCGCGCTCTTCCCACACAGTGCATATTTCCATCAAAACTCTAAAGCACATGTGGAGGGGGAGTATTTCTGCTAAAAGATAAAACTCTCACAGTGGTTCAAACATGTTTTTCATTTACAAACCCTTTGAGAGATTTTCTTGAAAATTGGTTTTATGGCAACATAGGTTAGTCATGGAGTGATAAGGTGACTAAGGTTAGGAATAACCGTCCTATGATCCGCCAGAGCCGGAGGGATCTACCCAAGGACATCACAAATAGTTAGTACTTAGAAGTCCTTAGGTATGATTATAAAAAGGAGAAAATGAGAATCGGAGAAAGAAGGAGTTGAAGAATTAAAAAGAAATGCAAAGAAAAGGGTGAAAAGAAATAGCTCTCCAAATTATTCAACTTAGGGCAGACACCGGGTTCAATTCATATGCTACTGGTTGTCACTTAGTGACGCCGGTATTGAAGATTAAAAGTCGTCATGGACCCAGTGACGCATGCACTAAACCTTCTTAGCCACTCAAGTTTCTCTCTACAGAAGCTTGTTTCATTCTCACAGGGAACCCTACGTAAACTATTGGCTTTCTCTTAGAGATCGCTGGTATTGAAGAAGGAGACCCTCTCCCTAGTCTCGCTCAGGAAAACCAAAACGCACTATTGAGTCTAGAGCCACGAGATTCATCAAAAGATCTCTTAGGTACACTTGACATCTCATCACTTGTTGATCAACAAATAAGATTATCAGTGGTTCATATCGAGTCCTTCACAGATCTTAGCAATCTGTCGAGAACATTTATGAGAGGTTTACATCTGTGATCCTCAGTGATTGAATGGAAACTCCTGCCAGGGTCAACATCAAACAACCCTGACAGCAGGTCACTTCGGTAAATCCTCGTGGATTACGCTTAGTGTGTCTCAAACGGTCTACAGTCGTGAGGTGATGCTTCGGTGTACCTCAGCGACTCATCTAAACTGTAGAAGTACTTCGGTACATCGTGTTATCTCACTTGTGGGACTCCAGTTCAGGAACGGCCTTTGTAAGAACTAGAGTTGTGTTCTCACACTATGCTGTTAACACTCTCGAAGTTCAAACTTGTAAGTGCCGAAATCCGCTTATTACTAACCATTTGAAATGTTTTCCTCTTATGGAACCTCCGGAGCGGGATGATCGTGCAGATTCTTTTCATGCTCACGCCAACATCATCACTAATGGAAGTTCTATCCAAAAGCAACACAACAGTCAGAATGATTCTTCGTCAAATCAAAGAATCTACAAAGTTAAAGACTTAAAGAACTTCATCAGAACTGAATTCCAACGCCAAAGAGCGTGTGAGCTTGTTGAAAATGACGTGGAGACACTGTAGCAGCGAAGCAGACCTGAGGCAGACTTGATGCAGACAACAACATACTATCACTTTCATCACAAAGAACAATGATCAAAGAACAAAGTTAAAGATGACGTCAAAGCATAACCGTTCAAAGAAAACTATCTCTCTACACTGGGGAGATTGTTCGAATCAAGGCATTTCTTCTTACAAGAAAGAAGAATGTCAGAAGACGTCAAAGCTACTATTACATCAACGCCTTCACCGTTTATCATCACCAACACTTGAGGGGGAGATTGTTGGAATCACTCCTAAACCATAATTCAAGTGTTAGTTACTCATATGTAATAGGTAGTTTATTATGGCCTTTATGTTTGTTTAAGGTCAAGCTTATGTAGAAGGCCCATAAGCTTAGGCCCATGTCCAATAAGGAAAAGGGAAGGAGTAGGAGTGTTGCCCTAGCTCCTTGCCTATAAATACTATGTAATAACCCTCACTTGAGGGTTGGTTGTTCAAGTTATTTCTCTCATTCACCTCCTACGCATAACCGGCTCATTCATACGTGTGTGTGTGTGTGTGTTTTACTTGTTCAACGGCCTCTATTTCTTTCTATGTTGCTTGTGTTGTGAAACTAGTGACCTAACAATTGGGTACACCATTTCTTGTTCACGAGGATTAGTACAAGTTTAAGTAACAAATCTGGGGAGTTTTACTTCTTGTTCAAGTTTGGCATATCGGGTCTACTTCTCCATGTGGTCACTACAATAGCCGACAGAATGCGTGATTGATGTATTTACCAAAGTGTTTATTTGAAGGTTGATGATGTTGTTGTTGTTGGATAATGAACCGTTGATGAACCGCTGCATGTTCCCCTAAAACAGATATTCACTTAAACCAAAGTTGTCATAACACATTCAAGCTGACATTGTTTACGGTTTTGTCTTGATTTTGTAAAATCCCGTGAAAGAACCTATTTCTCAGTTTAAATCATAGACTTGTAAAATCCCGTGACAATGGAAACATCCTGGTAATAGTAAAGTGCATTTCCGGATCTATCTTACGGTTTATTCTTGGTTTTGTAAAATCCCGCTAAAGAAACTATTTCTCGGTTTAAACCATAGAGTTGTAAAATCCCGTAATGATGGAACCATCCTGGAAAAAGGAAAGTGTATTTCGGGATCTCATTTGATGCTGGTGCTACGGTTTCTGCTTCAAAGAAGGGATAAAAGGGTGTACTTCATGAATTGTATGTGTGTTTGGATATTCGTCATGGCGGTTTGGTTACTTCAAAGTTTTACGGGGTTATGCTCTTTTTACCATGGTCGGCATAAAACCATTATCAAAGTTCATTTACATGTCAAAGGAGGCTAGAGTTGAGTTTTTAATCAGAAGATGTGACAACGGAGTTAATTCACTATTATTTATTTGAGATTGAAGTGAATTATCACGGATGAGTGTACTTAGTATCTGAAGGTATCGGGGATGGATGGATGAAGATTCTTCATGATCCTTGTTCGAGCTTTTTATCAAAAACAAAGACTTGGAAATCTAGTTATTGTTGGGTGACTTTTACCTGTTCTTTTTACCACTTGGGGGAATTGGGCTCTAATCATCTCAAAATAACTATCACTTTAAGGAGTTACGTTGTAGTCCTCAGTGTCACATTCAATTGTGGATTTTCAAGAGGTGATATACGTCTTATACTTGATGGTTGGTTGGTTGAAGAGTATAGAGTAATTAGAGATTCAATGGAGCATGAATTCTCGGCACCGCTCTTTGTTACATATGTGCAAGTTTAAGTCACGAGTTCGGGGTAGTTTACTTCAGGATCAAATTCATTGTATCGGGTTTTCTCCATCAGTTGTCACGACAAAGAGCCTACTGAATGATAATGGGGTTGATCACATGTTATGCCAAAAGAGATTGAAAAGAGAGAGATTATGACGTATGAACACAACAGTTCATGCCTCGTACCTCAAATAAAAGAAAAGTGTATGCTTCAGTGCGCTTTATCTTCGGAAGAAGAGAAATCTTCTTATTATGACCATTCTCATCAACATGCTTCATACTTTTTCCATGCGCTTCAGTCATCAAGTGAACCGGGCTACTATTGATTGTTTTCTTATTCCACTTGCTCAACTATAATGAAGATGGCGACATCATGTGCTAATTTTGCGAGGGAGAAGTGTGGATAGACTACATTGTTGAAGATATTCACTTGCTTAATCAAGAATGGCAACTTCGTCTGCAATTCTTGAGGGGGAGAAGAAGTGTGATAATACTGCATGGTTGATTGATATATGAGAATAAATGGTCAAACGGCTCCAAACTCATGTAAGAACCGAGCTTCTTCTTATCGGGTCATCTTCACATGTAGTTTCTTCTAAGAGCCATTGGTTGACATCTTCACATGGGCTGATATGATTAAATGACAAAGTGCTTCTAGTTGCTGGGCTGATTTCTTTGATGAACATCTTTCTGTTCTTGTTTGACTGGGAGGGATTTTAGTTAAGGAGATTTGCTACTTATAAGGTAATTGGAAAGCATTTGGTGAGATGAAGATGTTAACTATCTAATCCCCAACTGGACAATCTTGAAGAAGGTCGAGTCTACAGTCTGTTCTACATTTTCTGCTGCATGTTAGAAGACTAAAGACGAGTTACATTTAACGATCTAAAGACTTCTTCTTAATCTGGGCATTTATCATAAAGATTTTCGGTTTAGGGGAGAGCACTAATTGGGGGAGGGTGAAATGTCTGATTTAATCCCCAATTAGATTTGCTCACATTCTTCAGCAAGTTGATTCCCACAAGATTACAAGTGTTCTTCTTAAAAGATTTCATGTATACGAGCTTACAAAGGTTGCTGATTCTGAAGTGTCAAAACCAGCAAGGGGGAAGGAGACACACATCTAAACACAAAGCGAGTAAACTTGATGAACTTAATTCTTCTAAGTGATTGAAGATATCCCGGGAAGACAAATGTCATGACCGCAGAGAATCTCAAGGTTTTACTCATCAAGGCTTTAAGTGTTATTATTCCAACTACGTGGGGAAGAGATGGAAGAGTTAGTTTCTGAAGATAAAAGGGGTACACAAGTGTGTGATGATTTTGATATTATCGCAATCATCAGGGGAGAGAGATTGTGTACATTGGGGATGCTCAGCTGTCTTACTTGAGGGCTTAATCAGTGATTCAGATATAATCACTTATTCCGGAGTTGAAATCCTCAGAGATAGTCCTCCGCAGAGATAATCAGTGATTCGGCCTCCTTCTCCAATGTTATCAGTTATTCTCTCTTTGGGCATTCGGGTACTTTGGGTTCTTGAGCTTCATACACTTTCTTCAGGGGGAGAGAAAAGTATACATCGGGGTTATTTTTTGGCTATTGGACTTAATCTGCTACTTCGATGGTATAAGTTTCTTTGTCTTCGGGTATGTGTATTCGGGTTCGTGAGCTCTAGTCTATGAGACTGACTGCATCAATTCATCTACTTGGGGGAAGTGTTCTCTTGACAACTCGTTGGGGATGCATTGCTTCAGACTTCAGTGGTAATGAAATTTGAGAAGAGTTATTTATGTGTGGGATGATACGTTGTTGTTCTTGTTGATGATATAACCTCGAACGAAGAATCACGGTGATTATTCTTGAAAGGAGCAGCGGGATTTATGATAATGGTGTGCTTCTTTGTGCACCTGGCTAAGGCAAGCTTGAAATAGAGCTTCGAATCTGCTCAGCTAAAGGATTTTCGGTTTGGGGGGAAGCTGCCAAAGTCTCACTTTCATTTGATTCAATTTCTTTCTTCGATTCAAGAGCCCTGGAAGCTTTGGTGGTAAATGTTTAAGAGTTGATGACTTCTATCTTCTACGACGTGCTGCTCGATATCCTTATCTCGGTACTCGTATCATCATCTTCTTTAACTATATCATCTACTCTATCTTTGTATATATTTATCAGAAAAACAAAATACAAAAATATAAAACCAGCAAAACCAAATAGAAAAATATAAAACCTTCAAAAACCCATAAAAATCAGAAAATTTCAAAAATACCAAAAATATGTTTTAACATGACATGTCTTCTGGTATCGATAACATCTACGGTCTTAGAAATGTCATTCAATAATGGCACGGGACTTTAGATGAAGTTCGAGCAGGAGGTGTAAATATTCTTTTCAATACATGTCTCATACTATGGCTTACAGTTACTTCAGACTGTAACCCATGCTTAAAACAATGGCTTGCTATTATTTCTGATAGCAACCCGCTCTTCAAAAGAAGGAAAGTGTTGCACTAAACAATTTTTCAAATATTTCGTGCACTTATCCTAAAACAATTTGAGGAAAGTATGTCGAAGGACTGCTGTTCCTACACAAATGTTTTTCCGTCTAAAATTCTTTAGAAAAATATTGTTGTTTTCAAAAAATTGGTGGTAAATGAGTTGCTTTAAAAACAATCAGATTCACAGTTTTTATAAAAATTGAAAACTCAATCAATGACTTCAGCGCTTTTAAACTTTTCAGATATTTAAGTCATTGATTGAGGGGGAGAATGTTTTCAAATCTGTATCATCTAACGAGATTATCTTAATCATCCTACGTGCTTATCTGTAAAATACAATTGCCTATGTTGAAGGACTAGGTTTCTAGGATGTGATTGTTAGGTTTAGATGATTAGAGTTTGATAAACACATTATTCCCATATATTTGAATGATCTGATTGATATGTTGAATTGACTTTTATTAGTCGATTGTTGTTTGGGTGATGTCGACCACCATATATCTGTATGTGTGTTCACTAACGTATGCAGGTATATTGGTTTAAAAGAATGTTCCCGATCCGGATCCCACAATTGAATATGATTGGATGCCGAAAGGAAAGGGTAACTATATATTGGGTTGACAAATGAAGAAACGGAGCTTAATTGGACTTCTGTGGAGAGTTGGCATATATGCAACATAAGAGGTCTCACTGCATCAGCAGATGGTTTTCTTCTAAGTGATTGAAGAAAACGGAGCTTAATTTGACCTAAGTTGGCATTAAAATGCAACGTTTGAAGTCTCACTACATCTGCAGACGGTTTTCTTCCAACCCTCAGCAACAACAACAAAAGCAGCTCAACCACCTAACGTATCTTTGTACAGGATACCATTTTTTAAACAATTTTAAAAAATTTTGAATAAATTGTTTTGAAAAATGGAAAATATTGTTTTTGAAAATTAATTGGACTAAAATTTTAAAATCACCAGACTTCATTTTTATCAAAACCTAAGTCACTCAATCAACGACTACGGTCATCGATTGAGGGGGAGAGTGATTTAAAATAAAATATTTTCAAAACAATATCTCTTCATAAAAGTCCGTTTGTACAATAATAAGTTGTGATCTAAAGATTTAATGTTATGTCATGGTATGATTTTCTTTAAAACTCAAAGATCTGTCAAAATGAAATATTTTCTGTTCTTGTTTGATTGTGAAATTGTTTTATTTTACTAAAAGATCTCTTAAAACAATCATACCTGACACTAACAATCTTTAATGTCTAAATCTGTTCCTATCTGTCATCTTTCAAAATTAAATCTTGCCACGTCTTTCCCCAAAATTTTCTAAATGATTTAAATCAGATGGGATCACAAATCTCAAATGGTTTGATATTTTTGATCGGGGGAAAGATCGTGATTTAAATCTCAAATCTGTTTAAATGAAATTGGTTTTACTCCTTTAAAGGCACTCCTGCCTCCATGTGCCAAATGACTTCAAATATACAATGCACATGTTGAGGAGGAGGATTTATCCAAAAACAAGATGAGTTTTTAAATCAGACACATTTTCTCCCATGTTTTTCTAAACCTAATTAAATCACTTGGGATCTAAAATCTCAAAGGGTTTGATATTTTTGATCGGGGGAGAATTTATGATTTAATAATGAAATTTGATAAAAGGTGATCGTTTTGATTCAAATGTGCAAGCTGCTCTCTCATATGTGTAAACGCTTTCGAATCTCGAAGCGCATATTGAGGGGGAGCGAATGGTTTCTTAAATGGCTTTTGTGTTCGTGGATGTGCTTCAAAAGAACTCTTGCCTCTATGTGTTAAAATGATTTCTCTTATCCTATGCACATATTAAGGGGGAGAATTTACCAAGAAAATCAAATGGCATTTTCAATGAAAATTGTGATCAAAGAAAATATTTCAAAGTCCTCTTGCCTCCATGTGATAAACAATTTCTAAATCATATGCACATGTTGAGGGGGAGGTTTTCTAAATGATCAAAACTATTAAGGTACAAAATGCTTTGATTTTATATCACATGTACCTTGATTGGTTTTTCCAAATGATTTTTCAATTGGTTTCGAGAAGGAAAGAACAATACCAAAAGACCGACCATTTTACTTTATGTATGGAGTTATAAGGATGGTGAGGTTAGGTATTAGTTCCCACGATCCGCCAGAACCGGAGGGATCTACCCAGGGACAATCTACTAGATAGTGTAGAGTCCTTAGGTATATTGAAAAAAAAAGGAGAAAAATGAGAATATGGGAAGAGTGCCGACTGAGATAGAGCTAGTACTGGAATAAACCCAACAAGGTTCTAGTAATGAAGTCTCGGTAAGCACTGAAGGGGTTGAAGAATGAAAAAGAAATTAATGTGAAAAGGGTGAAAAGAAATAGCCCTCCAATAATTCAACCTTAGGGAAGTAACCGGGTTCAATACATATGCTACTGGTGGTTACTAAGGTAACACTAGTATTGAAGACAAGACGTCATGGACCCAGTGACGCACTGCACTAAACTTCCTAAGCTACTCAAGTTCCTCTTAAAAAGGCTTGTTTCATTCTCACGGGGAACCGACAAAATCTATCGACTTTCTCTTAGAGATTATTGATATTGAAGAAGGAGACCCTCTCCCTAGTCTCCGGCATAGGAACCAAATGTGCACTATTGAGTCTAGAGCCAAGAGATCATCCACAATATCTCGTTAGGACACAAAATTAATGATGACTTGCTGTTTCACATAATGTGGAAACTAAGTATATATTGAGAGTCCTACACATTATCCTTGTGGTATTGCCAGAACATCCGAGTGATACGTAAAAGTATTCACGATGAAGATGGAAATCCTTCTAGAGCCAACATCAAACAAGCTCTTGGTGGGTGACATGTGAGATCTTCTCGTAAGATCACGCTTGTGACAACTGGATAGAAACGATGGGGAGATTCAATCTTGAATCAACCTTGGTCCAGGAATGGAATTGACGAATACTTTTGGAAAAACCGTTCGATGTGCAAATCTTCTTTTCTCTAGCACATCGAATGTGTATTCATGTTTTCAAACTCAAAAAGTATCTCTGATTGAAAAAATACTTTTGGAAAAACCGTTCGATGTGCGAATCTCTTCTTTTACCTAGCACATCGAATGTGTATTCTTTTCAAATATAAAAAGTATTTATGATTGAAAATTGATCTTTCTCATAAAACCTTCGTCGTATTGCAAAACTCATTCTTCAAGCAATACGTGATTGTTTTTCAAATCATTTTTCATCAATCAGTGAATCTCAATTCGCTGGTTCACTCACTCCGTGTTGTCTTCTTTGAGACATTCCGTTGGAATCCTACCTGTCAAGGAGATTCCTCGGAATCCTACCTGATCACAGGCAGTACTTGTACTGATCAACGGGGAACCGTGGGCCATGTACCTCAATTCAGCGAAAGTGATCAAAGACACTTTCGTGTGTTTTATTGCTAACTGTTGTTTGCAGGTACATTTGGACGGTTGCAGCTGATCAGAATTGAGAAGTCAATCCAAAGCCACATGCTCACAACATCCACACTTAATTGAAGAAATCATGACTGGTGCATATCTATATAACCTGGCTCTGATATTTCATACTATGCTTCTGCTTCGCTGCTGCAAATATCATGAACCAGTAAGGCTTCCGCTACTCTGATGGAAAGATGTCATGATTCAAAAGTGTGAGCATGTCGGTCCAAAAGTCACAACTTCACATGATGGCAACACAATAAAGGGTGATCCAGAGATTTGTTGTGGCTGATGATCTCAAATAAAGCTCGAAGATCAT
Organism: Chrysanthemum seticuspe; assembly: GCA_019973895.1. NCBI lineage: Eukaryota > Viridiplantae > Streptophyta > Magnoliopsida > Asterales > Asteraceae > Chrysanthemum > Chrysanthemum seticuspe. The sequence continues at coordinate 142,683,207 of BPTQ01000009.1, read as the reverse complement.
CAAAGATGTGGATCAGTTAAAGGCCTCCACTTAAAGTACAAATCAATGCGGACTTTAAAGAATCGCTACTAATGCACAAAGATTGCGGAATTGAAGAATTGAAGTCTACGAGCTCGAGAACTAAAGACAAAGAAAGAATGCTAGGAGGAAAAATGTATTTCATGGGGTGACCTCCCTTAGGGGGAAATTGTTAGGAATTGGAAATTCCATGTTAAAGTGCCGGTCACCCCAATTATAGTCTAGCATATGTTAGCTCGTAGACTTGTAGTTATTTACGTTGTTTAGTAGTTTATTTGTTAGTTAGTTACATAGCTTAGCGTAGTGTAACATCGTGGAGGAAGGACGGGTCTTTACCCACTGTATACCTGATCCACAGGCCGATAGGAGGTCGTTGTGTCTGTAAGTATAAATACCCCTTCCATCCATGGAAGGGGTGGTGCTTTCAATTTAACATTTTACATTTTGTGAACCAAGTCTCTAGCTTGAACACCCATCTCTGTACTTTCTCTCTCTAAAATGTCTATCATGTATTTTGATCATCCAAGACCACCCGAATCATCAACACAATAAATATATCGATCCTACAGAATCTCAAGAAGCAAGTTTTTCAACCATTCAGCTTCTTTACCAGCAGCTGCTAAGGCCACAAATTCAGATTCCATTGTTGAACTGGTGATGCAAGTTTGCTTCTTGGATGCCCAAGAAATTGCACCTCTACCAAGTAGGAATACCCAACCACTGGTACACGAATTGTCTTCAGTGTTACTGATCCAACTTACATCAGTGTGTCCTTCCAATACTGAAGGATAACCAATATAAGAGAGACTATAATCTATAGTTTCCTTTAGATACTTCAGTACCCTCTAAATTGCTTGCCAGTGATGAGCACTAGGATTACTAGAATACCTGCTTAGTTTACCCACTGCAAAAGCAATATCAGGTCTTGTACAAGTCATGGCATACATTAGGCAGCCAATTACCCTAGAATACTCAAGTTGAGATACAGCGTTTCCATTATTAGGTATCAGCTTCTCACAAGTATCCATAGGTGTACTCACTGGAGTACAATCAAAGTAATTGAATATCTTTAACACCTTCTCAATATAATGAGACTGAGAAATATAAATTCTTTTACTTTCATGTTTAATCCTTATACCAAGGATAACATCAGCCTCCCCCATGTCCTTCATGGAGAACCTTGATGACAAAAATTCCTTTGTCAAGTCAACCTGATTTTGGTCAGTGCCAAAGATCAACATGTCATCAACATATAGACAAATGATGACTCCTTTACCAGATTCATCAAATTTGCTATATACACATTTGTCGGGTTGGTTAAGAACATAACCACTAGACAAAACCACTTCATCAAATTATTGATGCCATTGCTTAGGTGCCTGTTTCAGTCCATATAGAGACTTAATCAGTTTACACACCTTGTTTTCATTGCCAGGCATGATGAAGCCCTGAGGTTGGTTCATATAAACCATTGCCAGGCATAATGAAGCCCTGAGGTTGGTTCATATAAACCTCCTCATCCAATTCACCATTCAAGAAAGCTGTCTTCACATCCATATGATGAATAATCAGATTGTGAATTGATGCCAAAGCAATCAGCAGTCATATGGTACTGATACGAGCCACAAGGGCATAAGTATAAAAATAGTATATTCCTGACTTTTGTTTAAAGCCCTGAATGACTAGTCTAGCCTTGAACTTTTCAATAGTTCCATCTACCTTCATTTTCCTTTTGAAAATCCATTTGCAACCCAAAGGTTTGCAACCAGGTGGTAGATCAACCAACACCCAAGTGTTGTTGCCCATGATGGAATCCATCTCATCATTGATTGCTTCTTTCCAGAAAGCAATATCCTGGGACTTCATTGCTTCTTCAAATGTCTTGGGATCATCCTCAACAATGAAGCAATAGGAGTATTGGTCAGATACCTCATCCTTTGTTCCTTCAAATAAATATAATTGAAACTCAGGTCCAAATGACTTTGTATTCCTGACCCTTTTGCTCTTTCTGAGCACAGGTTCAGGTTGTTGAACCACAACCTCATCAGGGACCACTGATGATTCTTCATCAGGGACCCTGATACACCAATGTCATGAGTTCCATTAGGAATCCTCTGATTTGGTCTAGGGACTGATGAGAATCTATTCTCATCAAAGTTTGCATCCCTTGATTCAATTATGAAGTTAATTGAAACAGATTCATTAGGTTCAATAACATAGAACCTAAAGGCCTTGTAATTCTCAGCATATCCAACAAAGATGCAATCAATGCCTCTTTCACCCAAAGTTTTAAGCTTTGGATCAAGGAATTTCACAATAGCCCTACAACCCCAAACCTTGAGATAGTTCAGGTTGGGTTTCCTTTTAGTCCAGAGTTCATAAGGGGTAACCTTGTTCCTTTTGTTGGGAACCCTATTTAATAAATAACAAGCTGTTAACATAGCTTCACCCCAGAACCCTTGACTCAGTCCTGAATAGGACAACATGGAATTAACCATCTCCTTCAGCACCCTGTTTTTCCTTTCAGAAATACCATTTTGCTGAGGAGTATATGGAGCAGTCGTTTCATGGATTATACCAACAGACTGAAAATACAGAGTATCCATTTACTCACCCCCTATCAGTCCTTAATCTCTTGATCAGGGACCCAAGTTGCAATTCAACTTCAGTTTTAAGCAATTTAAATTTATCTAATGCTTCATCCTTAGTATGTAACAGATAGACATAACAAAACCTAGAAGCATCATTAATAAATGTCACAAAGTACTTCTTATTTCCTAAAGAGGGAGTGGCATGCAAATCACACAGGTCACTGTGTATTAGCTCCAAGAGCTTAGTTTCACGAATAACACCTTGAAAAGGTTTCTTGGTTATCTTGGTCAACATGCAAGTTTTACACTTTCCAGTGTCCATGTCAAATGCTGGGATTAACCCATCCTTAGACATATCTTGCATCCTTTTATAGTGTACATGGCCAAGTCTAGCATGCCATAAGGTAGAGTCAGTCAGGTCAGAGGTGGTCACAAAGGATGAATTAACATATTTATTAACAATATTAAGCCTGAACATTTGATTACACAAATAGCCAAAACCAATAAACACACCATGTTTAGACAAGACAAATTTATTAGATTCAATAACTTGTTTATATCCATGATTATTCAAAACACTACTTGAAACCAAGTTTTTCCTTATATCAGGAACATGAATAACATTAAACAAAGTTACAATCTTTCCAGAACTAAATTTAAGATCTACACAACCATGACCATGAACCAAGGATGTTGACTCATTCCCCATGTGAAGAATAGAACCATCATTCAGTGACTCATAAGTCTTGAACCAGCTTCTATCTTTGCACACATGAACCGTTGCACCAGAGTCAACCCACCATGCAACATCATCATCATGCACATAATAAGATTCAGAAACATATGTAACATAATAAATTTGAAATGACTTATTAAATATATTCTGACCTTTCAGTGAGTTGGTAGAACCACCAATCCCTGAACCATTAGTGCCTGATCCATTTGCTTTACCACCAACCTTAACACCTTTGCAATCCCTTTTAATGTGACCAGTTTTGTTAATACAAATAAGCCGTAAAAACATTTATTTATATTTTACGATCTTCTAATGCTTTGTCGATAACAAATGTAAAATCATTTTAACGAAACAAATAAAATACGTAAATGGTTTGAGCCAATAGTTTTCTAACACACTTACGTTTTCACATAAAACACTAAAACAAGTATAAGTGATTTTATGATTTAGTAATACATATGTACAACAACTAGTGTTTACATATTGGGTAAATATATACATAACTAGTATGTATTATAATGGGTAATATAAATGGGTAGAAACTTAAGTATTTGACCCATTGACCAAATACATTGAATGTAGTTGGGTATAACCCAAAGTCCATGACCCATACCTATGGAGCATGACCCATACCTATGGAGCATGACCCATAACCCATTGCATGACATCATGCTTAAGTCATATATGGATATTATCCATGACCCATGGTTTTAACCCATCCCATGGACTAGATGCATTGCATCTTGTAGATACATTGTATCTACTTGGATACCCATGATCCATAACCCATGACCCATGATCCAAAACCCATGGGCAAAGGGGAGCGTCCCACGGATCCTCAGTAATACACTAGATGGATCCTTCAAGTGAGGGATCCGTGGAACAGTAGCTGTTTTTTCTCTATAAATAATGAGCCATTTCTTCCTTTTGGGTTGCCACTCCCACACATACTTTCCCCAAGTATTGTAACCTTCTAACCACAGATCCTAAGGATCTTTCTATGTAGTTTGTCTTTTGTTTTTGTGTGATTCTCTAGGTTCCTCTTAAAGGCGAGATCACCACCTCTTGAAGTTGAGCAAGCTCAAGTCCATGAGTTGCCATGCTTCGTCATCATCAAGACTACTGAGGTTCTCCTTTTGATACTTCTTTCTTCCTTTATAGAAGTGTTGTGTCCAAGGCATTAGTGAAGAATGCCAAAAGAGTCAAGACGAACGCATTAGTGAAAGGTGCTTAACGTCCGTGTCAATAAGCATTAGTGAAGAATGCTAAAGGAGTCAAGACGAAGGCATTAGTGAAAGGTGCCAAGCGTCCGTGTCAAAGGGCATTAGTGAAAGATGCCTAGAAGTCAAGTCAAGTGACATTAGTGAAGAATGTCAAGGTCGTATACTCGATGAGGTGCATCGATATACAAATAGAGATAGGTTATATCTAAGGATATTGATATCCTTGATGGTATTGTAATAAGGAGTTGGTATCCTTTAGGGTTAGGTGTTGTGTAGTGTTGGGTAGTAGTTCCTCCATCGTAATGGAACTCGGTACTTAGCCTAGTACCGGATAAAGGGTAGTCGACGTTGTGGTAGGTGTGGTTCTCCCTTGTGAAAGAACCCAGTGGTTAGCCTAGTACCGGAAAAAGAGTATGTGACGTTGTGAAGGCTTCTCCACCATAAGGAGTTGGTGTCGTGTAGTGATTACGAACTCTCGAGTAGGTGACTCAGGGAGTGGAGTAGGGCAAGGAAGGTGTCCTTGTAGCCGAACCACTATAAATACTCGTGTCATGGTTATGTGCTTCTTACTCTTTATCTTTCATTACACATTTATATATCTATCTATCAATGTCCAACATACACATCCAAATGGATTGACATAAGTCGATCTAAATATTTTAAAACGAAGTTTTAATTGGTAAAACAATTCAACCCCCCCTTCTAGTTTTCCACAAGTTTTGCCACATTTCCAACAAGTAGGTGTTGCCTTCTTGTTAGGATCTGCCCTTGTGTTATCATGATGTTTACGTTTGCCTTTGTTGTCATTGTACCTGGTGGAGTTGTTATGCTCCACTATATTGACAACAGATGCACGAGTAGCATTGCTACTCTTTGGCTTTTCATTATCCTGCACCTTGAGAGATTCCTCAATGCGCAGATGACTGCCCAACTCAACCAGAGTTAACTCTTCCTTTTTATGTGTTTCATTGTAGCAGCAGCCAATGATTATCACAAATAGTTTACTTTGATTGTTGGTGGTAACAGCCCAGAACAGGGTAAAATAATCAGTAGCAATACTCAGTAGCAATGCAATACCACTAGGTGGTTGCTGGATATCACTTGGAATCGTGTGATCACTTTCCAAAGTAAACTATTCGACCCTATGCCTGGGTTACACGAATATCTACTTGGGATTAGACCAAATGTTAGTTATTGAATTAGGCAAAATCAATAACCCTTACGCATATAAGTGTTTGAGCTTTTTCGTTTGTTTCTCCTGGTTTTATATATATATCATGCTGATGATGAAGATCTCTATATATAGTAGAGAAATACTCACTCGTAGTCAATTGACTTTATGTGTGATTAACGGCCAATTAATCACCCATAACAATCCTCCATTATCATAGAAATAGTGGTTACATGACCAATTAAACATATTTATAAAGCAGTCATAACGGCCACTTAAATGAGTCAAAGCTGTTACAAATTAATCACTGCAACACTACCAGTAGGAACCATTACACTAGCAGCAGGAACCAATACACTACCAGTAGGAACCATCTGTTACTACACTAGCAGTAGTAACCAATACACTAGCAGTACTAACCACTATTGAGTCAGGATGTTTAGGAACCTTATGGGTGTACACTCCGTACCTTCTTACCCAAAACCAGGTATGAAGTAATCCCACAAGTGCACTAAATTTTCTAACAATTGGCACCAACTTGCAAGATTCTCTATTTGGATACATTGTATCTGTTAACACAAAGTAGCTATTACTAGTTTTATACGAGTATCGAATATTGCAATCTGATACTATATATATAAATATCAATAAAGATAAGTCAATTTAATGTCACTTTAATAGGAAAGATAACGACATCATTTAATTTTAATTCCTTTTTTTTTTTTTCAATTGTGCTTATAAGTAGAAGTTAAAAAGCATGACAGATTATCATTACATTACAATGAAATAAAGTTATACGTAATTTAAGTGCAACAAAGAGTAAATGTCACACCCCCAAATTACCTGTTTTGCAGCGGAATGGAATACCTGGGGGATGACTGTCATAACATCAAAGTTACAGTTATATCGAACGACCTAAAGTGTCGTTTTGAAAATATCGTTTGATTAAGTAAAATAGTCAGAGTTTACAAAGCATAGGTCTCCAAAAGATTTCCAATATACCAAAATGAGTTTGTTACAATCAAACGATAGTTAAGTGCATAAAATATAGGTGAGACGCGTCGACACCGCGACTCTATGATAAGTCCACATGCATGCCATGAAGTGAATGCCTTAGATACCTGAGATAAAACATGCTAAAAGTGTCAACACAATGGTTGAGTGAGTTCATAGAGTTTGATTAACATGTAAAGCTTTTAATGAACGTTTATGCAGCAAAGGCAAAGTTCTTGGTCATTTAGATTAGTCCACAAAGCGAAGGCATTGTAAATCCACTCAGTTCCAAGTTTCGCCCATACAAAACTTGCAACCTGTGTGTTCACAACCCACTGCCAAAGGTAGTATGTCTAGAAGTCAAGTACACGTTATCATAATAGTTCACAAAGCAAAGGCATTGTAAATCCACTCAGTTCCAAGTTCCGCCCATACAAAACTTGCAACTTGTGTGTTCACAACCCATTGCACAAAATATAGTGTGTCTAGTGGTCAAGTATACGCTGTCATAATAGTTCATAGTATAGCACCACGTATATAATAATGTATGCCAGGCAAAGCCCCAAGAATAAATAATATGCGTCCCGTAACATAGTGAACGAGAGGTTGGCCGGCCTCTAATAGCGATATCCATACTACCTACTAATAGGAGACTAACAATGCGAATGTACGAACGGTACATCATACATCTATTAATATACAATTAAGAACACTCCGAACATGGGAGAATTTGCACTTCTCCGTACAAGGGAGACTTAGTATTGCTCCGTTCACATAGGGAGACTTTATAGTGATGCTCCGAACATGGGAGACTTTATAGTGATGCTCCGAACATGGAAGACTTTATAGTGATGCTCCGATCATGGGAGACTTTAGGTCAAGGTCATAGCATGTACGGTTCAATAAGTTCAAACAAGTCATAAGTTTGTATTTAAGTTCAAGGGTTCCATTCAAAAGTTCGTAATTAAGTTCAAGTGTTCCATTCAAAAGTTCGTAATTAAGCTCAAGAGTTTAAGTCGAGTTCAAAAGTTCAAAACAGTCAAAGAGCTCAAAACATATCAAAAGGTTCAAAATAGTCAAAGGGTTCAATATTATGTCAAACAAGTTCAAAATAGTCAAAGGGTTCAATATAAAGTCAAACAAGTTCAAAATAGTCAAAAGGTTCAATATTAAGTTAAAAGAGATTAATTATATGTCAAAATGTTTTAAATCAAGTTAAAAGATATTAATTATATGTCAAAATGATTTAAATCAAGTTAAAGGAGATTAATTATATGTCAAAAGAATTAAATCAAGTTAAAAGAGATTAATTATATGTCAAAAAAATTAAATCAAGTAAAAAGAGATTAATTATATGTCAAAAGAATTAAATCAAGTTAAAAGAGATTATTGATATGTCAAAAGATTTAAATCAAGTTGAAAGAGATTAATTATATGTCAAAAGAATTAAATCAAGTTAAAAGAGATTATTTATATGTCAAATGATTTAAATCAAGTTAAAAGAGATTAATTACATGTCAAAAGAATTAAATCAAGTTAAAAGAGATTATTTATATGTCAAAAGATTTAAATCAAGTTAAAAGAGATTATTTATATGTCAAAAGATTAAAATCAAGTTAAAAGAGATTAATTATATGTCAAAAGAATTAAATCAAGTTAAAGTGTTCAAATCTATGTCAATATGTTCCTATCAATTTAAAAGAGTTCAAATATATATGACGAAGGGCTCAAAATCAAGGAAAGTGGTTCAAATAATAATGTTCATAACATAGCGATCAATTTAGTTCAGGCACAATCTACTTACTAGCATAAGTAGTGAAACAACAGTTATTTAAGTTCATGTAAGTGTAAAGTAAAGCAAGTAGTTGAACATGTATCTCCCCCGAAGAGTTTATAAAACAATTAAACGAGTAAAAGTGGGGCTACGAACTCACCTGATGCAATAATTATGATGACAAAAGTAGATAAACTGAAATGATGTGCGATCTCTATCTGCAACCTAATATGAATGATATGTCCTAATGTAAGTCATGAAACAATGTCGTGCATGCAAACTCATATGATATCCATACCACTTGTACATTTTTGAAAATGAAGTTCATCGTCGAAATACACGTTTATGACATCTCGTCATGTTATAAAATACTTTACAAGTACTTACGTTGAAACGACATCCTACAATAGTTGCTTAGTGATTTATCATGAAATTATAGTTTATGAGTAGTTTTACTGTTTTGCAGCGGAATGGAATACCTAGGGGATGACTGTCATAGCATCAAAGTTACAGTTATATCGAACGATCTAAAGTGTCATTTTGAAAATATTGTTTGATTAAGTAAAATAGTCAGAGTTTACAAAGCATAGGTCCCCAAAAGATTTCCAATATACCAAAATGAGTTTGTTAGAATCAAACGATAGTTAAGTGCATAAAATATAGGTGAGACACGTCGACACTGCGACTCTATGATAAGTCCACATGCATGCCATGAAGTGAATGCCTTAGATACCTGAGATAAAACATGCTAAAAGTGAAAACATAATGGTTGAGTGAGTTCATAGAGTTTGATTAACATGTAAAGCTTTTAATGAATGTTCATGCAGCAAAGGCAAAGTTCTTGGTCATTTAGATTAGTCCACAAAGCAAAGGCATTGTAAATCCACTCAGTTCCAAGTTCCGCCCATACAAAACTTGCAACCTGTGTGTTCACAACCCACTGCCAAAGGTAGTATGTCTAGAAGTCAAGTACACATTATCATAATAGTTCACAAAGAAAAGGCATTGTAAATCCACTCAGTTCCAAGTTTCGCCCATACAAAACTTGCAACTTGTGTGTTCACAACCCATTGCACAAAATATAGTGTGTCTAGTGGTCAAGTATACGCTGTCATAATAGTTCATAGTATAGCACCACGTATATAACAATGTATGCCAGGCAAAGCCCCTAGAATAAATAATATGTGTCCTGTAACATAGTGAAAGAGAGGTTGGCCGACCTCTAATAGCGCTATCCATACTACCTATTAATAGGAGACTAACAATGCGAATGTACGAAAGGTACATCATACATCTATTAATATACAATTAAGAACACTCCGAACATGGGAGAATTTGCACTGCTCCGTACAAGGGATACTTAGTATTGCTCCGTTCACATAGGGAGACTTTATAGTGATGCTCCGAACATGGGAGACTTTATAGTGATGCTCTGATCATGGGAGACTTTAGGTCAAGGTCATAGCACGTACGGTTCAATAAGTTCAAACAAGTCATAAGTTTGTATTTAAGTTCAAGGGTTCCATTCAAAAGTTCATAATTAAGTTCAAGTGTTCCATTCAAAAGTTCGTAATTAAGCTCAAGAGTTTAAGTCGAGTTCAAAAGTTCAAAACAGTCAAAGAGCTCAAAACATATCAAAAGGTTCAAAATAGTCAAAGGGTTCAATATTATGTCAAACAAGTTCAAAATAGTCAAAGGGTTCAATATAAAGTCAAACAAATTCAAAATAGTCAAAAGGTTCAATATTAAGTTAAAAGAGATTAATTATATGTCAAAATGTTTTAAATCAAGTTAAAAGAGATTAATTATATGTCAAAATGTTTTAAATCAAGTTAAAGGAGATTAATTATATGTCAAAAGAATTAAATCAAGTTAAAAGAGATTAATTATATCTCAAAAGAATTAAATCAAGTAAAAAGAGATTATTTATATGTCAAAAGAATTAAATCAAGTTAAAAGAGATTATTTATATGTCAAAAGATTTAAATCAAGTTAAAAGAGATTAATTATATGTCAAAAGAATTAAATCAAGTTAAAAGAGATTATTTATATGTCAAAAGATTTAAATCAAGTTAAAAGAGATTAATTATATGTCAAAAGAATTAAATCAAGTTAAAGTGTTCAAATCTATGTCAATATGTTCCTATCAATTTAAAAGAGTTCAAATATATATGACGAAGGGCTCAAAATCAAGGAAAGTGGTTCAAATAATAGTATTCATAACATAGCGATCAATTTAGTTCGGGCACAATCTACTTACTAGCATAAGTAGTGAAACAACAGTTATTTAAGTTAATGTAAGTGTAAAGTAAAGCAAGTAGTTGAGCATGTATCTCCCCGAAGAGTTTATAAAACAATTAAACGAGTAAAAGTGGGGCTACGAACTCACCTGATGCAATGATTATGATGACAAAAGTAGATAAACTGAAATGAGGTGCGATCTCTATCTGCAACCTAATATGAATGATATGTCCTAATGTAAGTCATGAAACAATGTCGTGCATGCAAACTCATATGATATCCATACCACTTGTACATTTTTGAAAATGAAGTTCATCGTCGAAATACACGTTTATGACATCTCGTCATGTTATAAAATACTTTACAAGTACTTACGTTGAAACGACATCCTACAATAGTTGCTTAGTGATTTATCAAGAAATTATAGTTTATGAGTAGTTTTCGTAAAAGTTCGAGAGATCGTATATTACTCGTTACAACTTCGTTTGACGAACGGTTGAACATTTTGGAAAATAGGATAGGCAAAGTCACTTTTAATAGAAGACATCGTTTTCTCAAAAGTACTCTATCGATATGAAAAACGGCTCTAAACATGGTCCTTCGCAATAACCATTTTGACTAATAGAAAATATATAAGAGTTATTACTTGTGAAAAATAGTTACGACAACCTTATTTAAATGCGTGTAATTTAGTCGTTATAAGTCCGTTTTCTACGTTTTATATGTCCTTAGCTTCGTGTTAAAGTATACTAATATATTTTTGATAAATCGACTCATTTAGATAACGCTTAAGACTCATTTTTTACCCTTAAAAATCTGGACAGCATGCTGTTTTTCCGGAAAAATATAGTTTTCGTCGTTAAACTTGAAAATAGCATAACTTCTTCATTAGAAATCCGTTTTAACCCGTTCAAGCGACCACGGTTTCGTTTTAAAGTATATTTTCTGAATATCTAGCCTAAAATATTTTATAAACTGTCGAAATTTCCAGACTTTGCAAAAATGATCAGACCCTATTTTATAGTTGTCGAAAGTGATTTTTCTTGCATAATACTTATTTCAATCACTTCAAATCAACACCAAATCTATTCTAAACCTACCATACACCTTCTTAGGGTGTCATGGGTTCCTAAACATCATCAACAATGATATGTTTTAAGGGATTAATTATAGGATGATTATAACTAATAATAAGTACTAAAAACATTAAAAGTGGTATAGAGATACACATGAAACTTGCATGATTTCTACTAGAATGATAAAAAATAACTCATGAATATTATGAAAGAGTAAAAATGATCATGAAATGCTTACTAGTATGATGGTGAGGTTTATGGAACAAGGTTTTCCTAAATACCATAGGTTTTTATTTCAAAACCTAAATAGAAGTAATCTAGTGTTTATTTAAGCACTTGATCCTTGAAAAACTTGATGTTTCTTCCTTGGTTTTTATCTTGGCCAACCACTATGGTGAAGAAGAGAGGATTTTGATAGTTTTTCACCTTTGCAAAAGGTGTTCTATGTGTTTTTGTTTACAAATATCTAATAATAATACAAGCCTTGTCATTGTTTATGTGTAGGTGTCCAATTTAATTGAAGATATTTCATAAAACATGGTGACTAAGGGTATATGGTCGGCAAGGGGGGGGGGGGGGGAATAAATGGGTTGTGTATTTTTTTTGTTGCCAAATGTAATTTAAGTTAAGTATAGTGTGTAATTTGTACATATAATTAATTATTAAGTGTAGCGTTAGCTAGAAATAAATTTTAACGGAACAAAATAAAATATATCGAAGTCATAAAAATTATAAAAATACATTTCTTACAAGAATTGAGTGAATAAATAATTATCGAGTCGAATTTACGAAAACCGTCGTAAATATATATATATATATATATATATATATATATATATATATATATATATATATATATATATATATATATATATATATATATATATATATATATATATATATATATATATATATATATATATAACAATTTATATACAAAATAAATTTAAAACATCGGATAAACTAATAATATAATTTTTATAGTCTTAAAATGAGTATAAAAATATATCAGGATAATTTTTGGAAGTGTCGGGTCAATTGTTCAAAATAAATGATCGTGCGATAGCGTTTATTTAATAAGAAAAGTATACGTTATTGAAATATGTGAACCCATGCATGAACTAATATGCAGATAATGGTCGTAAATATTAATTTTTCTCCAGGGATGAATAGTGTTTTGTGAATAGTAAAATTTTGAAATAACTTCTCAAAATATCATCTCGACTTTAAAAACGATGAATAGTAAAATGATGAATAGTAACCGATGAATAGTAAATTCCTGAGATGAATAGTAAATTTGAAAAATGACAGGAAATTAAGAATTGTGACAGTAAAACACTACTATACTCACATTTTATACGCTTAAACTTTTGCATGTTAATTAGAAACTATTCATTTACTCTTTGTTACAAACTAGTAATGAACAACTTGGTGCGCATTCTGTTTCCTTTTAAATACTATCAAATGAACCGCAAAAATGTCATCAAATAACACTATAGTATTTCATAAATCATAAGAAACTTCATACATGCATTTTACTCACAGATGTATATAAGTGGTCTATCAAAATAAATAAATAAATAAAATTATGGGTTTAAGTCGCATTGATAACGCACTATAACATGATGGCCTCTTCATCATCAACCCCAAACAAAAACTTCCGAAAACAATTGTGGAATCTTAAAACTATGCCACGAGTTAAGTTTTTAGGTGGAAGGCTTGTTCAGATGCTTTAGCAACTCACGAAAACCTTTCACAAAGAGGGTGTAATTGTTCGCCTATATGCACTATTTGTTATGCCAATGTTGAGACAGTTTACACATTCAAATATTCGTGGACAAGTGGTATGCTTTGGGTCGCTGCTTGGTTTACGTTTTGATGCCACATGTGGTTTGATTGTATCGGGTGTCTAGACTTTGTTAGAAACATTACTCTCAAAGCCAAAACGTATGAAACTTCACATTTCTTTGGCAAATACAACATGGCAGATATAATGCTTGTCAACTTGGTCCTCTGCAAACGATATCTTCTGTCAATTCAATGGTATGTGAGTTTAATTCTGTGTTTCCTACATCATCTCCCACAGCTTCTGATTTGGTTTATCATGATGTTCCTCAAGAGAGTTCACTTAGGTGGATCCCCCCATCAAACTCAATTGTGATGCATCTTATAAACCATACCATGCAACTTTGGGTGTCATTGTTCGTGACTCCACAAGATCAATTTTGTTATGTTATGGTGAGATTTGGTATGCGTCTGATCTGCTCATGGCTAAAGTTTTAGCCATTAGAAACGCTTGTCAGTTAGCTTTCTCGCACGACCGACAAAATGCAACAATTGAGTCAGACTCCAAATTGGCTATATCTTTTGTTTCTTCAGAAGCCAAACCTCCTTGGATCGTAGCTGCTATCATCCATGAAATTAAGCTATGGACATACCAATTAGCTCTCTCTTTCTCATGGGTTAAGTACGAATGTAATTTAGCGGTTCATCATGTTGCAAAAATAGTTTTTAATTCTCATGTAAACTTTGTTTGGGATGTAACATTTCCTGTAGAAATTTCCTCAATTACGAGGAGTGATATCTAATCTTTTATGGATGCGGCCTCTCTTTGTTATAGAAAAAAAAGAAAGTAGAATATGAAATAGTATTCATGGGATACGTAGCGGCCTATCAAAAATATAATAAGTAGCGCATGTTGTAAAAAATTTGACATTATAAAAAAATATGCTATAAACCAAATATTTAGCTAAGAGAATTGATTTGCACATTTTTTATTTTTAATGGCACCCTCCAATATATGCATTGAACAACTGTATTTTAAGCATAATCTGCTTATAATTGCTTGTATATTGGCGTGTGCAAATAAAAATTAAAACTTTGCAAATTACTTCCCTCCACCTTCGAATGGTGTTGGTCCGTAGGACTATGAACGGATTCGCCTCTAGCTTCTGGGCGTCGGAACCGCATGAGTTCACCGAGGTGGAACTAAAGAGTATATAAAGTGATAACTTGGTTTTTATCTACTTGAAACTCTTTACATTTTTCGCTATTATTTTTCCAAAATCTATGTATAAAGAAGAAAGAAATTGCCAAACTCAGTATGCATCTTGATGTATTATGGATTTGGATCCCAAGTTGATATTAACATGATCAATAATGTTCTTTCACAATAAAAAAGAAAATTTGGTCTCTCACTTTTGTTTATGAGGAAATATTACCGGTCATATTCATATCAACTTAAAAGGATTTCAATCCATGTATTAATGTGAATTTTAGCGGTTAGCTTACTAAAGGGCACATGCACGTACTAGTTAACTTTGCGAGTTTTAAGACTGTCCTATATAAAAATATAAATACAAATCATTAAATGTTATTTTATTTTTTTAATATTTTTTTCCACAACTATCACTAAAACATAAGATGATGTATCAAGTTAGCTTGAATATGCTTTTTGCAGATTATCCAGAACTAATCATGCCAATCTTTTCAAAATGAAAGACTATACCCAGTTTAGATCGTAGTATGGAAGTCTATCAAATTAGTCTGCAACATTGGTCTAAGAAAACAAGTAAAAAAATTGCTATTTGTAAAACTAAAAGATATGTTTAAAAGTTTAAAACATGCAATAAATATGATACTATATTTTAGAGTACAATATACTGTTGGTCCCTGAACTTGGCCAAAAACATCATGTTGGGAAAAACCTTGGCTTTTGCGGCGCCTGGAGTTCAAACAGTATGGTTTTTGTGTTAATGAGGTCCCTTGACCTGTAATGCTCATGTCAATGCATTATAGCTGAGGGCATAATCACCTTTTTTCCTGGAGCGTCCTTTTTAAAGCCGTTGTACAGTGTTTCCATTTCCCTACATTACTTTGTACCACAAATTTTATCGTCACTTATCATCCCTAACTTCCCCCAAAACCTTTCTTCTACAAAATCTTAAACTTGTCAACATGGTATGCTGTTGTTTTGGTAAGCAAGCAATAATTCGAACTTCGTGAACCTCGGCCAACCCAAACCGTCGATTCTATGGTTGTTCTGATCAAGTAAGTGCGTTTTAACAATCTTTTTTGGTTTTTCGTAATTAACAAAGTACATATTAACAAGTGGGAGTTGTTTAATGACATGTCATTTTCATGATTAAGGGTCTTCTTGCCGGTTCATAGGATGGTATGATCCGAAAATGAAGAATGATCATACCAGGCCTTTGAGGGGGATAATTGACCTTGAGGCAAGATTAGAAGCTGCTCAATGCGATGTGTGAAAGTGGAAGATTTACATGATGCTCAATTGGATATTGTTCTTGATTGTTTATGCACTTGGTTAGCTTTTAAGCTTTTATGTATGATGGACGTATTTTGTGTTTTATGGAAATGTAAGTACTTGTTAGGCCACCATGTTAGTGTAACAACCTTGATCAAACTATTATGTAGTATGTTCTAATTTTAGATTCTCTTTAATGAAATGTGTCATATTTTCCCATATTGAAAATGGTAGTAACTGAGTCGCCTATTTGGTTATGAATTTTGTTGTTCAGCTGAGTTCACCTTATCTTTATGCAGATGGTTATGAATTTGGTTAGGTTTGACTTCTAATTCTCAACAATGTTATGAAGTATTGACTTTGGTTAGTTTTTACTTTATTACCTTATGTTTATGCAGATGGTTATGAATTTGGTTATTTTTTACTTTTAATTGTTAACATTGTTATAAAGTATTGACTTAGGTTAGTTTTGGCTTTATGCACATGGTTAGTAAACAAGACACAACTTCTTATACATAAGCTCAGTCAAAGTTTGCAGTTGAAGGTGATGCAGTCATAGACAATGCAATAAGAGGCAATCCACACAAGATGCAAATTATGCACACAAGAAACTTGGTCAATCTATGAAAATACACAAACATAACATGGTTCCAAAGATAATGTAAATGGATATAATTTCATATGCATAAAATTTCATACTTTTCAACATAATAATTAGAGTTAGACATACACATATGTATTTAGAGTATATAACTTGTCCATAGCAAACATAATAGATGAAACATTGTCTAGTTCAACTGACATATGGTGAGGCCATCATTCTTTCCGGCGCAGCCTGTTTCCTAGTCATTCTTCGTACAGTAGGCTGGGATGAATCAGAAACTGCTTGCACACCACTTGAATGGACCTGAGATTGAGACTGTGATTAATCATGTTGTTGGGATTGAGACTGAGATTGATCATGCATGCTGGGATCATCAGTAGCTTGATCTTGAATTTTATATTGAATACAACTTTCTTGAACTGCAACCTTTTTAGGCACTTATTTACCTTTTCCCTTAGCACTTGAACTTTTTTGTTTAGGGCCAGTTTGACTACTTTGAGTTCCACATACACCACCCTGCTCAAGACATGTTTTTCGGTTGTGTCCAGCAATGCCACAAACACCACACTTTACACTCTTTCAAGCCTTAGATAACTTACCATTTTTCATAATCTCTTCAGTTTCAAAAGCTATCCTTACTCTTTTTCTATTTGTTGAGCTAGCCGCAGTTGTTTGAGGTTTTGGTGGAACAATTCTTGTGGGCACAAATTATTTTTCCCAATGCTCGTTGCTAGTTATGGGCTGGATAGTGTGTTTGTAGATTTCTTGCCAAGTGTTAAGA
Source organism: Chrysanthemum seticuspe (assembly GCA_019973895.1). Classification (NCBI taxonomy): domain Eukaryota; kingdom Viridiplantae; phylum Streptophyta; class Magnoliopsida; order Asterales; family Asteraceae; genus Chrysanthemum; species Chrysanthemum seticuspe. Next base: position 142,665,732 of record BPTQ01000009.1, on the reverse strand, counting down.
TAGTAACAAGGATGAGCTCATGTTTCCACAGCTCCTACTTGTTGTCCATTTAAAGCCATATTCCAATTGGTAGCAACAACATGTTTACATGGTAAACCTGTTATCTCCCATATTCTGCAAGTACACGACTTATCTACAACATTAACTATACATTGGTCTCCCCATGGTCCACTAACCTGAAACTTATCTCCCCCATTCCATAAACCATTATACTTAACAGTCTCTTTCTTAATAACATCTACCATGTGCTATGCAGTTGGTTTTAGTGTCCCATTACTCTTCCCAATCACAATCACAACATGCATCATTCTCTTCATAAAGTATTCCATGATGTATTTGAAGGCTGTAATGATTGGTTTGTTCATACCCCAATTATTTTCCCATGAAACACTTGACACATTTTATTAGTAACACATCAGAATGAGCTCTCCCTAAACAATACAAATAAAGATGTATTACATATACATTTCATAGTGCATTAACATATACCACTTAAGTTATACAGATAGATGACTTGACTGAAAAATGTGACATCGGCCAATGGATTGGTGGTATCTTACTTAACCAAGCATAGGTAGGTTCACTAAATCTCTTGAAATTAACCATAGCTTTCTCAAACTGTATAACAGTTGAGGCTGTTGCACATCTCCACAAATGGTCTTTGAAGACCCTACATTTCCATTGAAGTTTCATATTCTCATGAATGCTTCTAAGACAGAATATGTGCTTTGCATTTGGAAAAACATCTCCTAAAGTTATAATGATACCCTGCACAAAATCACATTTATTTAGTGTATATTTAAAAACAAAGGGACATAAATTCAGTACCAGTTTAAGGGAGTACCTTTTGTATGCCACTAATAAAAGTGAAGTTTGAGTTTAGCTCTAGCTCAAGATCTTCAGATAAAAAATGAAGAAACAAATTCCATGATACAATGATTTCTGATTCTGCAAAAGCATAAGCTAATGGGTATATACCATTGTTGCTATTAATTCCAACAGCTGTAAGAAGTTGACCATTCAAAGGACCATCAATAGGAAAAGAATCTAACCCTAAAAACTCTCTATAGCAGGCTTTAAATCCTGCCTTCAATGGACCTAAACAAACATAAATTCTCTTAATGTCTCTTATTGGAAGACTATCATCTGCAGGACGTTCCATATTGCGGAAAACTAGAAGGGGGAGTTGAATAGTTTTGCCGATTAAAACTTCGTTTTAAAGTATTTAGGTTGACTTATGTCAATCCATTAGATCTTGTGTTGGATATTGATAGATGGACATATATATAAGTAATACAAAGAGATAAAGAGTAAAGGAACACAAAACCACAACAAGAGTATTTATACTGGTTCGGCTACAAGGACACCTTCCTTTCCCTACTCCACACCTCGAGTACCTAACTCGAGAGTTTCTAAGCACTACACAATACAAGCTCCTTAATGTGGCGGAGAAGCCTTCACAATGTCACCTATACTTTATCCGGTACAAGGCTAGACACCGAGTTCTTCCACGAGGTAGAACCAAACCTATCACAACGTCGCCTACAATTTATCCGATACAAGGCTAGATACTGAGTTTCATTACAAAGGAGGAACTACTACCCAACACAACTACCCAAATGAGACACACTCCTTTTTACAATACTTGAAAGGATATCAATATCCTTTAACCCAAACTACACAACTTATACATCGACGCACTATATTGAATGTACACCTTCGGCACCATACACCAATGCCTTCAACACGACACACTATTGGAGGGAGAGAAGAACTATCATCAAGATGCACTTCAATGGTCTTGATGATGACGAAGCTTAGCAACTCATGACCTTGAGCTTGCACGTCTTCAAGAGGTTGTGATCTCGCCTTTAAGAGGAACCTAGAGAATCACACAAAGATAAAACTACATAGAATGATCCTTTGGATCTGTGGTTAGAGAGGTTAGAACATAAAGAGAAAGTATGTCAAAAAGGGTTGGTGAGAAATAGAGAAATGACTCACTATTTATAGGCAAAACATGCCTACTGTTCCATGGTTCCGGCGGATTCCTCACCCAAGGGATCCGGCCAGTGCAATTCCAGGGATCCGACTGCTGGGTCAGCTTAGTCTGAATTTTGGGTTGCAAACCGGGTTATGGTTTATGGACCATGGGTCATGGACTTTGGATCAAGGATACCTAACAAGATACAATGTACCTAGTTGTGACAACCCGTACTTTCAGGTCATTTCTCGACACCATTCATGTCTCATTATTTCAACATTTATAGTAAACTTGGTTTACTTGTTTCAAATTCGCGTAACCTTGAAGGTTTAGCGGCGAATTCATGATCATGACATCACGTACATTTCATATGGACTATGATTAGTCTACATTTCATTGACATCATGTGCATCTCATTAGTACATTCACGACATTTCATTTCACCTTCAACGCGTAATTTTTATGTTTAATAAACTTTATCGCGTGAGTTTTATTTTGTATATTTAACCCGTTACTTTCAAAAATGATCCCGAGGTATTTTTATACTTACGTTCAGTTTATAAAAACTATATTTTTAGTTTTCCTAGTGTTTCAAATTTATTTGGTACTTAAATCGTTAAAGTTTAATTATTACGTCGTTTTCTTAAAAATTCTACGATAATTATTTTATCACTCAATTTTCGCAAGGAATGTATTTTTACAATTTTTATTACCTCAATACATTCTATTTTGACTTACCAAAAACTTACTTGTACTAAAAATCTACCAATTACCTTATTACTTACACTTTTTCCTACATTTCCAATAATTACACAATACATACAAGTAAATGCTTATACATTTTAAAAAAAAAAAAAAAAAAAAAATATATTGGGGAACATGATCCCTAAAAAAACGCCCAAGGAGAGGGTATTCCATAAATGTGGCATGGCTCATTAATTTTATGTCTTCAATCATGCACAAAAGTCTACCACCTCAAATATAATTCACTTCATTCACATAGTTCAAGTGTAAGAAAACAACTTTCTCTCTTCTTTTGGGTTCACAAAACCGGCCACAACAATAAGAGCAAGGGATCAAGATTTTTTTTGCAAAGTTCAAGTGTTTACAATCTAGTATATATCCTTTATATGGTTTTGAAATAAAAACCAAGGATATTTAAGTTAATCCTTGTTACTTTCACCTCATCAATTTCACTAGTAAGCTTGTTTTTATCATTTTCATGTTTCCTTATCATTTTCATATGAATCTTATCATTTTTGGAGCTTATATGCATGATATGTGATTTATACCATTTATTTCATGATTTTTGAGTTATATATACAATATAGTCATCCTATAATTATTCCCAAGTTTTTCTTTGGTCTTGATGGTGATTAGGAACCCATGACACCCTAAGAAGGTGTATGGTAGGATTAGATTAGCTTTGGAGTTGATTTGAAGGGATTAGAATAGGTTTTGTCCGAGAAAAACTATTTTCGTAAACTATATTTTAGGTTCTGTCCTTAAAACGAATTTCTGGAAAAACCCACTGATGGTACGACATTTTGGCCTTGATATTTAGAAAATATACTTTAAAACGAATCCGTGGCCTTTTGAACGGATAAAAACGGAGTTATAACGAAGCCGTGGTGAATTTTTAAAGTTTGACGACGAAACGTATTATTTTCTGAAAACTCAGCTTGCTGTTTTTACATATTTCGGGTCAAAAACGAGCCTTAAGCTTCACAAATTATTTCGACTTCTCAAAAATATATTAGTTTACTTCGATACGAAGCTAAGGACATATTTTACGTAGAAAACGGATTTAAAACGACAAATATATGGCCGTTTTCATTTAGTTGCCGTAAATATATTTTCTGAAAAGTTATATTATTTTTACGATTCAAGTATTTCATTAGCTCTAACGTCCATGTTTGCGGCAGTTTTTAACCATGATGTGAAACTTTTTATAACGAAGTGTCTTCTAGTAAAATCAAGTTCATCGGCCATATTTTACAAAACAAAAAGCTGTTTGTCAAGCGGAGTTATGGTGAATTATTTACGGATGTTCAAACATTGGCCGAAACTCATTTTCTGCACAACATTAGCCAAAACCACCATCTTGAGCCTTGGATATCTTTATGATCGAGACCTTTTGAACGAAAACTCCTGAACTGAAACTTTTAGATATCGATACAAACTTTCCAAAACCGTCGAGTTCGTTCTCTAACGATCGATGTACACCATTTTACGACCACTTTTCCGGAGCCATTTTTGTTAATTTCATGGTTTTTCCGACGACATTGTTTTGCGACGAAAAATGGTAATTTCACCAAAAATCATTATAAAACCATTGTAGGATGACATTTTGACGTAAAAACATGTAAAGTGATTTTTGATTGGTCAAGACGTCAAAAGAGTATTTTTCGTCGACGAGTAATATTTTCAAAACTCGTAAATGGTATAAATAACATACGAAATGCATGCATAACATTACATTGCAACACATGACATATCATATCATTGATAATAGGTCCCGGTTGATGCATTACATTATAAACCTCAGTGTACTCACTTTTGCCATTATTCCAGTTTATCCAAGTGAGTTCCATAGCCCCACTTTTCTTGTTTTAATGCTGTTATTAAACTGTTTTGGGGGAGATACATGCTCAATAATGTTTATTGCATTCATGATTATTTGCAAATTACATGTTTAGCCGAATTGAAATGCTTAGTCATGCGTAGTAACAGTTTTGCCATACGTAGTATTTACATGGTATATTCATTGGACTGATGGTCTTGGTATATTCATTGGACTGATGGTCTTGGTATATTCATTGGGCTGATGGTCTTGGTATAATCATGGGACTGATGGTCTTGGTACATTCAATGAACTGATGGTCTTGGTATAATTAGGTCAAGTAAACATCGATACATTAAGTCATGCACTATTATGTGAATTCATTTGACATCATATGTTTGGAACATAAACTACACACATTCTGGCAGTGGGTTGTGAACACACAGGTTGCAAGTTTTGTATGGGCGGGACTTGGAACTGAGTGGATTTACAATGCCTTTGCTACATAAACGATTTTTGAAAGTCTTTACATTTCAACGATTTACAATGCCTGTGCGGCATAAACAATTTTTGAAAGGCTTTACATTTCAAAACAAACTCTATGAACTCACTCAACCTTTGTGTTGACACTTTTAGCATGTTTTTATCTCAGGTATCTAAGGCATTCACTTCATGGCATGCATGTGGACACATCATGGAGTCGTGGTGACGACGCGTCTCACCTGGGTTTTATGTACTCTAAAACATCGTTTGAATTGTAACAAACTTATTTCCGCACAAGTGGATTTACATTTGGGACCTACTTTGTAAACTCTGATTGTTTTATTAAATCAAACGATGTATTTTCCAAACGACACTTTAGGTCGTTCAATATAACTGTGATTGTGATGCTATGACAGTCAATCCCCAGGAATTCCATTCCGCTGCAAAACGGGTAATTTGGGGGTGTGACAGATTGGCATCAGAGCTTCGGTTATAGAGAACTAGGTTGCATCATTGACCCTAGACTATAACTACATTATCATAGCATCTCATCATTTCATCACAAGTGCATGTTCACTTTGCGTGCGATTTATACGTACATTTTTCGAGTTATTCACTTTCATTTCACATTGATTGTCACATGGATGCCCTTAAATGCCCATCCCATTATCTTTTCCCCATACTCTAACGTGGAGAATTCCTTGTCATTCCCTATCGCAAATTTTTTTATATCAGCTGATTCATCACCGATAACGTCGAATGCCGAGATAAACTTTTAAATAGGGCGAAGTCGCTCTCACTCCTTTGTTTCACCACTAACATGTCGAGTTACACTTTATTCACACATTAAGTCACTAAACCATCATACACTTGAAGCACTTACGACACCTCATAACCTATCTTTTCGGAAACCGTCGGTCATTTTGAAAAATAACCTCAAACTCATCGTTTCTTGTCACATTTCTTTGAAGCGCTTATTATTAACATCGGAATTTGCTACGTCTCACATTTCCTCTTGCTTTGAAGAAGATATGGCACCGAAGAAAGCCACAGCTGAAATGACCCAAGCGGCTATTCAAAAGTTGGTGAATGATAGCATAGCCGATGCTTTAAGAACTGTAAGGGAAACGGTGGCTGCTGCTGCTGCTGAGGCCGCGACTGCTGCTGTAACCGCAAGGCTTTCTACTGCTACTGGAAATGCAGGAGGATCTGGAGTTAAGAGCTGTTCTTACAAAGATTTCAAAAGTGCTGAACCCACTAAGTTCCGAGGTACCGAGGGAGCAACAGCAATGGTTAGATGGTTTGAAAAGTTGGAGTCGGTATTTTTGCTTTGTAACTGTCCGGATGACAGTAAGGTTAAGTATGCTACAAGTACACTACTCGATGGAGCATTGTCGTGGTGGAACTCATATGCTCAACCGATGGGAATGGAAAATGCTTACAAGCTTACTTGGGAGCAATTCAAGGGTTTGGTAACTAAGAAGTTTTGTCCTCGCACGGAAGTGAAAAAGTTGGAGACAGAATTCTATGAACTAAGGACTATTGGGTACGATATCGACACTTACATTCGGAGATTCCAAGAATTGGCCGTGTTATGTCCATCTATGGTTTCGGATAATGAGAAGCTACTGGAGGCTTTCATTGATGGACTTCCTGAAATTATTCAAGGTGACGTGACTTCTTCTGACCCGCAAACGATTGAGGAAGCTATTCGATTGACTCAAAAGCTCATGGCCCAGGTAGTGAAGAGAGGCAAGTACACAAACACCAACCAAAACAACAACAACAACAACGGCGATAACCAACTCAACAACAAAAGGAAATGGGAAGACGACCAAGGAGATTATAACAACAACAACCACAACCACAACACTAACCATCATCAACAGCAGAAAAGAGGGCAAGAAACTGCGATGGTATATGTTGCTGCACCAATAGAAGGCAGAGGTTATGCTGGAACCTACCCACTATGTAATCGATGTAAGTATCATCACACGGGTCTTTGTCCTGCTAAGTGCTACAAGTGTCAACAACTGGGACACCTTGCCAGGAATTGTAGAGGCAAGGCCATGGTTACATGTTACAGATGCGGGGAGCAAGGACACTATCGGAATCAATGTCCTCAAAACCAAGATCAACAAGTTGAAGGTGCTCATGGGAATGCATACATGTTAGGAGGAGGAGAAGCTCGTCAAGGTATCAACGACGCGGAAGACTGAAGCAGTTCGGAAACTAACAGTCTTGTTTTTCTTTATGTACCATGTTGTACTAAGTTTATGTTTTCCATCGTATTCGAATCTTTATAACCTACGATGTACTACTTTTGCTAAACCACTCGTTGTAAAATATTCTCATCTATCGTACTTTACTTTCTTTCCGATTTGTTATCATTTACGAGGATTTTAATTCTTTTTACTTCAACTATCATTTTAACGACACTTCTCCATGTCTTTTCTCCTCGATGTTCATCACAATTTTAACAACAGTTGACTCAACACCAAACAAACATATGAGTCGATTAGTCCAAGCATTGCATAGTTACTCCTAAATTATACATAGCCTGATCACCTATGTCTAATTCAGGAAGAATCATGCAATGAAGGGAGTAGTAGTCTTATATGAGTAAGCAATTCCGTAATCGAGCCAAATTTTCAAAAGATTTTCTTCAAACCACTTGTTTCCAGTTTGATCCGCGTGACAGTTCTTGTTTGATGAGTTGCAAAGATCGAGCTAGAAACAAGTTGTTACCTAAACCGATTTAGCCTAATCTCATGACAGTTCTTGTTTGATGAGTTGTGAGATTAAGTAAAAATCGGTTACCAAAAAGTCTTTTGAGGGTTTTGCTCGAGAATGGGAAGGCTTGCCTCATCAAACCCTAACCCCGAGAGACCAACACGAACTGAATTCAGGGACTGAATTCCTTTTTGGATGGGCGAATGTGACAACCCGTACTTTCAGGTCATTTCTCGACACCATTCATGTCTCATTATTTCAACATTTATAGTAAACTTGGTTTACTTGTTTCAAATTCGCGTAACCTTGAAGGTTTAGCGGCGAATTCATGATCATGACATCACGTACATTTCATATGGACTATGATTAGTCTACATTTCATTGACATCATGTGCATCTCATTAGTACATTCACGACATTTCATTTCACCTTCAACGCGTAATTTTTATGTTTAATAAACTTTATCGCGTGAGTTTTATTTTGTATATTTAACCCGTTACTTTCAAAAATGATCCCGAGGTATTTTTATACTTACGTTCAGTTTATAAAAACTATATTTTTAGTTTTCCTAGTGTTTCAAATTTATTTGGTACTTAAATCGTTAAAGTTTAATTATTACGTCGTTTTCTTAAAAATTCTACGATAATTATTTTATCACTCAATTTTCGCAAGGAATGTATTTTTACAATTTTTATTACCTCAATACATTCTATTTTGACTTACCAAAAACTTACTTGTACTAAAAATCTACCAATTACCTTATTACTTACACTTTTTCCTACATTTCCAATAATTACACAATACATACAAGTAAATGCTTATACATTTTAAAAAAAAAAAAAAAAAAAAATATATTGGGGAACATGATCCCTAAAAAAACGCCCAAGGAGAGGGTATTCCATAAATGTGGCATGGCTCATTAATTTTATGTCTTCAATCATGCACAAAAGTCTACCACCTCAAATATAATTCACTTCATTCACATAGTTCAAGTGTAAGAAAACAACTTTCTCTCTTCTTTTGGGTTCACAAAACCGGCCACAACAATAAGAGCAAGGGATCAAGATTTTTTTTGCAAAGTTCAAGTGTTTACAATCTAGTATATATCCTTTATATGGTTTTGAAATAAAAACCAAGGATATTTAAGTTAATCCTTGTTACTTTCACCTCATCAATTTCACTAGTAAGCTTGTTTTTATCATTTTCATGTTTCCTTATCATTTTCATATGAATCTTATCATTTTTGGAGCTTATATGCATGATATGTGATTTATACCATTTATTTCATGATTTTTGAGTTATATATACAATATAGTCATCCTATAATTATTCCCAAGTTTTTCTTTGGTCTTGATGGTGATTAGGAACCCATGACACCCTAAGAAGGTGTATGGTAGGATTAGATTAGCTTTGGAGTTGATTTGAAGGGATTAGAATAGGTTTTGTCCGAGAAAAACTATTTTCGTAAACTATATTTTAGGTTCTGTCCTTAAAACGAATTTCTGGAAAAACCCACTGATGGTACGACATTTTGGCCTTGATATTTAGAAAATATACTTTAAAACGAATCCGTGGCCTTTTGAACGGATAAAAACGGAGTTATAACGAAGCCGTGGTGAATTTTTAAAGTTTGACGACGAAACGTATTATTTTCTGAAAACTCAGCTTGCTGTTTTTACATATTTCGGGTCAAAAACGAGCCTTAAGCTTCACAAATTATTTCGACTTCTCAAAAATATATTAGTTTACTTCGATACGAAGCTAAGGACATATTTTACGTAGAAAACGGATTTAAAACGACAAATATATGGCCGTTTTCATTTAGTTGCCGTAAATATATTTTCTGAAAAGTTATATTATTTTTACGATTCAAGTATTTCATTAGCTCTAACGTCCATGTTTGCGGCAGTTTTTAACCATGATGTGAAACTTTTTATAACGAAGTGTCTTCTAGTAAAATCAAGTTCATCGGCCATATTTTACAAAACAAAAAGCTGTTTGTCAAGCGGAGTTATGGTGAATTATTTACGGATGTTCAAACATTGGCCGAAACTCATTTTCTGCACAACATTAGCCAAAACCACCATCTTGAGCCTTGGATATCTTTATGATCGAGACCTTTTGAACGAAAACTCCTGAACTGAAACTTTTAGATATCGATACAAACTTTCCAAAACCGTCGAGTTCGTTCTCTAACGATCGATGTACACCATTTTACGACCACTTTTCCGGAGCCATTTTTGTTAATTTCATGGTTTTTCCGACGACATTGTTTTGCGACGAAAAATGGTAATTTCACCAAAAATCATTATAAAACCATTGTAGGATGACATTTTGACGTAAAAACATGTAAAGTGATTTTTGATTGGTCAAGACGTCAAAAGAGTATTTTTCGTCGACGAGTAATATTTTCAAAACTCGTAAATGGTATAAATAACATACGAAATGCATGCATAACATTACATTGCAACACATGACATATCATATCATTGATAATAGGTCCCGGTTGATGCATTACATTATAAACCTCAGTGTACTCACTTTTGCCATTATTCCAGTTTATCCAAGTGAGTTCCATAGCCCCACTTTTCTTGTTTTAATGCTGTTATTAAACTGTTTTGGGGGAGATACATGCTCAATAATGTTTATTGCATTCATGATTATTTGCAAATTACATGTTTAGCCGAATTGAAATGCTTAGTCATGCGTAGTAACAGTTTTGCCATACGTAGTATTTACATGGTATATTCATTGGACTGATGGTCTTGGTATATTCATTGGACTGATGGTCTTGGTATATTCATTGGGCTGATGGTCTTGGTATAATCATGGGACTGATGGTCTTGGTACATTCAATGAACTGATGGTCTTGGTATAATTAGGTCAAGTAAACATCGATACATTAAGTCATGCACTATTATGTGAATTCATTTGACATCATATGTTTGGAACATAAACTACACACATTCTGGCAGTGGGTTGTGAACACACAGGTTGCAAGTTTTGTATGGGCGGGACTTGGAACTGAGTGGATTTACAATGCCTTTGCTACATAAACGATTTTTGAAAGTCTTTACATTTCAACGATTTACAATGCCTGTGCGGCATAAACAATTTTTGAAAGGCTTTACATTTCAAAACAAACTCTATGAACTCACTCAACCTTTGTGTTGACACTTTTAGCATGTTTTTATCTCAGGTATCTAAGGCATTCACTTCATGGCATGCATGTGGACACATCATGGAGTCGTGGTGACGACGCGTCTCACCTGGGTTTTATGTACTCTAAAACATCGTTTGAATTGTAACAAACTTATTTCCGCACAAGTGGATTTACATTTGGGACCTACTTTGTAAACTCTGATTGTTTTATTAAATCAAACGATGTATTTTCCAAACGACACTTTAGGTCGTTCAATATAACTGTGATTGTGATGCTATGACAGTCAATCCCCAGGAATTCCATTCCGCTGCAAAACGGGTAATTTGGGGGTGTGACACTAGTCAATGGGTTATGGATCTTGGGTCATGGGTCATGGACTTTGGGTCATGGATCATGGATAATATCCAACATGACTTCATGCATAATGTCATGCAATGGGTCATGGGTTATGGATCATGCTCCATGGGTATGGGTTATGGACTTTGGTTCTTACCCAACAAGAATCATTGTACCTAGTCAATGGATCATGGGTCTTGGTTCATGGGTTATGGACTTTGGTTTTTACCCATTATTTACCCATTACAAGTTAGGCAAAGTACATATACATTTTTATTAAATGTAAGTAAACAATATTACTTATAAGTGTTTTGTAAAATTAGTTTTGGTTTTATATAACTTTATTTAACTAAACATGTTTTGATAGTTTTATATGTTTAGTAAATGTGTGTTAGTAAACTATTGGCTCAAAGCTTTTACGTGTTTTATTTATTCGTTAAAATGATTTTACGTTTGTTATCGACAAAACATTAGAAGATCGTAAAATATGAATAAACCTTTTTATGGTTTATTTGTATTAACAATCTCCATTTTTTTGTTGATGACAAAACATAAGATTATTTTAAGTAAAAAATAAAATTCGTTAAATTTTGAATTGGAGTTTTTACTCTCTTCTCCCCCTTTTTATCGAAACAAAAAGAGCGTAAAAAAAACTAACACAGAGTAGAAAAATTTTTGAGAAAAACTTGTGGAAAGTAAAAAAATAAGAAAGAGTCATAGAAAGAAATGTAAAGAGAAGAAGTAGTAAGGTAGGAAAGAGGTTCTCGTCTTAGCTCCCGTTGACGGATGCTTCCCTTTGGTGAGGGCGTCAAGTAGTTAGGAAGACTAAACGAGGGTATTGCAAGTATTTTGCAATGTTTTTACTTTGACGAAATGCCCCCCCCCCTTGACGAATGCTCCCATTTTATGAGGTTGTCAAGTAGTTAGGAAGGCTAAGTGAATGTATTGCAAGTTTTTTGCAATGCTCATCTTTGATGAAAAGCTCCCCCTTGTTGAGGGCGTCAAAGTCTTCATATGTATTTTGAAAATCTACAAAACAAAGGTTAGAAAACAAGTATATGGTGCATTGTTTCCTACAAATGAGCTTTAAGTTAGCTCAAAAATTGTGTTCTGTCCACCGGTTCTGCCGGATCCTTAAATTGAGGGATCCGTCCATGCAAAAAGTAGGGAACCATGTACCTACTACTTAGTGGCATGGGTGACGTAAACGTCCAAATAAGTTATGTATTGTTGCACCAAACATGTTCACATAGCTATATAACATACAAACATGTAGTTTCATTTAATAAAACAAGAGAAATGATACACATATATCTAAAACTAAGGAAATGATACAAATATGCGTTAAAGTAAAATTCCTAAAAATCTAAGTTGCGCCTAAGACTAGAGGAAACACCACTTGTGCTTGCATTCCTAGTTTTAGGGATGATTAGATTTGTTGACTTCATCAAAACGTTCAAGAAGGTGACAGAACATGAAACGTAATTCATCATGTACTTCATGGACTAACCCTTGGACATGTAGACAATGATAGCAATCATTGTCATGACTAGGAAATGGTGGTGGTAAGAATGGGGAAGTTTGAGGAGGTAAGTTTGATGAGGAAGGTGGAGGTTCTACAAAGAATGTAGGGATTTGTGAAATTATGTTTGATGAAGTAGGTGGTGGTTCTACCAAGGATGAGTGGTGATATATGTGTTGGTGGTGGAGGTAAAGAAGTATCTACTTCCATATGGTCCAGTTGTTGAGTTTGGTGATTCTTCATAATAAAAAATGGACCATTTGAGGGTGAAGGAGAGTAGGACACGGGTGCTAGTGAAGTTCCAACACCAAGGTTTTGGTGAGAAGGTTGTTGTGGTACTATTTTCTCAATTGATGAGAATGTGGGCAATGGTGGTGGATGAGAAGGCCTAGGGGGAAAGTTATCTAGAGAGTAAAGGTTTGGAGATGAGAGAGGTGTGGTGAAGGAGAGAGCTCTAGGTTCTAGAGATGAGAGTTTGGTTGCTTTAGTGGAGATAGGAGTGTTTGGTTTAGGAGGTATGGTAGTGTTTGGCAAAGGTTTTTTTGTGGGAAAAAGTCTTCTGGGAGTTGGTTTAATTGGTAGAGTTGATTGGGAAGGAACTCTAGTGCTTTAAGCTTTGATGGGTGATGACTCGGTTGAGGAAATTTCATGAACAACACGAGAAATTTTCTTGGGAGGTCCTTTGGTTGATGAGTTTGCACTAGGTGTTTTTCTCATGGTGAAATGTTACAAGGTGATATTTGGAAAGGGAAGTTTAGCTACTGAAAATGAGTGTTTGAGTGATGGTTTGTAAGTACAAACACAAGTGATTTATAAAGGAAGAAATTAGGCAAGTGAATTAAAGCCTAAACCACTAAAATTCTTCAAATTACAATGATTTGTATGCACAAGAGTCAGCTACAGTGTTGTTCTGTTCTAGGGAGTCATTTAAGATAATGTGGAGTGTTTAGATTAACAAAGAGGGTTTGAAGTGATTACATCAAGTGAGATTTAAGCATTTTATGCAGCCGGTTCTCACGAATCCCTCCCTTGAGGGATCCGACTCTCAGAAGCCAAGAAAAAGGGAGATTGGGTTCTAGCAAGGTCTAGCACCTATATATCTTGAGTGATTTAGTCTACGAAGGTATCTTAAATGGTATAAGACTTAAATGATCAAGCATAGTGAGTGAGGATAGCCAATGATGACTTTTATAGAAAGAAATGGAGTTTTTATGAACACCAATGAGTGATCAAGGATGACACTTAGAGTTTTGAGAATGGTAAATAGTTATAGAAACCAGATGGTGATCAAAGAAAAATTTAGAAAATTCCTTAAAATTCACAAGAAATGAAAAACTAGTTTTTAGAGCATTTTATGGTAAAGATGACTAAAATCAATTTGTTAAAATTGAGAGAAATATCAGACTAGGTGTTTTGGGATGAGAGAAACAATGCGTAAACATTGGAGCGACAATATTGTGAGTTTTGAAGTAATGATAAATCAAAAACACATTGAATGTGATCCTAAGTCATCCATGAGTGAATGTGAGATCAACTGAGCCTAAGAAAAGTTTAAGTGATCCTAATGTAGCATGTTTAACTAGTCCAATAAGGTCTGGAAGATTGGATTGATGCAAGGAAGCTAAAGATAAACTTCTGTCCAGATCTCCTTCCCTTGAGGGATTAGGCTATCTGAGACAGATTTCCTTAACAGAAAGGCTGCAACATTTTGCTCTATGTATCGAATTTTGAAACTAATGATTTCTACAGCAAGCATACATGTACATAAGTAAGACATGGTAAGTATAGCATGTAGAAACAACATATGGGTAAGCAAATAAGATAACGACCAAATTTTGATATGAGATCAACCAAACATGTCTTGCATAGAGTAGATAGAGTCATTATCACCACGTTGTTTTAAAAAAACATCCAAAATAATCATATAAAAGACATAAGATACAAATTTTCTTTTGTCGATCTCTGCACTTTTTCTTCTTTCCCATGTTGATGAGGAAATGAGTTAGACACTTGAACATTCCTTTTGTTGGCTTGAATTCCTCGGTTTCCTTTGGAAAAGTGGGAAGTTGTTCAAATTAAGTCATGAGATCGAGTTGATAATTGGAAACGAGGTCGATTTCATCATCATCATCTTCATCCGAAGAGTCCGACAGAGGGCGAGGCCTTTTCCCATTGATCATAAATTGTTTGGTAGGTCGTTTGGTGGCATACCATAAGGAAGAACCATTTTGTCAGTTTTGAAAACACCTACCATTCTTTTGGAAATGTAATAAGCGAGATTGAAAAGCTTTTGGTGGATGAGACAATAGATCATTTGAACAAGACAAACATTGGGATGGTCTTTTTTTCTGACCAAACAAATGACATTCTCTCTAACAATTTCTTCCCACTTTTTGTAAATGGGAATCATTTCAAAGAGTTCCATTTGAAAGGGCTCACGATGAATGAGTTCTTTGTTGCGGTTGTAACGAGATTGGTCGACTCTCTTTGAAAAGATGGTATCTCGAACTACAACGGGGTTATCAAGTGGAGTGTGATAGATAGGTTTAGAGTCTAAGGCGAGGTGTTGACAAGCGATTGACCAATATTTAGAATACATACAAATTCCTTCACATGGTATGCGAAGGATTTGTGCGAATGTGGTGAGAGGTAAGGTGATGCTTTAGTTGTTTATGGCGAAAGCGATTGAAATGGTTCCATCATTGTTTCGGATAATCCTAATGCTCTTGTAGAATTCGAAGATGAAGACCGGACAAATTTGTTCATCTATTTTGAGAAGGCAATCAAAGTTGATTGCGGAAAAGACTTGAGGAATATCGGTGTTTTCAAGGAAGCACTCCTCAATTACACGACCTTCGTGGATGAGTCGTTTTTGAAGCATTTTGAAGGTTTTGCGATCACTAGTTGATAACCCTTCTTTGTGATAATATCTAGGAATATAGTGGACGGTGTCATGATGGTCTTGTTGGGTGCATTTAGGCATGTTTGATCCTAGAAGAAAACAATATTCCAATAAGGTAAAAATTTGTCAAGATGGGTTTATGAGCTTATTTTGTATTAACAATGCATTTTGTTAATACAAATAAGCCGTAAAAACGTTTATTTATATTTTACGATCTTCTAATGTTTTGTCGATAACAAAAGTAAAATCATATTAACGAAACAAATAAAATACGTAAATGGTTTGAACTAATAGTTTTATAACACACTTACGTTTTCACATAAAACACTGGAACAAGATTAAGTGATTTTATATTTTAGATACACATGTACAACAACTAGTGTTTACATATTGGCTTAACAAGTTTAAGTAACTCTATGAGTTAGATACATATGTACAACAACTAGTGTTTACATATTGGGTTAATACATACTTATATTAAGTACACTAAAATGGGTAAAAACAAGTATATACTAAAATGGGTAAAAGTAAGTATATACTAAAAAGATAAAAACTAGCAAATGGTTTTTGACCCATAACCCATGGTTTTATATATACCACTTACACAAGTTCAATGTATCCTTAAGGTACATTGTATCTAGATTGAAAACCATGGATCAACCCATAACCCATGACCCATAACCCAAAATACCCATGGGCAAAGAGGAGCGGACCACGGATCCCTGGCTTTGTGCTAGCCGGATCCCAAGTGGAAGGGATCCGTGGGATCCGGGGATACAGTAGTGAATTTCCTCTATAAATAGAGAGCCATTTCTTCCTTTCTATTTATCCCTTTACACACATACTTCCCCCAAGTATTCTAACCCTCTAACCTCATATCCAAGAGATCTATGTAGCTTTTCTCTTTTGCTTTTGTGTGATCTTGTAGATTCTTATTAAAGGAAAGATCACCACATCTTGAAGACGTGCAAGCTCAAGTCCATGAGTTGCCATGCTTCGTCATCATCAAGACAACGAAGGTTCTCTTGTTGATAGTTCTTCCTTTCTCCATAGATGTTGGGTTGAAGGCATTAGTGAAGAATGCCGAAGTGTCAAGATGAAAGCATTAGTGAAAGATGTTGATCATCTGCGTCAAAGCATTAGTGAAGAACGCTTAAGGTGTCAAGACGAAGGTATTAGTGAAGGATGCCAAGCGTTGTGTCAAAGGCATTAGTGAAGGATGCCGAAGAATCAAATCAAGTAGCATTTGGGAAGAATGCTTAGGTCGTATAATCGATGAGGTGCATCATTATACATATAAGTGTTTATTTATTCTCAAGGATGGTGATATCCTTGATGGTGTTGTAACAAGGAGTAGATCTCCTTGATAATAGGTGTTGTGTCGTGAAGGGTAGTAGTTCCTCTATAATGGAACTAGGTGCTTAGCCTAGTACCTAATAAAGGGTAGGCGACGTTGTGATAGGATTAGTTCTCCTAAGGTGTGAAAGAACTCGGTGGTTAGCCTAGCACCGTATAAAGGGTAGGCGACGTTGTGTTAGGTGTGGTTCACCTTGGTGTGAAAGAACTCGGTATTTAGCTTTGTATCGGAAAAAGGTTAAGCGACGTTGTGAAGGCTTCTCCGCCATAAGGAGTTGGTGTAGTGCGTACGAACTCTCGAGTAGGTGACTCGGGGAGTGGAGTAGGGCAAGGAAGGTGTCCTTGTAGCTGAACCACTATAAATAACTTGTGTTGTGGTGATGTGCTTCTTACTCTTTATCTTTCATTATATGTTTATATATCTATCTATCAACGTCCAACATAAACAATCAAATAGATTGACATAAGTCGATCTAAATATTTAAAAGGAAGTTTTAAATTGGTAAAACTATTCAACCCCCCCCCCTTCTAGTTTTCCACAATTGGTATCAGAGCTTCGTAACCAAGTTTCTTAAAGTATATTGTACTTTAAAGACTTGATACGATCCGTGTATGTTTGAAAACTACAAAGAAGGATTTTTTTTCTTTGGATCATATTTTCTGTTAAAACATTTTGTTGGACATTGATAGATGATTCTAACAATATTCCGTTCTCGAGTAATTTTTATGCTAGAATTCTCCAAAATCTTCACTCAAAGATGAAGTCAACATTCAAGGAAGGATTCTTAAAGTAATCACAACTTAAGTACATCAAGTACAAAGGATTACTTTAAAAGCTCATGAAGTATCTTTGGTTTTATACCAAATCAAGAAGCATAAAGGTATGTTCTACTTTTCGTTAGATAGGATACTTGAGTTCTATTTTTTTTCACAAATACTACTTTGATTATTATAACACTAAAAGCGATAGAAGTCTCTTTCGTCACTCTTCCACCTTTCTCGTCATAGGGAATAATTTTTTTTTAAACGCCGTCATCACATCCTCGATATGAGATTCATCAAAAGCCGTCATTCAAAAACAATCGTCATCTAAAACCTCCAAACTATTTTTTTGTAAGCTATTCCGTAAGCATACTACAAAAAGATTGTCAAACAAATTTTTTTTATGTTCTTAATAGCCGGATCCCTCTAGTTGTACTAGCCGGATCCCAAATACAAAGGATCCGGGGGAACCGTGGAACAGAGCTCAGCCATACGCTTTCAAAAATCACCACTGATCTTTTTCCCTCTATTCTCAAAACACAAAAACGACCAAGCCACTGCATCCATCCTCATTGGCTTTCATAACCTCAAAGCATTTCTTCCTAGAACACCATTGTAAGTAATTACATTAACTTGTTCTAATTTTCATCATCTTCATTCTAGGGTTTATGGTTCCTTAAGTTTTAATCAAATTAATTTAATTATGGTTTTTCAAATTAATCGTGAAAAGGGGCTTTTTAACTAAATCACATTGTGCTCACAACATTGTTAATACAAACCAAAAACCATAAACCCATTTCCAACTAATTTTACCTAATTGGAAAATTTGTATTTCTAGGACCAACCATGCCCAAAGCCACTCAACAAGATCATCATGACACCGTCCACTATCTTACTCACTACTATCGTAAAAGGGGTCTGACCAAAACTAACCGTAAAATTTTCAAAAGCCTCACAAAACGACTTATTCACGAAGGTCGTGTAGTCAAGGAATGTTTCCTTGAAAATACCGACACTCGTCAGGTTTTCTCGACAATCAACTTTGATTGTCTTCTTGACATTGATGAACAAATTTGTCCGGTTTTCATTTTTGAGTTTTACAAAAGCTTTAGGATCATTAGAAACACCGATAATAGCATCTCAATCGCCTTTATCATCAACACACAAAACTTTACTCTTCCTCTCAACACTTTTGCTCAAATTCTTCGTATTCCTTGTGAAGAAATTTGTATGTACTCTCAAGATTGGGCAATTAACGCTCAAAACCTTGCACTTGATCCTAAGCCTCTCTACAACACTCCTCTCGACAATCCCGAAACCATTCGCGATACTATCTTTAAGATTAGGACCGACCAATCCCGTTACGATCGTAACAAAAAGCTAATTCACCGTAATCCCTTTAAAATGGAACTTTTTGAAATGCATCCCATGTTTAGAAAATGGGAAGAAATCCTTAGAGAAAACATCATTAGCCTAGTTGGAAACAAAGATCATCCAAACGCATGCCTTGTGCAAATGATCTATTGTCTTATCCACCAAAGGCCATTTAATCTTGCCTATTACATGGTAAGGAGAATGGCTGGGGTATTCAAAGCTTCCAACATGGTACTCCCATATGGTATGCTCCTAACACGACTTTGTAAGTACGTTAGTGCATTGCAACCATCCCCTATCAACGATGACCATTACCTTTCCGATCACGTCATGGTACCCCTTACCAAACAACCATCTAAACGGTTCATGGTCAATGGAGAGAAACCCGAAGCCCTCTCGGACTCCTCGGCCGGAGAAGAGGAAGAAGAAGATGAGGAGGACATCGACCCCGTATCCAACATCAAATTGGACATTCTTGAATACCACGAACAACTTCCAACCATTCCAAACGAGACCGCGGAATACAAACAAATAATAGGCATGATTCAAAACCTCGCTTACAATCTCACTAAGCCGTCAAAAAGAAAGAGGAAGAATTGACGAAAGAGACAATAGGAATGTGTTTAATTTTTATCTTATGGTTGAATGATTTCTTTTTAGCATTGTTGGCTTATGGAATTTTGAATAGTGTTTCTGGTGCTATATGATGGCTTGCTTGTTTCTAAATTGCTTGTTTCATAGATTTAATAGTGTACAAAATCTGCACATCATTTTTTGGTTCTGTGTTGATTCTGATCTGCAGATGCCGGATCCCTAGGATTAGCCTAGCCGGATCCTTCCCTTGAAGGAACCGTGGGATCCGTGACATCAGATCAACAATGCAGCATTTAGCACATTAAAACTGCTTTCTAGATAACATCACATTAGCTTAGCATGTGTGTTTAGAACCCAACTAAGTCCACGTCAGGGATGAGAAAGGCTTAGACTCACTAAAGGCTTACTTTACGACCTTAGTCTGATTCTATCATCACATCTAATACTAACCATACTTCCGCTTCAACTACTCACAAAATAAGTATCATCTCTCAAAACACTTAGGAAAGCAAGCTAAACAATTTTAGGAAATTGCTTTTAGTCTTCTATATCTCAAGGTAAGACAAAAAAATTAGTTTTTCAATTCTTGAAATTTTTAAGAATTTTTCTTAATATCACCTCAAGCTAAAACCTGATCACTAGGATCATTTATTATGACTTGTCACCCTCATAACTCCTAGTGTTATCCTTGGACATCCATTGGTAGTTTTCTTGTCCCTTCCTTCTTCCATAAAAAGCAATCATGTGCACAAACACTTATTACTCATGATCATTTAAGTACCCTCTCTTCCTAAAGCACTTAGGAGAGCTGAAACACCCAAAACAAGATAGGCTTTAGTTTCTAGAAACCCCATTTCAAATCTGTCATAACTGCTGAGAGCCGGATCCCTAGGAATAGCCTAGACGGATCCCTCCAAGGAGGGAACCGTGGGATCCGGGTGACAGTATATGTCTAACATTGCTAACTCCATCTCATCTTAAATGAGTTCCTAGATCAGTGAAACTCTGAATTTCAACCTTGTGCATGTCAATCATCACATTTCCAAGAACATTAATGGATTAAGTCTGAAATACTAATTGCCGAGATCTTCTCCTTATTAACCACATTGCCTAGAAACATTTTAGTCATCAAACACTAAACATCATTGCTTATGGTTGAGATTTCCAACAGCTAGAGACTTCAAAATTGAGTCAAAACCTCGAAACCCATTAATAATAATGATCTCACCTAAACTCTGTCTGAATATCCGGATCCCTGGTCTTTATCCAGACGGATCCTTGCTGAGAGGGATCCGCGGGATCCGTAGCTGCAGAGAGCATAAACCAGCTCCATGTTTGAATTCAAATCACCTTTTAGGTCTCCAACCACCTTTAGCATTCATTGATTATCCTCATAGAACTTATCAAAACCTCAAAAGCATGCCTAACCTTTTAAATGGCCAAGAATTTAATTTTCTAATTCATATCATCCTTTATAAACCAAACAACCTTAGAATTAAGGTACCACTTTCAAATCACATCTCATAATCAACAACTAAAAGAATTCTTACTAGCATCATCACTATGACTAAAGCTCCTAGTGCTAACTCATCCACTCAAGAACCACCCAAGAAACTTGCTAGAATCATGCATGAAGTTTCCTCAACCAAATCACCTTCGGGTAAATCCACCAAAACTAGGATCTCTCCCACACTAAGAAAACCAATCAAACCTATTCACAAGAAGAGTGCTTCCACTAGGACTTCATCACTTAAATCTACTAAACCCTCCACAACTCAACCTACCTCACTAGTACCTAGAGCCACCAAAAAGTCATTTGAAGATCCTCAACCCACTCCACTTGAACCTCCACTTCAAGGCCATGACTATGAGTGCGACCATTGCAAACATGTTGAGAGAATGAAACATGAATTAGATGTACTAATACATGAGCTTCAAGCTCAAACTGAGAATGCTTAGGAAACCTTTCTCATCCTTGATCTTCAATAAGCTTTTAGTCAAATCTTAAGTTTGGAGTAACTTATTAACATTAATAGCATCTATTTGGCTTATTCATTCTCTTAGTTTTTAGAGATTTGGTTGTGTATCTCTTTGTTTTATTGAATGAATACTTCTTATGCCATAACTATTATGTGTGTTGTGCTTGTTATATTGTACTTTTATCTCATTCCCTCAAGATGCACTCCTTGACATTTCTTCACTGCTGAAGAAACTGGAACAGATAGCCGGATCCCTTCCTGTTAACTAGACGGATCCCTCCTTGAAGGGAACCGTGGGATCCGTGGTACAGAAGCACAAATTTCTACTAACTTGAGTCTCTTTTGCAGGAAATTATGCACTATACTCTTGTTTTTCTAACCTTTACTTTGTAGATTTTCAAAATAACACATGAAGTTTTTGACACCATAAAAGCTAGGGGGAGCTTTGTGTCAAACATTATTGCAAAATCATTTGCAACTTAATCCATTTTTGGATTACACTTCATGCTACCCCATTGCAACTTTGCAATATTCGAGGGGGAGCACATTTTCGTCACTTAGACGAACCATTTGCAAACTTAATTGCAAACACAAGTAGCTTATTTTACATTATGTCCTTGACGCCCTTTTTCAAAGGGATGGACTCGTCAAGGGGGAGTTAAGACGAGTACCATTCCCGTCACTTGCTCTCATTACATCTTTTATAATTTTTCTTATAAAAATTGTGTTAGTTTCTTCAAACACTTTTTGTTTCGACAAAAAGGGGGAGAAGAAAGTAAAAACTACAAATTCAAACGTTTACGAATTTTAGCTTTTCCTTAAAATAATTTTATGTTTTGTCATCAACAAAAAGGGGGAGATTGTTAATACAAATAAGCCGTAAAAACGTTTATTTATATTTTACGATCTTCTAATGTTTTGTCGATAACAAAAGTAAAATCATATTAACGAAACAAATAAAATACGTAAATGGTTTGAACTAATAGTTTTATAACACACTTACGTTTTCACATAAAACACTAGAACAAGATTAAGTGATTTTATATTTTAGATACACATGTACAACAACTAGTGTTTACATATTGGCTTAACAAGTTTAAGTAACTCTATGAGTTAGATACATATGTACAACAACTAGTGTTTACATATTGGGTTAATACATACTTATATTAAGTACACTAAAATGGGTAAAAACAAGTATATACTAAAATGGGTAAAAGTAAGTATATACTAAAAAGATAAAAACTAGCAAATGGTTTTTGACCCATAACCCATGGTTTTATATATACCACTTACACAAGTTCAATGTATCCTTAAGGTACATTGTATCTAGATTGAAAACCATGGATCAACCCATAACCCAAAATACCCATGGGCAAAGAGGAGCGGACCACGGATCCCTGGCTTTGTGCTAGCCGGATCCCAAGTGGAAGGGATCCGTGGGATCCGGGGATACAGTAGTGAATTTCCTCTATAAATAGAGAGCCATTTCTTCCTTTCTATTTATCCCTTTACACACATACTTCCCCCAAGTATTCTAACCCTCTAACCTCAGATCCAAGAGATCTATGTAGCTTTTCTCTTTTGCTTTTGTGTGATCTTGTAGATTCTTATTAAAGGAAAGATCACCACATCTTGAAGACGTGCAAGCTCAAGTCCATGAGTTGCCATGCTTCGTCATCATCAAGACAACGAAGGTTCTCTTGTTGATAGTTCTTCCTTTCTCCATAGATGTTGGGTTGAAGGCATTAGTGAAGAATGCCGAAAGTGTCAAGATGAAAGCATTAGTGAAAGATGTTGATCATCTGCGTCAAAGCATTAGTGAAGAACGCTTAAGGTGTCAAGACGAAGGTATTAGTGAAGGATGCCAAGCGTTGTGTCAAAGGCATTAGTGAAGGATGCCGAAGAATCAAATCAAGTAGCATTTGGGAAGAATGCTTAGATCGTATAATCGATGAGGTGCATCATTATACATATAAGTGTTTATTTATTCTCAAGGATGGTGATATCCTTGATGGTGTTGTAACAAGGAGTAGATCTCCTTGATAATAGGTGTTGTGTCATGAAGGGTAGTAGTTCCTCCATAATGGAACTAGGTGCTTAGCCTAGTACCTAATAAAGGGTAGGCGACGTTGTGATAGGATTAGTTCTCCTAAGGTGTGAAAGAACTCGGTGGTTAGCCTAGCACCGTATAAAGGGTAGGCGACGTTGTGTTAGGTGTGGTTCGCCTTGGTGTGAAAGAACTCGGTATTTAGCTTTGTACCGGAAAAAGGTTAAGCGACGTTGTGAAGGCTTCTCCGCCATAAGGAGTTGGTGTAGTGCTTACGAACTCTCGAGTAGGTGACTCGGGGAGTGGAGTAGGGCAAGGAAGGTGTCCTTGTAGCCGAACCACTATAAATAACTTGTGTCGTGGTGATGTGCTTCTTACTCTTTATCTTTCATTATATGTTTATATATCTATCTATCAACGTCCAACATAAACAATCAAATAGATTGACATAAGTCGATCTAAATATTTAAAAGGAAGTTTTAAATTGGTAAAACTATTCAACCCCCCCCCCCTTCTAGTTTTCCACACATTTTTTAAAAAAACCTTAATCATGTAGGGCTTTTTGTATGGAAATCAATTTTGTAATAAACAATTTGCCAAATGATGATATATTGAACAATTGAACCCAATTGAAAAATTTATAACCATAAACACTAGGATGGAGATGATGAGAAATAGGAAATATGAGTGTAATTACTTACAATGATGTTTAGGATTGAGATGTTTGAGAGGATGAAGCCCTAGGATGATAGGAACTGAGTTTTGGTCGTTCTTGGTTTAGGGAGAGGGAAAATGGAGTAGTATGGGTTTTAAAAACGAGTCTCCTATTTGTATGTTTGCCCGGTTCCGTCGATTCCCTTGTTTAAGGGATCCGGCTAGTACTACTTGAGGGATCCGGGGCTGCAAACAAATTTAGAGTGATTTAGAGTATTCTTTCACTTATAATAAGTTATAGAATAACTTATTTTTTAAAAGAGCTTGTAGACTAAGATTTTGGTTATAGTCCTATTTGAGTAGACGTTTAGCTAAGGTGTTTTGAAAAGAATTGTTTAAAAGAGGATAGAACGAGAAATGGTGGAGCAAGACTTGAGTTAGCTAATTTCTTCTCGTGATGATGAGAAAGTTGATTGACTAGCTTACAAATTCTAAGAAGGACAAAGAGGAATACAATTCCTGATGACACGATGAGATGGGAAATAGTGAAGAGAGACTTTTTAGAAAATTACGACTCGATGTTAAACACATAATCCAAGTATATATACACATAGCATTTAATATATGCAAAGTATTTTTGAAGATGCGTATTATAAGAGCGAAGCATATATCACCATTTTAACCACAAGCAATAGCACGTTTTTGACCAACTAATTGTAACTAAGAGAACATACATTTGCTATATTCCATTTTTATGGTTTATAGAAACCAAAGACGCGAAATACTTAATGAGCTTTTAAAATACTTAATCGTATTTTGGAAAAGCAAGTTGACGTAACTTTGGATTCTTCTTTGAGTGTTGACTTCATTTTTTCTTGGATAGAACGAAGGCATTGGAAGAATCCTAGCATGAAGATTTCTCAAAAGAAAATGTTAGAATGATTTTATCAATATAAAAAATTTGTTAAAAGTTAAACAAAATTTCTAAAACATGGTTTTTGTTTTAAGAAATTTCCTTCTTTGTAGTTTTCAAACATACACGGATCGTATCAAGTTTTTAAAATACAATGTACTCTAAGAAACTTGGTAACGAAGCTCTGATGACAATTGTGGAAAACTAGAAGGGGGGATTGAATAGTTTTGCCGATTAAAACTTCATTTTAAAGTATTTAGGTCAACTTAAGTCAATCCATTTAGATCATGTGTTGGATATTGATAGATGGACATATATATAAGTAATGCAAAGAGATAAAGAGTAAAAGAACACAAAACCACAACAAGAGTATTTATAGTGGTTCGGCTTCAAGGACACCTTCCTTGCTCTACTCCACACCCCGAGTACCCAACTCGAGAGTTTCTAAGAACTACACAACACAAGCTCCTTAATGTGGTGGAGAAGCCTTCATAACGTCGCCTACACTTTATCCGGTACAAGGCTAGACACCGAGTTCTTCCACGAGGTATAACCAAACCTATCACAACGTCGCCTACACTTTATCCGGTACAAGGCTAGATACCGAGTTCCATTACAAAGGAGGAACTACTACCCAAAGGAGACACACTCCTTTTTACAATACTTGAAAGGATATCTGTCACACCCCCAAATTACCTGTTTTGCAGCGGAATGGAATTCCTGGGGATTGACTGTCATAGCATCACAATCACAGTTATATTGAACGACCTAAAGTGTCGTTTGAAAAGAACATCGTTTGATTTAATAAAACAATCAGAGTTTACAAAGTAGGTCCCAAATGTAAATCAACTTGTGCGGAAATAAGTTTGTTACTATTCAAACGATGTTTTAGAGTACATAAAACCCAAGTGAGACGCGTCGTCACCACGACTCCATGATGTGTCCAAATGCATGCCATGAATTGAATGCCTTAGATACCTGAGATAAAAACATGCTAAAAAGTGTCAACACAAAGGTTGAGTGAGTTCATAGAGTTTGTTTTGAAATGTAAAGTCTTCCAAAATCGTTTATGCAACTAAGGCATTGTAAATCGTTGAAATGTAAAGTCTTTCGAAATCGTTTATGTAGCAAAGGCATTGTAAATCCACTCAGTTCCAAGTCCCGCCCATACAAAACTTGCAACCTGTGTGTTCACAACCCACTGCCAAAGTGTGTAAAGTTTATGTTCAAACAAAAATTGTCAAATGAATTCACAACGTAGTGCATGGCTCAATGTATCGAAATCGTTTATGCAGCAAAGGCATTGTAAATCCACTCAGTTCCAAGTTCCGCCCATACAAAACTTGCAACCTGTGTGTTCACAACCCACTGCCAAAGTGTGTAAAGTTTATGTTCCAAACATATGAAGTCAAATGAATTCACATAATAGTGCATGACCTAATGTATCGATGTTTACTTGACCTAATTATACCCAGACCATCAGTCCAATGAATGTACCAAGACCATCAGTCCAATGAATATACCAAGACCATCAGTCCAATGAATGTACCAAGACCATCAGTCCAATGAATATACCAAGACCATCAGTCCAATGAATATACCAAGACCATCAGTCCAATGAATATATCATGTAAATACTACGTATGGCAAAACTGTTACTACGCATGACTAAGCATTTCAATTCGGCTAAACATGTAATTTGCAAATAGTCATGAATGAAATAAACATTATTGAGCATGTATCTCCCCCAAAATACTTTAATAACAGCATTAAAACAAGAAAAGTGGGGCTATGGAACTCACTTGGATAAACTGGAATAATGGCAAAAGTGAGTACACTGAGGTTTATAATGTAATGCGTCAACCGGGACCTATTATCAATGATATGATATGTCATGTGTTGCAATGTAATGCTATGCATGCACTTCGTATGTTATTTATACCATTTACGGGTTTTGAAAATATTACTCGTCGTCGAAAAATACTCTTTTGACGTCTTGACCCTTCAAAAATGACCTTACATGTTTTTACGTCAAAATGTCATCCTACAATAGTTTTATAATGATTTTTGGTGAAATTACTACTTTTCGTCGCAAAACAATGTCGTCGGAATTTTCTTGAAATTAACAAAAATGGCTCCGGAAAAGTAGTCGTAAAATAGTGTACGTCGATCGTTAGAGAACGAACTCGACGGTTTTGGAAAGTTTGTATCGATATCTAAAAGTTTCAGTTCAGGAGTTTTCGTCCAAAAGGTCTCGATCATAGAGATATCGAAGGCTAAAGATGGTGGTTTTGGCTAGTTGTGTGCAGAAATTAAGTTTCGGCCAATGTTTGAACATCCGCAAATAATTCACTATGACTCCGCTTGACAAACGGCTTTTTGATTTGAAAAATATGGCCGATGAACTTGATTTTTCTAGAAGACACTTTGTTATAAAAAGTTTTGCATCATAGTTAAAAACTGCCGCAAACATGGACGATAGAGCTAATGAAATACTTGTTACGTCAAAAATAATATAGTTTTTCAGAAATTAATATTTACGGCAACTTTATGAAAACGGCCATATATTTGTCGTTTTAAATCCGTTTTCTACGTAAAATATGTCCTTAGCTTCGTATCGAAGTAAACTAATATATTTTTGACTAGTCGAAATAATTTGTGAAGCTTAAGGCTCGTTTTTGACCCGAAAACACTAAAAACTGCATGCTGTCTTTTTCAGAAAATAATACGTTTCGTCGTCAAACTTTAAAAATTCACCACGGCTTCGTTATAACTCCGTTTTTATCCGTTCAAAAGGCCACGGATTCGTTTTAAAGTATATTTTCTAAATCTCAAGACCAAAATGTCGTACCATCAGTGGGTTTTTCCAGAAATTCGTTTTAAGGACAGATCACAAAATATAGTTTACGAAAATAGTTTTTCTCGGACAAAACCTATTCTAATCCCTTCAAATCAACTCCACAACTAATCTAATCCTACCATACACCTTCTTAGGGTGTCATGGGTTCCTAATCACCATCAAGACCAAAGAATAACTTGGGAATAATTATAGGATGACTATATTGTATATATAACTTAAAAATCATGAAATAAATGGTATAAATCACAATACATGCATATAAGCTCCAAAAATGATAAGAAGCATATGAAAATGAAGAGGAAACATAAAAATGACAAGAATATGCTTACTAGTGCAAGTGAAGAGGTGTAGGTAACAAAGGATTATCTTAAATATCCTTGGTTTTTATTTCAAAACCATGAAAAGGATATGTTCTAGGTTGTTAAAAACACTTGAACTTGAAAATCTTGATCCCTTGGTGATCTATGTGATGACCGGTTATGATGAAGGAGAAGAACAAAGGAGAGAAATTTTAACTAGGTGAATTATTTTAGATGTAAGAATGAATAATAGACCTTGGAGTAAGAACTTATACAATCAAATAAGTTTTTACTAACTCCATTTAATGCCCACCCCTATGGGACGAATTTTAGGGGGATCTTGTCTCCCCAAGATATTTTTTTTTTTTTTTTTTTTTTTTTCAAATCTATTTCTTGTATAATTTTGAGTATAATGTGCAAATATTGGACAAAAGTATAAGTAATTGTAAGAAATATGTACAAGTAAAGGTAAATGGGAATTTTTGGTACAAGTAAGTTTTTATTAGTTCAAAATAGATTGTATTGAGGTGATAAAAATTGTAAAAATACTTTCCTTGTGAAATTCGGGTGATAAAATAATTATCGTAAGATTTTTAAGAAAACAACGTAATAATTAAACGTTAACGATTTAAGTACCAAATAAATTTGAAACACTAGGAAAACTAAAAATATAGTTTTTATAAACTAAATGTGAGTTTAAAAATACCTCGGGATCATTTTTGAAAGTAACGGGTTAAATAATCAAAATAAAAACTCACGCGATAAAAATTATTAAATATAAAAATTACGCGTTGAAGGGTGAAATGAAATGTCGTGCATGTACTAATGAGATGCACATGATGTCAATGAAATGTAGACTAATCATAGTCCATATGAAATGTACGTGATGTCATGATCATGAATTCGCCGCTAAACCTCCAAGGTTACGCGAATTTGAAACAAGTAAACCAAGTTTACTATAAATGTTGAAATAATGAAACATAAATTGTGTCGAGAAATGACCTGAAAGTACGGATTGTCACATTCGCCCATCCAAAAAGGAATTCAGTCCCTGAATTCAATCGTTGTTAGGTCTAACGGGTTTAGGGTTTGAGGTAGCAAACTTTCCCATTCCCGAGCAAAACCCTCAAAAGACTTTGTGGTAACCGATTTTCACTTAATCTCACAACTCATCAAACAAGAACTGTCATGAGATTAGGCTAAATCGGTTTAGGTAACAACTTGTTTCTAGCTCGATCCTTGCAACTCATCAAACAAGAACTGTCACGCGGATCAAACTGGAAACAAGTGGTTTTTGAAGAAAATCTTTTGAAAATTTGGCTCGATTACGGAATTGCTTACTCATATAAGACTACTACTCCCTTCATTGCATGATTCTTCCTGAATTAGACATAGGTGATCAGGCTATGTATAATTTAGGAGTAACTATGCAATGCTTGGACTAATCGACTCATATGTTTGTTTGGTGTTGGATCAACTGTTGTTAAAATTGTGATGAACATCGAGGAGAGAAGACATGGAGAAGTGTCGCTAAAATGATAGTTAAAGTAAAAAGGATTAAAATCCTCGTAAATGATAACAAATCGGAAAGAAAATAAAGTACGATAGATGAGAATATTTTACAACGAGTAGTTTAGCAAAAGTAATACATCGTTAAGTTATGAAGTTTCGGATACGATGGAAGACATAAAATTAGTACAACATAGTACATAAGAAGAAATAAGACTGTTAGTTTCCGAACTTCTTCAGTCTTCCGCGTCGTTGATACCTTGACGAGCTCCTTCTAACATATACACATTCCCATGAGCACCTTCGACTTGTTGACCTTGGTTTTGAGGACATTGATTCCGATAGTGTCCTTGCTCCCCGCATCTGTAACATGTAACCATGGCCTTGCCTCTACAATTCCTGGCAAGGTGTCCCAGTTGTTGACACTTGTAGCACTTAGCAGGACAAAGACCCGTGTGATGATACTTACATCGATTACATAGTGGGTAGGTTCCAGCATAACCTCTGCCTTCTATTGGTGCAGCAACATATACCATCGCAGTTTCTTGCCCTCTTTTCTGCTGTTGATGATGGTTAGTGTTGTGGTTGTGGTTGTTATAATCTCCTTGGTCGTCTTCCCATTTCCTTTTGTTGTTGTTGAGTTGGTTATCGCCGTTGTTGTTGTTGTTTTGGTTGGTGTTTGTGTACTTGCCTCTCTTCACTACCTGGGCCGTGAGCTTTTGAGTCAATCGAATAGCTTCCTCAATCGTTTGCGGGTCAGAAGAAGTCACGTCACCTTGAATAATTTCAGGAAGTCCATCAATGAAAGCCTCCAGTAGCTTTTCATTATCCGAAACCATAGATGGACATAACACGGCCAATTCTTGGAATCTCCGAATGTAAGTGTCGATATCATACCCAATAGTTTTTAGTTCATAGAACTCCGTCTCCAACTTTTTCACTTCCGTTCGAGGACAAAACTTCTTAGTCACCAAGCCTTTAAATTCCTCCCACGAAAGCTTAAAAGCATTCTCCATACCAATTGGTTGAGCGTAAGAATTCCACCATGACAACGCTCCATCGAGTAAAGTACTCGTAGCATACTTAACCTTACTGTCATCCGGACAGTTACAAAGCAAAAATACCGATTCCAACTTTTCAAACCATCTAACCATAGCTGTAGCTCCCTCGGTACCTCGAAACTTAGTGGGTTCCGCACTTTTGAAATCTTTGTACGAGCATTTCTTAACCCCAGATCCTCCGGCATTACCAGTAGCAGCAGCTAGTCTAGCGGCTTCAGCAGCAGCCGTGGCCTCAGCAACAGCAGCAGCCACCGTTTCCCTTTCAACTCTTAGAGCATTTGCAATGCTATCATTCACTAACTTCTGAATAGCCGCTTGGGTCATTTCAACTGTAGCTTTCTTCGGTGCCATATCTTCTTCAAAACAAGAGAAAATGTGAGACGTAGCAAAATCCGATGTTAATAATAAGCGCTCTAAAGAGATGTGATAAGAAATGATAAGTTTGAGGTTATGTTTCAAAAATGATCGTCGGTTTCCGAAAAGATGGGTTATGAGGTGTTGTAAGCACTTCAATGAATGATGGTTTAGAGACTTAATGTGTGAATAAAGTGTAACTCGACATGTTAGTGGTGAAACAAAGGAGTGAGAGTGACTTCGCCCTATATAAAAGTTTATCCCGGCATTCGTCGTTATCGGTGATGAATCAGCTGATATAAAAATTGTGATAGGGAATGACAAGGAATTCTCCACGTAAGAGTATGAGAAAAGAATAATGGGATGGGTATTTAAGGGCATCCATGTGACAATCGTTTTGAAATGAAAGTGAATAACTCGAAAAATGTACGTAATGACCGCATGTGAAGTGAACATTCACTTATAATGAAATGATGAGATGCTATGATAATGTAGTTATAGTCTAGGGTCAATGATGCAACCTAGTTCTCTATAACTGAAGCTCTGATGCCAATCTGTCACACCCCCAAATTACCTGTTTTGCAGCGGAATGGAATTCCTGGGGATTGACTGTCATAGCATCACAATCACAGTTATATTGAACGACCTAAAGTGTCGTTTGAAAAGAACATCGTTTGATTTAATAAAACAATCAGAGTTTACAAAGTAGGTCCCAAATGTAAATCAACTTGTGCGGAAATAAGTTTGTTACTATTCAAACGATGTTTTAGAGTACATAAAACCCAAGTGAGACGCGTCGTCACCACGACTCCATGATGTGTCCAAATGCATGCCATGAATTGAATGCCTTAGATACCTGAGATAAAAACATGCTAAAAAGTGTCAACACAAAGGTTGAGTGAGTTCATAGAGTTTGTTTTGAAATGTAAAGTCTTCCAAAATCGTTTATGCAACTAAGGCATTGTAAATCGTTGAAATGTAAAGTCTTTCGAAATCGTTTATGTAGCAAAGGCATTGTAAATCCACTCAGTTCCAAGTCCCGCCCATACAAAACTTGCAACCTGTGTGTTCACAACCCACTGCCAAAGTGTGTAAAGTTTATGTTCAAACAAAAATTGTCAAATGAATTCACAACGTAGTGCATGGCTCAATGTATCGAAATCGTTTATGCAGCAAAGGCATTGTAAATCCACTCAGTTCCAAGTTCCGCCCATACAAAACTTGCAACCTGTGTGTTCACAACCCACTGCCAAAGTGTGTAAAGTTTATGTTCCAAACATATGAAGTCAAATGAATTCACATAATAGTGCATGACCTAATGTATCGATGTTTACTTGACCTAATTATACCCAGACCATCAGTCCAATGAATGTACCAAGACCATCAGTCCAATGAATATACCAAGACCATCAGTCCAATGAATGTACCAAGACCATCAGTCCAATGAATATACCAAGACCATCAGTCCAATGAATATACCAAGACCATCAGTCCAATGAATATATCATGTAAATACTACGTATGGCAAAACTGTTACTACGCATGACTAAGCATTTCAATTCGGCTAAACATGTAATTTGCAAATAGTCATGAATGAAATAAACATTATTGAGCATGTATCTCCCCCAAAATACTTTAATAACAGCATTAAAACAAGAAAAGTGGGGCTATGGAACTCACTTGGATAAACTGGAATAATGGCAAAAGTGAGTACACTGAGGTTTATAATGTAATGCGTCAACCGGGACCTATTATCAATGATATGATATGTCATGTGTTGCAATGTAATGCTATGCATGCACTTCGTATGTTATTTATACCATTTACGGGTTTTGAAAATATTACTCGTCGTCGAAAAATACTCTTTTGACGTCTTGACCCTTCAAAAATGACCTTACATGTTTTTACGTCAAAATGTCATCCTACAATAGTTTTATAATGATTTTTGGTGAAATTACTACTTTTCGTCGCAAAACAATGTCGTCGGAATTTTCTTGAAATTAACAAAAATGGCTCCGGAAAAGTAGTCGTAAAATAGTGTACGTCGATCGTTAGAGAACGAACTCGACGGTTTTGGAAAGTTTGTATCGATATCTAAAAGTTTCAGTTCAGGAGTTTTCGTCCAAAAGGTCTCGATCATAGAGATATCGAAGGCTAAAGATGGTGGTTTTGGCTAGTTGTGTGCAGAAATTAAGTTTCGGCCAATGTTTGAACATCCGCAAATAATTCACTATGACTCCGCTTGACAAACGGCTTTTTGATTTGAAAAATATGGCCGATGAACTTGATTTTTCTAGAAGACACTTTGTTATAAAAAGTTTTGCATCATAGTTAAAAACTGCCGCAAACATGGACGATAGAGCTAATGAAATACTTGTTACGTCAAAAATAATATAGTTTTTCAGAAATTAATATTTACGGCAACTTTATGAAAACGGCCATATATTTGTCGTTTTAAATCCGTTTTCTACGTAAAATATGTCCTTAGCTTCGTATCGAAGTAAACTAATATATTTTTGACTAGTCGAAATAATTTGTGAAGCTTAAGGCTCGTTTTTGACCCGAAAACACTAAAAACTGCATGCTGTCTTTTTCAGAAAATAATACGTTTCGTCGTCAAACTTTAAAAATTCACCACGGCTTCGTTATAACTCCGTTTTTATCCGTTCAAAAGGCCACGGATTCGTTTTAAAGTATATTTTCTAAATCTCAAGACCAAAATGTCGTACCATCAGTGGGTTTTTCCAGAAATTCGTTTTAAGGACAGATCACAAAATATAGTTTACGAAAATAGTTTTTCTCGGACAAAACCTATTCTAATCCCTTCAAATCAACTCCACAACTAATCTAATCCTACCATACACCTTCTTAGGGTGTCATGGGTTCCTAATCACCATCAAGACCAAAGAATAACTTGGGAATAATTATAGGATGACTATATTGTATATATAACTTAAAAATCATGAAATAAATGGTATAAATCACAATACATGCATATAAGCTCCAAAAATGATAAGAAGCATATGAAAATGAAGAGGAAACATAAAAATGACAAGAATATGCTTACTAGTGCAAGTGAAGAGGTGTAGGTAACAAAGGATTATCTTAAATATCCTTGGTTTTTATTTCAAAACCATGAAAAGGATATGTTCTAGGTTGTTAAAAACACTTGAACTTGAAAATCTTGATCCCTTGGTGATCTATGTGATGACCGGTTATGATGAAGGAGAAGAACAAAGGAGAGAAATTTTAACTAGGTGAATTATTTTAGATGTAAGAATGAATAATAGACCTTGGAGTAAGAACTTATACAATCAAATAAGTTTTTACTAACTCCATTTAATGCCCACCCCTATGGGACGAATTTTAGGGGGATCTTGTCTCCCCAAGATATTTTTTTTTTTTTTTTTTTTTTTTTCAAATCTATTTCTTGTATAATTTTGAGTATAATGTGCAAATATTGGACAAAAGTATAAGTAATTGTAAGAAATATGTACAAGTAAAGGTAAATGGGAATTTTTGGTACAAGTAAGTTTTTATTAGTTCAAAATAGATTGTATTGAGGTGATAAAAATTGTAAAAATACTTTCCTTGTGAAATTCGGGTGATAAAATAATTATCGTAAGATTTTTAAGAAAACAACGTAATAATTAAACGTTAACGATTTAAGTACCAAATAAATTTGAAACACTAGGAAAACTAAAAATATAGTTTTTATAAACTAAATGTGAGTTTAAAAATACCTCGGGATCATTTTTGAAAGTAACGGGTTAAATAATCAAAATAAAAACTCACGCGATAAAAATTATTAAATATAAAAATTACGCGTTGAAGGGTGAAATGAAATGTCGTGCATGTACTAATGAGATGCACATGATGTCAATGAAATGTAGACTAATCATAGTCCATATGAAATGTACGTGATGTCATGATCATGAATTCGCCGCTAAACCTCCAAGGTTACGCGAATTTGAAACAAGTAAACCAAGTTTACTATAAATGTTGAAATAATGAAACATAAATTGTGTCGAGAAATGACCTGAAAGTACGGATTGTCACAATATCAATATCCTTTAACCCAAACTACACAACTTATACATCGACACACCATATCGAATGTACACCTTCGGCACCATACACCAATGCCTTCAACACGACACACTATTGGAGGGAGAGAAGAACTATCAACATGATGCACTTTAGTGGTTTTGATGATAACGAAGCTTAGCAACTCATGACCTTGAGCTTGTACGTCTTCAAGAGGTTGTGATCTCGCCTTTAAGAGGAACCTAGAGAATCACACAAAGATAAAACTACATAAAATGATCCTTTGGATTTGTGGTTAGAGAGGTTAGAACATAAAGAGAAAGTATGTCTAAAAGAGTTGGTGAGCAAGAGAGAAATGACTCACTTTTTTCAGGCAAAACATGCCTACTATTCCATGGTTCCAGCGCAGTGCAATTCTAGGGACCTGGCGCTGGGTCAGCTTAGTCCGGATTTTGGGTTGCAAACCGGGTTATGGGTTATGGACCATGGGTCATGGAATTTGGATCATGGATACCCAACAAGATACAATGTACCTAGTCAATGGGTTATGGATCTTGGGTCATGGGTCATGGACTTTGGGTCATGGATCATGGATAATATCCAACATGACTTCATGCATGATGTCATGCAATGGGTCATGGGTTATGGATCATGCTCCATGGTTATGGGTTATGGACTTTGGTTCTTACCCAACAAGATTCATTGTACCTAGTCAATGGATCATGGGTCTTGGGTCTTGGGTCATGGGTTATGGACTTTGATTTTTACCCATTATTACCCATTACAAGCTATACAAAGTACATATACATTTTTATAAAATGTAAGTAAACAATATTACTTATAAGTGTTTTATAAAAATGGTTTTGGTTTTATATAACTTTATTTAACTAAACATGTTTTGATAGTTTTATATGTTTAGTAAAAGTGTGTTAGTAAACTATTAGCTCAAAGCTTTTACGTATTTTATTTTTTCGTTAAAATGATTTTACGTTTGTTATCGACAAAACATTAGAAGATCGTAAAATATAAATAAACGTTTTTATGGTTTATTTGTATTAACACAAATTCATCCTAACTGTTGTGTTAGGGTTTATCTTCTCCAACTCTGAAACATAATCTCTCAACATGGTAAATTGTAGCTTGAATTCACCCCTAATGCCTGTTACCGCTCTTTGTTTGGCCCTTAAAACGTTTTTCATTGACACTTGAAGCTCAAATTGGTTGGTAAGTTGATTATGAACAGACCTGACTGGAATACGTGGATTGGTTTGAACTTGTTCTCTTATTTGCTTTGAGATAAAGTTAAGGTCAAAAGCTCTAATCGCCCTTGATTGCAAACATGTATGTTGATCCGTTCCTACATTGCTTAAGTCACTTGGAACAGAGTAACATCAAAATCAGGCTCCTCAAACCTGTCATTCAAATCAACAAGTGATATTCCTACTTTCACTAACTGCTTACCCTGAGTCACTTGAAACAAATTAATATCAAAACTATCAGGCTCCTAAAAAGTATTTTCCTCATCAATAAGTACTAATGTAGGATCACTGTTATCACCAACATGACTATCAAAACCAGCATTCAAGTCTATTGCATCAACAGGTTGGCTAGCAAAGGACATGTGAAGGGTTGAAAATACAAGCTTAATCTGTGGCAACTGGCTACATTCCCCAATACAATTGACGTCCATAGATAGTTGTGTTAGTTGCATAAAAGGCTCTAGTACATGCTAATTATCAAGGTCATCTAAAAAAATATCTACAACACGATTGGATAGCATCACTAGCTACTTTTCTACTTTCTTCATCAATCTCCCTAAATACAGTTTTAATTGATTGGGGGGACATTTCAGACAATTCTAATCTTGTCTTACCTATTTCAACATAAACATCTATCAACTTATGGTCCTCGAAAATGTCTTTCAGTAACTCAAGATTCACAGCCTCGCGAAAGCTAAACAAACCATCATCGAGTGTACTACCAGGCTTAACAAAGTAGTAGTAATTGGTTTGTTCTTCAACATAACCAAGTTGGCTCATTAGAGCATCCATTTCATCAACAGATACATCTTTCATATCAACATAATCAACAAGACATTTCTTACTTCCTTCGTATATTCTATCTGGCCGGTTTCTGAATATAACATTGTGATGAACCCTCATGGTAAACTTACTCGATCGACCATCTGTTGAAACATATAACAAATCACTGTTATTATTATCTTACCTAAAAGGAAAATACCTTAAACAATCGTACCAACATAGCATTGAAAAATGATTATAAGCAAAAATACTTTGCATATCTCCTGTCAGTTTTGCTCTTTCTCATGGTCATCGAAAAAGGCTGTAATCTAACGTTTCATAGAGTAAAACTAAAGTTGGGGCTTGTTAATTTGTCACTTAGATTATTAGATTTCGTGTCTGACATTGCATTAGAGTTTTTTGAGTAAGCTTCCAAAACAAGTTTAGGGATGAGCAATGAGTACAAGGCTTAGTTATATTAGAGACCATGGCGGAAAATGGATTAGACGTCTGCTACATAGTACAATGTGACAGAGGAAATTTTGTCACGCTAAAAAGATGAATATACCCTAAAAAAGGGATAACGTGATTTGAGAACATATAACGAGGCATTGACCTGAGTATTACGGGTCAAGGGACCTCATTGACACAAAAATCATATTGTCTGGACTCCAGACGACGCAAAAACCAAAGTTTGTCATAACGTGATGTTTTTGGGCAAGTTCGGTGTATTTTACTCCATATTTTATTAGTTGGGAACACTTAAATTTAAAAGCGAAGATACAAACAATTTATGTCATAATTTGTATTTTTTTTAATAAAAGAAAGAAAAAACTTTATTTATATATTGCAAGCAACTCTTCATGACATGGACATGTAACGTCCCATAAACAGATCTTTACCATCAACTTGTCATTCCATCCTCACACAACACAATTCACCAAAATGCCACTCGCCGGAGACCACCACAAACACCGCCGTACCCACAACCACCGCACCACCCCACTCCTCCCCAAAACCACCACCACCACCACCTCACAACCCGACCAACCACATTTCTCCGGCGCCTCATTCTCAGGTGCAGTCTTCAACTTATCAACCACCATAGTTGGAGCAGGTATCATGGCACTACCAGCAACTTTGAAAGAGCTGGGGATGATACCTGGGCTGGTTGTGATTGTTTTGGTGGGTGTTTTGACTGAGTGTTCAGTTGATATTATTTTAAGGTTTAGTAAAGGTGCTAAGGTGGGTTCTTATGGTGCTCTTGTTGGTGATGCTTTTGGTAAGGGTGGGAAGATGGTTTTGCAGCTTGGGATTGTTGTTAATAATGTGGGATTGCTTGTAGTTTACATGATTATCATTGGTATGTTTTTTTTTTTTACTGTTTTATAGCTTATTAAGTGATTTTGTATAATGGCGTGTTTGGGATTTGCTCTTATGAAATAGGTGGATCTAGAGATCTGTCAAAGGTTACACACGTTAAAGTTTGAAAAAGAATTTTGCATTTTACTTTTTACACTATGGATGGGAATATCGTCTAAATATCAAAACTGCTTATCTTCATTAAAAATAAGCTGTTTCTTATTGTCAAGCGTGTTTCAGACTTGCATCAGAATTAAACTTTTACTCTTGTGGAGAAATAAATTGTTTTCAGTAGATTACAATTTTCAGATTTGATTATTTTGAAGTGATTAAGGGGGACTTTAAGATTGCTTATCTAAGTGTTTATCTGCTTAATATATATTGTTTTAAGGTAGATAAGCAATTTAAAACACTAGTATATCGAAATTGTATTCTGCTTTTTTTAGAAAGAATAATTACTTAAAATATGCACATTTTTCCTGCTTATTTTCATTGCATATTATCCTCTACATGATCATCGTCAGTATTTTCAAAGGATTTCATTGCTTTAATTTTAAGCACCTGGGTGGATTTGTTATCTAAAAAGGTTTATCTTATTATTGCTTTTGGAGCATATAAGCAGTTTGGATGGAAAAAAAGACAATATTTGTTCAAGACAAATTAAGTGAAATATGCGAATTACGAGCTTGGTACCAGCTGATAATGATGAGATCAAGAAGATCACAATTGATGATACATGTGATTTTGTGAGATTACAAATACTATTGGAACTATTGAGAGAATGCAATGACATCATGGACAGTTGGAAAATATTGACTTTGAGTTGAACAAACATTAAACTTATCTGCACATTGAACTTGAACTTGAACTTGACTTCACTTGAACATCCGCTTGTATTACGATCTTGGTACCTGATTGTTTTAACATGCCCCTTGCTTTTTTTATAACCCGGTAATTAGTTTAGTGTTTGGATGAAAAAGAGGGTTTATGTTACATGCGTCTCTTAGGGTAAATTATGATGTTTTTAATAAGCTTTTGCTGTTTGAATATACAATCACGAACGTCGTGGTGCTAAGTATTATGCTCGCGCACCCTGCAACTTTTCGCAACAATGAAATTTTAAAGAGATAAGAACAGAGAATAAAGAAATGCTAGAATCTCAAGATTTGGATTAAGATATATTGATATTAAGGCTCGTGAGTATTGGTGACAGGTGATGTGCTATCTGGAACATGGTCAGAAGGCGAATACCACTTGGGAGTGATGCCAGAATGGTTTGGTCATCATTGGTGGACCGGGCGTTCTGTCTTGCTGCTTTTAACGACCCTTCTTGTTTTGGCTCCTCTTATATCCTTTAAACGTGTAGGTGAGTTTTCCTACTCTGTAGTCCGACATACTTACTGCTTCTCCCCTTATTTTAATATCTTCTTTTTTTTTGCAACAAATCCAGTAAGTTATATTGTCTTAGATAGTGGTAAGCTCTCAACCAATTTCTGCTGAAACTGGATGTGATAATGTTTGTAACTGTCTAACTAATAACGCCAAATCCAACATCATGTTCATTGCATATAGTAAAATTTTAGTTGTATCAGTATCTAAATGGCTCACCATACATTAATTGCCAATTGGTCATATCTCGTGTCACTTGGACTTTTTTCGGATTCTTTTAACTCTGAATTTAGATATACCAACACATTTATGGTTATCAATAAATGCCACTTTTTGTAAGTAATAATGACTGGTCTGGGATGGTTTTTAGATAATATCAAATAAGAGAAGGGAAACGGTATCTTGTACATCTAATTGCCTCAGATTTAGGATTTCTAGAGTGTGCAACATCTTATGCCGTCATTTATGGACTGAGGACCTCCATGAGGTTACAAATGCAGTTGTTTTGTCTAGATACTGATAGAGTTTAGACGAATAAAGGATGTCGATAATCTTTTTTGCCAGTTATAAGCTAGAGAACTAGTGAACTTATGTCGGCCAGTTCCTCTTCATGCCCCGTGATTAATTATGTTTCGTTGAGGTGAACACAAGTAGCAATCATTCTGAACCAGCCATTTTTTGGCTTATGGTTGGTGACTGATTGTAGTACAAGTATGATGACCTACAGACTGTGACACCATCGGAAGAAGCTAATAGGAGAGCCTTGAGTCGGAAACTTGTGAGCTGGCTTCATTTGCATAGGGTACGTGGTAGGGATCATCATTGAAAGCTATCTTTAAAAGGGTAATAGAATTTGTGTTGACCATCATAAGTCAAAACCATTATTCAGTAATGCCTTTTTACTTCGCTATGTATCTGCTTTTTGTTTTAGTGGTCACGTGAATATTTAAACCCAATCCTATATATTTGGAAGAGATTAAGTAAATTGCACATCCTGTAAAAATAGGATATAATAATGGTTAACATTTTTGGTTTGAGAAAGAGAAAACAAAGTTTGATGGAATTCCCGTTCTAGCAATTCCAGTATTTCTAGTGAGTTTTTTTTTTCTCAGCAGGCTTGAAAAGCCGAATCGCACTATTTTTTGTCTCAATTTTATTTTTATTTTGGTAGCAGCGTTTGCTTTCGTCTTGGGGTAGTTGGATGCGAGATCTTATAAGTACTTCTAGGTTCACAAACAGAAATAATTAGTAATCTCGTTAGCCTTTCCAAAAATGAAAAAAAATAAAAAAAATTGTAATCTCGTTAACGTCATGTTGGGAACAGGGAACACTCTAATCATATGAAAGAACATGCTATTGGTTGGCGTTCCTTAGTTCCCTTTTTAAGCCATCATTTATGAAACCACTTTAATTCCTTATTAAACTAAAGTAGACACATATTGAATCTTTTTTGTGAGATGAAATCTTGTTAAAAGTTATAATTACGTTTACGTTGGACAGGTGGTGACATAACTCAAAATATCATTTAAGTAGTATTACTTTCAATGGATTTCACTAAATGATAGATGACTCGTTTATTTTTAAACATTAGAATTAGTTGTAGTACTGCATGTAACTATGCTACCGTGTATACCTAATTTGCTGGCACTATCTACCTGAATGACATCAATTCTAATCATTTTCTAAAATGTACTTCATCCAAAAGAAATTCACATCGTATAGCAATACAGAAAGGTACTACAAAAATCAAAGTCTTAAACAGTAAAGGGTTGCATTTCTCTTGATAAGTATGTTTCCCTTTACAAAGTTCTGAATTAAAGAATGAACTTATAAATTGTATTTTACTATTCTTAAGTAGCATTTTAGCAATACTTTAGCATGATGGGATTGGCTAAAACTAAAACCTAATAGAAATTATTTGACTAGTCCTATAATGGTAAATATACTGTATATCATAACCAGATTTCTGATTATATTTCATTTGTTTACAAATGCTGCCAGATTCACTAAGATACACATCAGCCTTGTCGGTGGGATTAGCAGTTGTTTTTGTGGTGATTACAGCTGGAGTAACCATAACTAAGATAATAAATGGAAGTATTGCAATGCCACGTTTGCAGCCTGAGCTTGTTGATCAGGCCTCATTCTGGAAGCTCTTCACAACTGTTCCCATACTAGTTACTGCCTTTATCTGCCACCACAATGGTAACGGCTCACTTCCAAGTCCTTCAGATTCTTTCATTTTATCATTGTTCAGTTTAATTTATACTGTTAAAGAAACGAACTTTATTTATGATCAAATTGCGCAACAAGGTAACTAACTTTAGTCTGACTTCTATTTTTGGAAACGCACTTTATTTGCACTCACTAATATGTTACAACTTTGAGAAAGTTTCCATTTAGCATAATCTTGTAACTTTGTAAGTAGTTAACGACTTTTCAGATGCCATGAGCCCATGACAAAAGAAGTTAACGGTCACAGTTAATGACATATCAGCTATTCAGCTGACATCCCATCATTTTGACTGTGTAACCCGTGTTGAAAGTTTGAGCTTTTTATAGAACTGGATTAATGCTGATTACATCTTTATGCAATTTTCTCTTTATTTAACTTGTTGTTCTCGTTACTTTTTTTTTCACAGTTCACCCGATAGACAATGAGTTAAAAGATCCTACGCAGATGAAGTCTATAGTCCGAACATCAATCATGTTGTGTTCCTCAGTCTATTTAGCAACGAGCTTTTTCGGTTTCCTACTGTTTGGTGATCATACACAGGATGATGTACTTGCAAATTTTGATGGTGATCTTGGAATCCCGTATAGCTCACTAATTAATGATGTTGTGAGAATAAGCTATTGCCTCCATTTAATGCTCGTTTTTCCCATTGTCTTCTTCTCGCTCCGTCTCAACCTCGATGGCCTTCTTTTCCCTTATGCGATCCCTATTGCTTTTGACACTCGAAGATTCTTCATGGTTACGACTTTTTTAATGAGCTTTATTTTTCTTGGAGCAAATTTTGTGCCTAGCATCTGGGATGCTTTCCAGTTTACGGGTGCCACAGCTACTGTCTCTGTTGGTTTCATTTTTCCGGCTGCAGTTGCTCTGAGGTGAGTCTAACTATTGCTGTCTCAACTAATTCCAACAATTTCGGTTTTAAAAAGCCCCCAAAGTTGCATTATATCCGTTATTGCTTAGTTTACTAATTTAATATGTGCCCTGCTCACAAATAAATGAGGATAGTTTTGATATACACGAGTCCTCAAATACTAGAAAGGTGGAGAAAAAGGGCCGGCGGTTGGTTTGTCAATGGGTCAAGTGAGTTTGGGTTAAAACGGATAAGTTTTTGTACCTGTCAGCAGGTTGGGTCTTTACAATTTATATCCAGATATCAAGGTGATA
Organism: Chrysanthemum seticuspe; assembly: GCA_019973895.1. Lineage (NCBI taxonomy): Eukaryota > Viridiplantae > Streptophyta > Magnoliopsida > Asterales > Asteraceae > Chrysanthemum > Chrysanthemum seticuspe. The sequence goes on along the minus strand of BPTQ01000009.1, from coordinate 142,622,062 downwards.
TCATTCCAAAAATAATCTAATTTTCTTGATAAAATGATTTAGGAGGTTATCTCCGGTAAAGTTGCACTTTGGAAGACTTTTTATCCATTTACTTGTGAGCTAAAACTATCTATCATACCAATTTGATCTGATCCTTACAGATATGAATTGAAACGTTCATAAGTAAATAGGTTGATACTATTACTTGACACTTGTAAATACTATGCTTACACGTGTTCTGTTCCTATTTTGAGAGGACAGAGGGAGTGCAAATTAATAATTGAAAGCGACATGGATCTTGTTACATTTTCATTCGGTTGTCAAATAGATACTCAAGAACTGGTACTCGATTTGCAACGTTTGTAATAAACAAAATCAGATTGTTGCGTTAAACTTGAATAAAAACAATCTTTTGTTAGCTAGTAGTTGGTTGTATTTTGAAGTTGATGTTGTGGTGTTGCAGGGACAATCATGGAATTGCAACCAAAAAGGACAGACGCGTGTCATGGGTGATGATAATATTGGCAATATCGTCAAGCATCATGGCAATCTGCAGTGACATTTATAGCTTATTCTTTATAAGCAAGAAAGTGACCGCGTCTTGATCATATACTAAATGCTAATTACAAATGTAGATAAGTTATATAACTCCTGGGTGGTCTAAGTTACAATCTTGCAGCGATAGAGGCTAGAAATCCACACACAAATTACAAATATAGCTTCAACCTCAAAATTGAGTTGTTGAATGTTCATTTTTTTCATCTGTTACAGCCGGATGAACTCAGACAAGTAAATGGAGGTATAACTGATTTTAAGATTTTTAATGTGTCATTATATATACATACGCCATCGGCTGCATGGCCTGCATTGCAGATTTCAGATGGATGTGTGATTTGAAAGTTTTGTTTCACTTGTATCAGTTGTATGCTGCACATAAGAAATTTTTTTATTTTTTTATTTTTTTTTTCCTTTGAAAGACAGATATATTACCAAAAAAACAAACCAAGATACAAACAAAGGCAGCCTGCTACATCAGCAAGCCAGCGAGTCCCTAAAACATGAGCAAAAGAAAAACTTTACAAACAAAGGGACAAACCAAAACAAACATAAGAAAGCCACCATATCAGTGGCCACATAAACACAAGCTATAAAAGTGTTGTCCCCCACTCTCATGGTACTAAACTAACCACACGGACCCACACGAAAAACAAGAACCTGCAGTGCCAAATTTTGGATCAGACCCATGTTTGACAGCAATCATAGAACCCACAGGAATAAGGTTCTTTGAGTTAACATGTTTATTTGAGTTTACATGTTTCACGTATAAAGGTTTTGTGACTATATAAGACAGAATCGACACCCACCAACTTATAATAAAGTTTATATAGCTCAACATTGATCCATTCGAATATATGTATGTTGGCATCACCTCGTCTTTTTTTAATGCCCTTCTGGTGATATATCAGCTGACTAGAATTATATGTCCCAAGCTTCAAACGTTTGAATGTCATTAAAACAGAATGAACTAAGATCAAATGTGTACCATATGAGTACTATTTAAAATAGCACAAGAATGTGGATTACATAGGTGGGTGCCTGGGTGGTATGCTTCCGAGACATCGAGCACTAGGTGATGTAAAGTCATAGGCATGTACTAGTAGCAACATAATAACAACATACAAATACAGACTCACTTATAACATGGGAAGGGAGCCACGAGGCCAAAACAAAAAATATTTAGAAGCCGAGAAGAAAAATAAGTTTTAGTCATACAATTAAAGTTTTCATTTCAACCGGACACAGACACTTTTTAACATTATCTTTTCAAACTAAAGGCATCGAACTCCCGGCATCCGTAAACCATGGTTTCAGTTTTGATAATTTATTTGGATGGAAACATTTTCTAATCTATTTGGATGGGCCTTTTTTGTTTAACTTTGGGTGGGCTAATTAAGATTTTGTGTCGAAAATACATTGCAAAATATGCATACTACAGAAGTGCCGACTAAAATAATAGCGCTGATTATGACCCATCCTAACCACAACGTGGACCCGTCCCTGAACATGGAGTTTATAGGTATATCGAGACTCACAAAATAACAAATCCAAATACAAACACAAACAATTGCAAAAAAAAAAATAGCAAGAGAAAAAGAATATGGATGACATGTGGATGTGTCCATAGTAAAGGTTGCAAAAATCGTTATGCGTTAGGCGGGTACCGGCTAGCGATTAACCGATTAGGCGGGGATTAATCGAAAATTAATCGGATTGGATTTTTTAAACATAAAATTCTAAATTTTGAAACTATATAGTCTATTTGGCCGAGTAGCCGATTTTTTCCGATTTGACTGATTTATGTCTAATTTGGCCGATTTTTATCCGTAATCGAGTTGGCCGATTTATCCGATATTTGTTTGATTTGCCCGATTTGATCGATTTTTATCCGATTAATCGGTATGTTGACCGATTTTTGACAAAACTGATTAATAAGACAGATTAGTGAAAATTCAAGCGGTTAACCTCCGCTTATCGCCTAAGCGGCCGATTAGGCCGATTTTTGCAAAACTAATCATAAGGATGGTGCATGTGCCTAAAACGGCTGTCACAACTTGGAGCCATAGGTACTTATTTTTGTCTATAATGTGATGGTATCGGATGCTCTAACCATCATACTAATAACTTGGTTTTAGGATTCCAACAGAAAGCATAGTTCGTAAATCTTATAAAGTATGCTTAATTTACCAATAAAAGTTTTAAGATCTGAAGTGATATGTTTAGCGATTTAACTTTAAATCTATACAAACATGAGCCCTTCTTTACAAATGATGTACCTCGTGTCGGTGCAACGACTCTAGCATCGAAATTATAGACCAAAAGGTGTGTCACTTTCATATCTATATTTTGTACATGTAGCATGAAACACCACTGTCCAGTAACAAACATAACGACCATCACATCCATAAATGCATTCAATACAAAAGAGATGTGAATGCATAACTGATGGTGGTGTATAATTTGATAGTGATGTATAATTTGATTAGTGAGGTTCTTTTCTTTTTTGGGTGCACAAATATTTATTTTATAACTACAAATAAGAGTGAGATAAAGTTTATTGAGGTGTTTTTTTTATCACATATATTTATTTATTAAACTTAAAATGATAGTTGAAATATCAAGCTAAATGAATTTAATGTTTATTTTTATCATTTTAGTAAGGTTGTGTTCGTTTTCTAACAAAATTACTTAATACCTCTTAATGGTCTATAAATCTAACATGTAAAGCGCTTTTGACAATTAAAAGTATTTGTTTTTTTCCTTTCGTTTAGATGTATTAAAAGGTTTAAATCTCTTCCCCAACAAGACTTGGAAGAGGATCTTACTATCTCTTGACGATTATAACTAGTTATTTTGTTTCTGATTGTTTAGATGTGAAAAAATAAAAAATAAAAAATAAAAAAATAATCTTTTACTTAGATTCAGAGTCTGCCACTAAAATATTCACATTCAGATATACGAATCAAATTCAGATTCAAAACCTCCAACAAACAAAACCTAAGTTTTTGAGTTTGTCAACATGAAAATTTATTGTTCATAAACAATGATTATATGTTAAGAAATGTTATTAGATAAATAAGCATAAATGTTCATAATTATAATTATTTAGTAATATGATACTTTATTTCGTATTGGGTATATCCATTTCGGACCGTTAGAAATATATTGATTTCTTTTTGTAAATGTTTTTGAAATGAACCAAAAAAATTATGAATTATGAATAGTGGAATAAAAAGAAATAATAAGTGGTAGGGTAAAGTGATGCATAGGTTTTTATTTAGAAGTTGGGATTAGGTGTAAAGTGTATGATGTGAAATAGTCAATAATCCAATATGAAATTTGTTTTATGCATTTCATTTTCATCAACTTCCATTGATTAAGACAAGGGATACGCTTACACTCACACATACATTCTATTAAAGATTCAAAGACCATAACAAACTCCAAGTGTCACCGACAAAAATTTCATGTATTTTTCAAAAGTTAAACATGTTTTTGAATATTTTGAATCAAAGACTTGTTCAATAGACCACTCTAGATTATTTGATGTTGCATTGGAGAACATATCAACGTTTGGAAGTTTTCTTCCTAATTTTTAGTTTTTATTTCGTAGTGTATCCATGCTCGAACCAATATGAAATACAAGCCAAACTTACTAACTCGTAACTAACCTAATTGTTAAAATTATAACTGTGCGTTATCAACAATTAGTAAATAAAAAGGCGTAGAGGGATCTGGATGCATTATTGAAGAGTTCAAGGGTTGAATGTGTTCCTGGCTTACTCTTTGTGTGTTAGGACTATATTAGAAGACTTCTATTGGTGAAGATGGAACACATGCTAATAGGGCAAACATGTTTTTTTAATGACAACAAGTTTTTTAATCTCAACTTTAAAACACCGACAGTAAAATAAGATTTAAACTTTCTTTTAGAGGTTGGATTGTTGATTCGGAAGCAAATCAACATATGACCTATACTGCTAATTTTCTAATAAATGTTGTTGATTCTAGAGCAAATCAACATATGACCTATACTGCTGATTTTCTTATAAATGTTGTTGATGTATCTACTTTCAAAATAAACTGGCGCATCCTGAAGTGACTTTTGCTTATATAAAGCATATTGATGATTTTGTTTTAACACCTTATTTGACTTTCTACATTATTTTGGTTATTCCTGAGTAATGTGTGAGTTCATTGTCTAAGCATAAGGTTGCAAAAGATAGAAAGCTAATTATAGGCTTTGATGATCAAAAATGTTATTTCTTATATCAGGATTTGAATGCAAAGAAAGTTATAGAGACTGGCAGACAGAGTGGTGGGCTTTATTTCTTTGATGAAGTTCATCAAGGTATTAATAAAAATGTAATAAGTTGTATGTCTAAGCCTGTTTGGCTTTATTTCTTTGATCATGTTTTGGATATTCTAAAAGGAAATTTAAGGTTTAAGGAGGATAATGCTTAGTCTCTTTGTGATATTTTTCATAGGGCTAAACAAACTAGAAATCATTTTCTTTTGAGTGACCATAAGTCAACAAAACTAGGGAAACTTGTGCATACAGATGTTTGGGGTCCTTATATAGTTACTAGTAAGGAAGGTTTTATATTCTTTCTATTGTGGTTGATGACTATTCTAAGGCTGTTTGGATTTATTTGCTTAAAATTAAGTCTGGTGTTCTTGAAAATGTAATTGTTTTTTATAATCTTTAGAAAAAATCATTTTGATATGTTTGTTAAAACTTTTAGAAGTGATATGGAACAAAAATTATTAATAATTTTTTTTCTAACTTTACTAGAAAAACATTGTGTTATTCATCAGACATCTTGCAGTTATACCTCACAACAGAATAGGATTGTGGAGAGAAAACATATACATCTTTTAAATGTGGCAAAATCTCTTATGTTTCAGGAGGGAATATCTCTTTATTTGTGGGCTGAATGTATTTTAACTGCATGTTATTATTTGATTAACAGATTTCCCTCCTATGTGCTAAATGGAAGATCACCTTATGAAATGATCTGTAATCATGTCCCTTCTCTCTCTCACCTTATGACGTTTGGGTGTCTTTGTGTTTGTCACTCTATTGAATAATGCTTATAAGTTTTATACCATATTTGAAAAATGTGTTTTACTTGGTTATTCTAATGTTAAAAAAGGGTATAAGTTTTTCAGTCTTGATAGCAGAAAAACCATCTTCTCCAAAAATGTTATTCTACATGAAAATGTTTTCACTTTTAAAGAAAAAGTTAAACCAAAAGATTTTGAAGATGTTGTTTCCAATGATGTTAATCATTTAAACTTTTTTGATGCCAATGTATATCCTATAAGTCCCTTTTATGATGTTAGAGAGACTAGTGGTTCTAACAATAAGGGTAACCCTTTACCTCATCTAGGAAGTCCTTCTAGAAGTACCATCATAATGATGAGAACACTTCTTCTCATCATGAGAGTACTCCATATAGCTCTACTAGTGAGAATAGAAAGTCTACAACATTTTAGGAAGATAATGTACAATCTGAGGGCATTGATAATTCAAATGATCATGTTACAACTAACAATTTGGAGCAATAACCAATTAGGAACTCTAGCATACCATTTGTTTTTCCTAATTAATATAATGACTTTGTTGTTGATAGTAAAGTGAAATATGGTCTGAAAAAGTTTGTCAATTATTTTGCACTTGATGTTAATTCTTTGTGCTTTGCTGCTGAATTAATTAAAAGTGTTGAACCTACTTTTTATTGGCATGATAGTAAAGATAGACATTGGATTGAAGCTATGAACAATGAAATGAAAGCATTATATAGGAATAACATTTGAGAATTGACTTACTTACCTAGTGATAGAAAAGTAGTTGGTTATAAATGGGTGTATAAGATTAAGTATAAGCCTAATGGTGAAATACAAAGATATAAATCTAGGTTGGTTGCAAAAGGATATGGTAAAAAATGAAGAATAGATTTTGAGGAGACTTTATATCATGTTATTAAAATTCTTACTTGTTAGGTGTCTGCTTATTCTTGTTGTTCAGAATAATTGGTCATTATTTCATTTAGACATCAATAATGCTTTCTTGTATGGTGATTTGAATGAAACTGTGTATATGTCTTTACCTGAAGGTTTTTTTTATAACAATTAAGAAGTGTTTGTAATTTCAAAAAGTATTTATATGGGCTAAAGCAAGCTCCTGGACAATGGAATGCTAAGCTTAATGAAGCTGTAGTTAAGAATAGTTTTATTTAGAGTAAGAGTGATTACTCTCTTTTTACTAAAACAAATAGAGATTTTTTACTGATTTACTAGTGTAGGTAGATGATATTATGTTACTTGAAATAATGTTCAAGAAATTGAAAACTTCAAAACATATCTTAAGTCTATTTTGTGATTAAAGATTTAGGAAAGTTGAAATATTTTTTTGGAATTGAGGTTCTTAATACTAAGAATGGAGTATGTTTGTCTCAAAGAAAGTATTGTTTTTCACTTTTTTGGATCTTTTTTTATGAATTTGGTTGTTAGCAGGAAAGCCTTCAAAGGTTCATTTAGATCCAAATGTCTATATTACTAATCAGGCTAGTGCATATGATCCTTTATTGTGCAACACAAAAAAATATCATAAGTTGATTGGTAAGATTATTTACCTTACATATACTAGACCTTATATCTCTTACATTGTTCATTGCTTAAGTCAGTTTTTGCCTTCTCCCTTAAAATCTCATTTGAAAATTGCAATGAAAGTTTTGAGATATCTTAAAGGGTCTCCAAGTAATTGTATTCATATTTATAAATCAAAGTCTCTCACTTAGTGCATATGTAGATGCAGACTGGGCTAAGTATGTAATAACTAGAAAGTCAGTGACCTTTTTTTGGTATGGAAAAGTAAAAAACAAAACACTTTGTCAAAATTTTCTAAAGAAGCAGAATACAGAGCTTTAAGGGCCCGTTTGGTTTATAAATTGGTTTGGATTCGGATTTGGATTTTGATTTGGATTTGTGAGGAATGAAAATTAAGAGAGAGAGAAATATATTTTAATTGAAATAATAATGAAATTGTATTAAAATATAATATTTTAATAAAAAAAAGTGTTGTGAGAGATGTACAATGGGTCCCGCAGGTTTTACATAAAACCCACTATCTTTGAGTGGAATGAAAAAATAGTAGGCACCGCAGGTTTCAAAGTATTACTTTATTAATCAAACATCATTTATCATCTCCCATACCCAAATCCAAATCCCACACCCCCAACCAAACGGGCCCTAAGTTATGTACCTTGTGAGATTATATGGATTTTAAAATTCTTAAGATTTTAAACTATGAAAAGTTTCTTCCTGTCAAAGTGTTTTATGATAGTAAAGCAACTATTAAGATAGCCGTAAATCCAGTCTTCTATGAAAGGGCAAAACATTTGGAAATTGATTTGCATTACGTGAGGTGTTATTAACACGGAGAAAAAACGATTCTGCAAATCAAGTTGCATATATCTTCACTAAGGGCCGGATACAAAGAAACACAATTTTTTGTGTTCCAATTTACAAATGTCGGATATGTTTAAGAACCCAGTTAAAGGGGATGTTTAAATTATACTAGATCCATGTTTATAATATCACAAGGACTAATTATGTATTGTTTGAAACTTGTGCTATTAACAGTTATTAGATAAAAAAGAGTAAAGGAGGTCTGGATGCATTATTTGAATAGTTCAAGGGCTGAATGTGTTCTCGATTTATTCTCTGGATGTTGGACTATATAAAAAGATGTTATATCATATGTAGGGTTAATAAACATCATTCTTTCTCTCTTACTTTTACACGCAAGTTACACGATCTTTAATCTTTTCAGTTGTTCTCTTTGAGTAATATTGTAATAGAACATTCAGTAATTAAGTAAATAAATCACACCTGATTAGCAATGGTGATTGTTTTGTGGTTATTGGTTAATCTGCTTTAGATCAAATTGTTGATTTGTGTTGAATTGAGATTTAATAAAGATATTTGTGTGTGTGTGTGTGTGTTAAATCCTGTTTTTTACACTAATAACCAAATGCTCTTAGGGTAGCAGTATGCATGCATCGAGTTAAACGTTGTTGAATAAAACTATTAACGAAATTGTAGGTGTGGTATCAACCAATTATCAGCCATTTAGCTATAATAATACCCTGTTAGAAATGGGTTTAGGGTGATGATAATCTTAGATATCTTCACGAATCGTGTAGGTTCACTTGCTGTATAAAGTATTTCGACCCTATTGGTGCCTGGGTATCAAGAAATCCTTATCGAGATAATTCGAGAAGAACACTTTGTTTCTAGGCACAAGAGAACAAAGCAAGACAAAGAGAATTGTGTGAAATTCGTATGTTCAAATTTGTGACAGTTATGGCGGTTAAATTCAGTTAGAATCGACTAAATCCCAAGAGTCAAAACTCTTCACCAACAGACATGTTGGTTGGATTTTGGCGGGAAAACATGTTAATTCCCTTAATACCGATTAACAAAAAATGTTTAGGTTTTGGGGCGCTGCCCCAAACCTCGAGAGGGGCGGCCACCCCTTGACCCCCGCATCTTTGTTTGGGCGAAAACATATTAGCTCAATGAGTGTGCACTTCACACTTCCCTAACTCGTATCCGAATTTAATATGAAATTCGACTAGTCTCTAATAAATCGCAATTACCTAAAATAGTTGATGACACTAAAATCACCAACATACCTAACCATAATGACACTAGCGTGGTGTTTGGTACCTAGAAACCGAAATCGTAATAGGACACTGCAATGGAATAAATATGTGTTATTTGTTTTGAGTTTCGGAATAGAATCACTAAAACATAGTCCTTGATTCATTCCTTGATTACGTTATACCAATGAACACGTACATTATGTTTTTCTTGTTAAGGTTATTTATGTATGTCGCGTCAACTTAACCATATGTAAATACTTTAATAGAGTTTCCTCGATACCGTTCTCGAACCTTTTTAGGACCACTCATAAACTATTTATCTAGTTAAATCCAATAATTTTCTCTGAAAATATCAAAACATCTTACCATTGAACTAACTGATGACAGAACATAAACCATAACTCACATTAAAAATAGGAAGCTAAATAATGCTCCGTGGGAATAATTCCTTGCAAGACTTAAGAATATACGAAGTGTGACTGAGTAACTGACTTATATTTTTCCTTAAAATTATAGGCGTGCGTGTTTCATATATGACAAAACAAGAAACGGCTAGGTGTATTTATATATTTGAATTTAGTAGCAAATCAATATAAATATGATAAGACAATGACTTCATAACTAATATTTACAAAACTATAGGAATAAAGTGTTCAATTATGCTGTAGTTAAGAAAAAAATTATGTAGAATTAGTTACAACACCATCTTTACAATAAAAAATTATTGATGATTATTGCCATTGATTTGCAAGATTACGACTCGTATTATTATATTGAATCACTATAACATACACCAATTGAACACGCTCTTTATAGTATTTAATTTAACAAAATGAAAAGGAAGATACAACTACACTTGTATAACAAAAGAATCATAGCAAGAGCTGTTATCCACGAGCACACTTTATATAATCATTTTTGCTAATCGATGGTATAGTTTCCATTTGCCTTGTAAACGATCCAATACTTGCTGTTAAAGATGTTAATGAGAAGGCGCCCCTAGAATTATAGTTCTTGTGTGTTTTATGCATTTGTGTAGTCGTCTACATTGTACGTGCTTGTATAGTATCCAAGTGAAATGCGACGAGGAACTCTTTTGACGATTTTTGTGTAGTATCTCGAAGTTAGTAAATGTGATTATTGGAACTAAAACTCAAATGACTAGAAAAGCCATATCATATAAGGATGTTCCTTTAAAATTTTCTTACAACCAAATCTAGCTAACTTCAAAAATTAAAAGTTGATTGTACATTATCTATTGTTAATTTCAAGAAAACATGTGTGGTCAGTTAAAAATAAAAACAGTATCAATAAGTTAAAGACACCAGAAGGGAGATGGCAACGTAACTAATATGTTTGCTTAAATTATTGAGTCAATAATTGAATTACTAGAATGTCATTAGTTAGTTAGACCCACTCAGGCACTCATGTGCATACAAATATAAAATTTAGTCTCATGAAATTCTGGTGAAGAGCGCCCGTCATGACGTATTTTCCACTGATTCCGCCACCAGATAAGACGGTGTCAAGCTCAAAAATTTTCAATCTTTTTTTTAAACATTACCACCTAATACTCTAAGAATCTGTTTGGTAAACGTAATGAATTGATAAAAGAATATAATTGACGACTTAATGGAATAAACATGGTAATTAAATGAATCTTTACTGTTTCTTTGACCTATTTGATTGTTATGATGGAATAAAACATTTATGTATGTTATTTGGTACGATGTAATAAACGTTGAAAATGAATGAAATAAATGAAGTTATGATAAAATGTGAACCATTAAAATTAGGGTTAGCCATGTACGTAATGGAATGAACCATTAAATAAATCATTCCATTATAAACCTTTAAACAAACAACTTGTTTTAATTTCATCGTAACAATTTATTTAATTGCAATTTGGATTCATCATTCATACATACCAAACGCTACATATAGAGTTGCAAAAACATTTTTAGATATGAGTAAACTGCATCAATAATTGATGTAATCTATGTTGCGAATCAAAACATAGTAATGTCTGCAGTCTAGAGCTAAAATACATGTACTATAAGTTTTATTTAGACCTTAATTGGTTTATTGATAAAGATGAGTGGAATTCACATGATCATCTTCTTATGATCTTACGTAGTTAGGATTGGAGGATAAGTAGTAAGAAAATTGTAAAACGATAATTAAAGAGGAAGAAGTTGTAAGATGATATAATAATGCTCTTAAGTAAAATATAACGACAACGTATTTTAAATGTTTTTAACCAACCACGCTAGGCACCTAATATCTTTGAAGTCTCGGTTCCAGACTACATTAGTATATATCTAGGGGGTGGCAAAGGAAAGGGATGAAAACGGTACTTGATATACTCAGAAGGTTCGCGTGCACCTAAGTCAAAAGACTCATTCGTCCTTGGTAACTTTAATAGTGAAAACCTCATCCGTTTACCCGTATTTTATTTTTTGTATTGTTCTTTCATAGTAGAACCAATGAAAATTTATTACAGTATATGAGTACTGTCAAATTGTGTCTCAATTTGAAAATAGATGTACTAGGTTAGTCGACCAAAGTCCGGTTGTAGGCTTATAGTTTCTAAGTTTTTATTGTAATGGACTATTAATACTTGATCAATAAAACGTATTACTTGTAGGAGTTTCATCATTCAACATATCGGGGCGAGTCAATCTACAGACCTAGTGACTACCTTGAGTTGCCACCTCAAGCCACCTCGTTCAAATCTCTGCTCTATAACTTTTTTTCTTAATCCTTTTAATTTTTGGCAAAACCCCTACTTGAACATCGTTATAATCATAAATCTTAGTCAATTAAGAGTTAGCTGGCGCCATGCGTGTTATTGGCTTTATGCAAGATATTGGGTCAAAAAGGATACTAGAATGGGTACTTTTTAATCTCATATCGCTTAGAGTTAGTTGACGCCACCAACAAAACCGAATTCGTAAACAAATTCTAATGAAAATAGAGACAAATCGTCGACGCCACCACTTTGAGGCGCTGGCAATCTTCAAAAAATCACTTGTTTTTTCAAATTTACGTTTATCAACAGCGATTCAAATCAAAGCGTTTTCACGTTTGTTATCATTGGAATATTGTGATCCGAATCCACTGAAAAATAACAACCGTCAACAATTGCTACACCTGGTTGTGGCTTGTTATCGTGTTCTTTAGACTAAGTGCAATGGTCATCTTTCAACACCACTCCCTCATCTTTTATTTCAACGCCACATTAGCATTCAACACAACACATTTCTTCTCATCTTTTATGTACAATGGTCACCACTCCCCTCACCTTTCAAACATATCTCACAAAACACCCCACACACACTCACAAATCACATAAACAATAATAAAAACACCTACTTTGCTCAATGTCCGAGTGGTGAGCACGCTCATCGTTCATCCTTGTTTTTAGCTAGCCTCACGGGTAAGGTGGTATGTGTGCACTAGGGTGGCGCATGAGCCTCACCATCCAAAGGTGAGGGCTCACCCCATTGCAACCAGCCTTATCAACAAATTATCTATAGCTTTATCTAAACTACTTATAAAGCATTTAGCAATTTTCTTCCTATTAATTTTTTAAGACTTTTTAAAATAGATTTTTAAGCAATACAAATAAAAAAACATCATTTACAAGTATTTGAAGCAAAAATAAAACTAAAAAAACACTATTCAACACACAATTAATACACAATTTAATTTACTTCTTCACCAAAATATACAACTATTTAATCACAATGTACTATATAATTAATCTTCAAATGACAATTAATATACACTTTAGCAAATCATCAATAAATATATGTTATTTAATTGTTGCACTAATGCACTTTATAAAATGTCGTTAAGCATTTGATATACTGATTATTTGCCCGTGACGGACATGCGGACACGCTACTAGATATTTAATGCCGTTAACATTTATTTTATGATACCCGCCGCCGCAATGCACGAGTACCCTACTAGTCTTTAATAATTACCAATATAATTTTTTTTATCCGGTTTGAATTTTTCGTGTTCGCCACTTGACTTATAGGAATTGAAACACGTGTATTATTTTAGTTGTCTCAAATCCGGTTGTTAGCTTGTGTCTAGTAATTAAGGTTCGTAGTCTTCTGTTCTAATTGCATATTACTAGTTTATCAACAAAATGTATTTCTTAAGAAGATTTCCTTGGTCAATATACAATTCACATTCTCATATATCAATTCATCCCGTCAAGCAATATTAAACAATACTTAAGCGAGTATATTACAAGAAGATGAAGTCCATAAATGGAAATACGTTGATTAGCATTGAAAAAAACACCACTAAATGGTTAAAAAGGTTAATACACAAATGATTTACATCGTTCTTTTGTAGATGATGCATTGATACTTGTAACTTCTTAATTAGAATTAGTTAAAGATTAACAAAGTTGTTTTGTTCATCGTTGCTAGGAAAATGGTTGACTAAAGGACTGCGTTTTAAAACCGATTTCAGTGAACAACCATTAAGTGTGACATTATGACAAGCATGGCACACAATTAATAACTATAGTCACAATTAAGTGTGACATTAATTTGAGATAAATTCATAACAATATTTGAAACTAAATTTTGTCTAAATTTTCGATTACGTTATATAGCTGCATGTGTAGGTTTTCCTTGCCTGTAGCGTTTGCATATATCCATTTTAGTTTGCATGCAAATCGACCGTCGCATTAAATCATTCATGTGCTTAATCCAGTTTTGGTTAAGCAAATGCTGTTTTCTTCTTCTTAAAACTGATAAATTTCAAGTAAAGTACAATAGTTATCTTTACAGATGACATATAACGTGTACGCAAGTAAAGTAAAGTTCATTGCACATTATGTTGCATTAAAGGTTCTTATTGCAAGTATGTTTTTTGGTTGTCGCAAAATAGGTAAGCTCTCTTTGTCACGTAATATATCTTTGCCAAGTAATTTTTTTTTTGAAAGGCAATTTATATTAGGAACCACAAAAGAAAATCACGATACAATAATAATCTTAGCTACAAGAAAATTTTCGGAAGTTGAATCAAAATGTCTAATTTCTTCATGCATATTGTATTTGTGTCTTATTCAATTTCAAAATTTTCAAAATCTTGGACTTCATAGATATGTTCATCTTCATTTTTTAACTTCGAAAGTTGAAATATTTGACTTATCTTTTATGCTATGAAAAGTCCATTGGTAATTGAATATAAGTCTATTAGTTGTCTACTTACATCACATGCTAAAAATGTAGAATTATAAAAACATTTATATATATGGCTGCTCTAAATAGTAAACGCTACAACAAATGTCGAACTGTTTTCATGTAGTTAGCTATTCGTCATTGCTGATTTCCAAAGAATGTTTTGTCGACTACATGCATATGTTACTCTATTTTTAACTTCATCATGTTGTGTTACATGTATATTTCTTTAAAATTGGTTGGTGAAGGGTGTCATTTGTCATGTATGTACGTTATCCAAGTGTGAGTGCAATAAAGGCAATTGTTTGGGTCTATAAAAGACCATCTTATCCTTGTGATTTCTTATCATATATGATCACACTGTTCATGCCACACATGGCACAACATTTAAACTTCAAGCGGCTGTCCCTTGATCCTCATCTACCCTTATCAATTTCTTAACTTCACTAGTTTGAATGATTTGTTAAAAAAAACATTTACTCAAGCGAATCCTATGATAATTTTATCTAGTAGATAATTTATATGATATCATGCCAATGGTGTAAATGTTTGATGCTTGGTTATGTATTAAAGCTTTCTATCTGTCCAAAAAGGAGTCTTTAATAATGCTAACAGTGTCTCAAAGAAAATTCAATGCTAAAGAGGGTTAAGATTAATAAGCAAACTAGTACTCCACTTTACGGCTTTGAGGTTTCATTGGTTTGAAGGAACATGACTTCATTGATGATAATTTTATACTCCCTTCGTCTTATTCCGTCGTCTTAAATTATAAATTCATTTTTAAATTACACGCGTAGTTTAAGAAAATTTTACCAATTATATTTTTCATCAATCAAATACCATTTTTACTCACTAAACTTTTTTAATTTGATTAAATTATAAAAATGAACCAGTATTTTGAGACAAGCCAAAGTAAAAACAAAAACTTATAAATTTAGACGGAAGAATAAGCTTGTCTCAAGTACGAAAATATATACTTCATTGCATCTATTAGTTAATGCACATAGTTATTTATAGTTAGCACAACATGTATAAGATAGCTAATTAAGTGATATGAAAAAAGTACAATTAGCAACAATGGCATTAAAAGTTTAATCATGTATTTTAAAGAAATCTATTCATATATTGTGTTTCAACTTAAAAGCTTAGTAACTTACCACAGTAAATAGATTTGGCAGAATTTAGATTTTACATGTTAGATCAATAGGTACGTTTGTTAAGAAAATGAACCATATATGAGCTCATAACATACAAAATCCTTGCTGATGTATAAATGTTTTCAGTTTATATGTGTTTCTTGTTTCGAATTATTAAATGATTATTTTAAAATAAAATTTGCAATTGATATTCACGTGACATAATTAAAATTCCTACCAGCCGGTCATGGTAGATCACTAGATCCCATTGTCAATCCACCCACCCACCCTACACCATAAGGAATTCAAGGACCCCTCCACAACTCTTCACTCTTGGTTATATGAAATTCAAGCACAACCTTATATATTGGGTTTATAGCACATTATGTCCTATATATTTACATTTAACTAGAGAAACCTTGCCATAGTTTAGATGTGCACTAAATGAAAAAATAATAATAATAATAATAATAATAATAATAATAATAATAATAATAATAATAATAATAATAAAAGAAGTAGAAAAAAAAGCATCATTAATTTATGTGAATTTGTCTCTAAATGGGATTTTGGAAGTTAAGTTATTTAATTATATGTTCAACGATAATATGTACACATATTTATGCCCTTTGTTTAATTATATATTCAACGATAATATGCACACAGTTCATCTAGTACTGTATAGGTAGTGTCTCCAGATTTTTTTTGGGTAAAGGGGAGTAATCTTGCACCCTGGTAAATATATGTCTCCAGATTTTTAGCGCAAAGACTACGGCTCCTAACTTCAAGTCATGAGTGGTGTAGTTTTCTTCATGAATTTTGAGTTGTCGAGAAGCATATGTTATAACCTTCTCTCGTTGCATTAGTACGACACCCAAACCTTAGTGCGAAGCATCACAATAAACCACAGAATCTTTGATCCCTTCTGGCAATGCTAGAATAGGGGCACTACAAAGTTTTTGTTTTAGAGTTTGGAAGGCTTCTTCTTCATCGTCGTTCCATACGTAGTTCTTGTTTTTCTGAGTTAGCTTGGTCAAGGGTTTGGCTATTGAGGAAAATCCTTCAATAAACCTTCGTTAATAACCGGCCAGACCTAGAAATTGACGAATTTATGTAGGTGTTGTAGGTGTTGGACAATCCTTGATAGCTTCAATTTTAGCCGGATCGACATGTAAACCAATGATGTCGATGATATGCCCAATAAATTGTACCGTATAAATCCAAAATTCGCATTTGAAAAAGTTTGCATACAATTTCTCTGCCTTGAGCAATTCTAAAATTGTTCTCATATGTTCTTTGTGTTCTTCTTTGTTTTTGGAGTAGATGAGAATATCATCAATGAATACGATAACGAATTTGTCCAGGTATGGCTTACACACCCGATTCATGAGATCTATGAATACATCCGGTCTATTAGTCAAGCCAAATGGCATTACTTGGAACTCGTGATGACCATAACGAGTTCTGAATGCCGTTTTTGGAATATCTTCCTCCCGAACCTTGAGTTGATGATAACCTGACCGTAGGTTAATTTTTGAGTAATAGGTTGATCCTTGCAATTGATCGAATAAATCGTCGATTCTTGGTAATGGATATCGGTTCTTTATTATCAACTTGTTCAGTTCACGATAATTGATACACATTCTTAACGATCCATCCTTCTTCTTTATGAACAAGAAGGGAGCTCCCCAATGTGAGGAACTGTGTCGAATGAATCCTTTGTACGAAAGTTCTTGTAATTGATTAGCCAGTTCTTGCATTTCTAACGGTGCTATTTTGTAGGGTGCACTGGCCACTGGCGCCGCTCCTGGCACTAAATCAGTTCGAAATTCCACTTGCCACAATGGTGGGAGACCATGTAAGTCTTCGGGAAAGACTTCAGGAAATTAACGTGCAATAGGTACATCTTCAAGATGTCTTTCTTCGGACTTCTTTTCAGTCACGTGCGCTAGGAAAGCATAACATACTTTCTCAATGTACTTCAAGGTTTTAATACTTGAGATGACATTTAATCGAGTTCCACTTCGATCACCACGGTTGACCAAAGTTTCATTGTCACAAGGGATGTGAAAAACTCTTTCGCCACAGATAATGTTAGCTTGATGTTTTGATAGCCAATCCATTCTGATGACAACATCAAAACTTCCGAGTTCGATAGGCATAAGGTTAATGTTGAGAGGATGATCTAGAAGATTAAAGTACAGTCTGGGATTACAAAAATTATGTTTACTAAGTTGCCGTTAGCTAGCTCATACTGTAGTTAGTGTTTAGAGTGATTGGTGTGATATTAAGTAAATGCGCAATAACAGTAGATATAAAGCTCATATCAGCACCAGGATTGAATAAGACTTTAACATGATGGTTGTTGAGTAAAAACGTACCAATAACCATATTCGAATCTTGTTGTGGTTCACCGTTTCCCATCACGTATGCTCTACCTCGAGAACCACCAGTTTGTTGACCACGGTTTTGAGGATAATTGTTTTTGTAGTGTCCTGGCTGTCCACATCCGAAACATGTAGTTATCGGTTGCGTGTTGCCACCAGTAGCTATACCCTTGCCTCTACAATCTTTAGCAAGGTGTCTCGATTTCTGACAGCTGTTGCACTTAGCAGGGCAAGGACCCGTGTGATGGTACTTGCATTTGTTACATAGTGTGTAGGGCCCCGCATATCTGCCCTCAGTTGGTGCAGCAAAATAAGCCCTTACGGCTTCTTGCCTTATATTCTGTTGGTTATGATGATTGTTGTTTCGACCTTGATTATTGTTGTTGTTGTAACCTCCACGGATATCTTCCCATCTCCTCTTGTTGTTTTTGTTTTGGTTATTGTTGTTGTTACGTGTGTTGTTGTTAACTTGTTATTGGTGGTGGTGGTATTGTTGTTGTTGGGATTTTGAATAGCTCCGAATTTCACTACTTGATCCATCAATCTCTGGGAGATCCTGATGGCTTCATCAAGATTTTGTGTATCGAAGGATGTTACATTCAAGTAGCTTTTCATTATTCGGAACCATGGTTGGGCATAGCACCACCAATTCTTGAAATCTACGAACATAGGTGTTAAGATCAACACATTTCAAAACCAGATCATAAAATTCCGTCTAGAATTTCTTCACTTCAGTGCATGAGCAGTATTTCTTGATTAACAGTTTCTTGAATTCATCCCAGGTGATCTCGTAGGCTCTTTCAATACCAATTGGTTGAGCATAAGAGTTCCACCATGACATAACATCATCCATGAGCGTGCTCCTTGCATATTTGACTTTGCAGTCATCAGAACAGATGCTTAGAAGAAACACCAACTCAATTTCCTCAAACCAGCGCGTAAAGCCAACTGCTCCTTATGTCCCTTTAAAGTTTGTGGGACTGCAACCTTTGAACTGTTTATAGGAACATTTGAGAATTTCAGTTGTGTTGCTTCCTCCTGCAACTCCGCCACTGTTAGCGACACCAGTTGCATCACGTTCCGCGAGTGATTCGGCTACACCGTCAGCGATTAGTTTCTTGATGGTAGCTGGAGTCATTACTTGAGGTGTTGAGGTGCTTTCTTTGGCGCCATGATTCTATCAAATTTCACAAATGTACAATATATGAGTATTTGTATGATGTAAAAATCACAACACGTAGGAATGGTTACAATAACAAGGAATTAAGTCAACACTTTATTAAAACATAAATCATTTATACAAAGTGGAGTTCATACTTGTTACATCAATTACAAAATTGAAACCTATTACAAGTTTCTAAGATGTTTCTAATGAGACTTTCAGTTTAGTGATTACAAAAGATTACTATATATTACAAGATTCCTACTGAGACTACTTAGTTTAGTAGATACAAAAGATTGCAACTAAGATTATAATCTATTGCGAGCTTGGTTGTTCTTGTGGTTTCGATGGTTGAGATTCCCTTTACACTACAAGTACATCAATGTTATCCGTAGGTTGGATTTCATCAATGTCCATCCTATACAAATCGGGGTATGTGTTTACGATCTATGATCGCACTCGATTTAGTTCTCGCTCGAGTATGTCTTGATCAATTCTTTCCAGCTCTGTATTGATTCCAGTAGACATTAATTGGTGTTTTAGTGTTTTAATATCTATGTCATGTTTCTGCTCTCAGCGCTCCTCGACATAGCTCTTTTCTAAGATAAACATATCGAGACGCATGCGGGCTCTCTCAGCCTCATCTTAAGCTTTAACAGTTTATAATTTATGGGTTTCCATTTCTTGAGATAGTGTTTCAGAAATGCCTTGAAACTCAGTAAACTTCCGCTTTAAACAATACAAGTCGTATTGGGCAGAGGTATTGAAGAAATTGTCGAGGATGATCCACCGGCTTCATACGTGGATTTCGGACCTCGAATAGGAGAATCATGATCGGATTCGGAAGATGTTTGATATATATGAGGTGGTGATGTTAATGGTGATAATGGTGGTGGGGAAACAACGGGTTCCGGATCATCTTCCGGTTCAACCCAATCTTGTAAAAAATAGTCGGGAGAATATGGTACAACTCAGCTGGTAGTGGTTCCTCCTCTTCTTCGTCGCCTAAGTCTTCATAAGGTTCTTCCTCGTTATCGAAGATATTAAGATAGTCATCTTCGAGTTCGGGGAGGTTTGGTACAAGCTCGGGAGAAAGTGGTAAGTTCGAAAATTGATTGGGAGAAGCGGGTACTGACTTATTGTCTACAAGAAGGTATTACGATGTCAAAATAACTCAAGTGTTTACATAAATAGATTAAGTATGTCAAGTGTGTATATAACAATATACTGATATGTTTGTGTAGCATAGCAATGCCTGAAAGTCACATAATCGTTTGGCTGATGGAAGGCACGGAGAGCGAAAGGCTATAAAATGTTTTTTTGAAAAAGAGTTTATAGTTTATGTCACAATTAGACCCATTTCTCTATAACTATAGCTCTAATACCAATCTGCAATACCCCCAATTTTGTAAATGCAGCAGAATTCAAGCTGGGTGTTACCTCATGGTATAACAGTTATAATAACATAAAACGATCTCTAACTGAGTCATTTTAAAGGCTTATCATTCGATTTATTTAAATATATTCAGAGTTTACAAATATTGATCTCATAGGTTCCATGATGACAAAAACACATCAACATAAAGTCTTTGATGTTTTTATGAATGATAAAATATGTTTATAGCCTTTTTCATACTTCCATGCCCCTTCGTGCCAGCCTCGATCATTATAGAGTTGAGATAAAACATGCTTAAAAGGGTCAACACAATGGTTGAGTAAAATCCATAGGTTTAGTTAAATTGTTGAACACAATATTCGTAGTGTGAGCTAATTAGTCTCACACTCATAGTTTGAAAAAAAAAACAGTTATTATTGCACTAAGCTCATCAAAACCAATACGTCAACGTGTACCAATAGCAATTGGCATGCTTGATCTAATAATGGCCCATATAGGTAATTTTCCGTTTTACCCATTATTCTCAAATATAGTTCGCTTGTTTGCCTAACTGGTCAATACAAACGGCATTCGTCAATCCCAATAGGTCTATTCATAATATTTGTGTTCACTATGCCTAGTGATTAATGGTTCATGAAGTCAGGACTTAAGCATGGCAATGGTGTTACTTAGTGACAATAAAACAGTCAGATAAGCATAAAGTTTCAAATGTTTGTATGTTTATATAAAAATAGCATGTATCTCCCCCAAGGGTTTGTAAAACAATTAAGTAATAGAAAGTGGGGCTATGAACTAATCGTGAGTGAAATGATGTTAAGTATATAACGAAATCAATGGATAAGCCGGGGAACCTCTACGTACAACCTAGAAATATGATATCATGTCTTAGGTTTTGAAATAACGATGTGGAAATATAACCGAGTCTATATAAGTCATTATATTGATCATGATGTTGTACCTTGTAACTTAAAGTAATAGTGTATGTCTTTATGAATAGAGCTTACTAGTTTATAAAGCGTTTTTAGTTAAATATCGTACTTAAAAAAGTTTATTATAATGTGGTATGTTACCTTTTCATAAAAGATATTAAGTTTGTAAGTGATGATATCAAATAACAACATATTATTAGCATCATTTATCCTACGAATATTGCTTGTTTTATATTACTTTGTATGAGAATTAGTACTTAATCGTTTACTTTTTGTCTTTCTCAGTTGAAAACAAGCATTTGGTGAAAGTTAGCTATTTTGGACATGAAATGGAGCAAAATGGATCAAGTTGGAAAAGTCTAGTGAATTGAAGGTAGATACGCCGTATCATTATAGACAGATACGCCGTACATCAAGACTTAGACTAATTTGAAGACCATTGCTTGACTTTGAAGAATATGACGTATGGGTTTTCCCCATACGCCGTATATGAAACCTTGGTCAATATAGAATATCATACTTTTATCTACTTCAGATACGCCGCATGACATCTAAGAGATGCAACATATTAGCTTGAAGACTTCACCAAGACATTCCAAGATTACGAAGAGGTGATGCGCCGTATGAGTATTAAAGATCCGTTGTATCCTATGACGGTGTGAATATTCTAGAATATAATATTCTTGTACCCCAAGCAAAGTTACCTAGATCCGTTGTATCAAGTAAACTGATATGCCATATCGATGCCGTTTCCAGAAACTATAAATAGATGTCGACTGCTCTCATTCGACACACATACACAGTATACCATACGAAATCAGAAGACCAATCACCATAAGACACATCCAGAAGAATAAATTCAAAAGCGTAAGAAGGCCTCGCAAGTGCGTAATTACATAGGAAGATTCGCTTAATTGTAGTAGTACTGTTTAATCGTTTGGTTAGCGTGCTCTTTCTTTCATTAGATTCGCAATATACATACTACCTGCATTATTGAATATATGATGTTTTATTTGGTTTTAATGATTGGTATGTAAGCATTGATACCTCTTGATTATCGTGCCTTGTCGATGCGACTCGCACATTACTTCATTAACATATTTGCATAGTTAATGTAAGCCCTACCGGGATAAATAGTTTGACAAAGTATCATTAAGGAAAGATTAATACGGATTTCTAGTTAGTCGTGATAGGACTTTTACAAGAGATCAAGGTAATTTAATACGCTACATAACAAGCAGCCATAGATTAAGTACCTATTTAGTGCTCATCATATATAACTAAACGATTAGCGAGCATATCTTCCTTATTATCGGCTTGACCTCTTATCGCTATTTGTTTTCTATCTTTATACGTGCGTGTCTTGTTGTCTTTACCTTGTATTAGTTTTACTTAATCTAAACATCGTGCCAGTCTTACAGGCTGAAAACCTCCCTTACGTTAGATTAGGTTTAATTAGACTAACTCTAGGATTAAATACTGATAGATATTTAAGTGTTAATGTTCCACTCTTAGTGATCGATACCCTACTTACCAACTAGACTATATTGATCAGGTATACTGCTCGTTAGTGTTTGTTATAGGCTAAGTCGGCTAAATATAAATATTAAAACTTGAATTCACAAATAGACCTATACTAAATTGTTAATACAAATAAACCGTAAAACCGTTTATTAATATTTTGCGATCTCTTTGTGTTTTGTTGATAACAAATATAATGTTATCTTAAGTACAATTATAAAGGATACATGTTAGTTTTGTAAAGCATTTACATATAGCCATTTAAATACAAAAATGTAATAATTAAGCATTTGTTGTAATAGTTTATTAGGATGGGTAAATATCATAACCCATGGACCATAACCCATGGATCTTAATCCATACCCAAAGAGACTTGATACAATGTATACTTAGATACATTGAATCTAGATATAACCCATGGACCAACCCATAACCCATGACCCATAACCAAAAAACCCATGGGCAAAGAGGAGCGTTCCACGGATCCCTAGGATTACACTAGACGGATCCCTTGTGGAAGGGATCCGTGGGAACAGTGAAGAATTTTCCTATAAATAGAGAGCCATTTCTTCATTCTAACTTACCCCTCTTCTTACTAAATCTCTCATACACTCTCATTCTCTTCTAACATATAGATCACTTGATCTAGAGAGTTGTTCTTCTTTCTTTCTATTTGTGATCCTCATATAGGTCCTTCTCTAAGGCGAGATCACGAGCATTCTATAAGTCATCCAAGCAAGGGGTCCTTGACTGATTTGTCACTCCGCAAGATTTCTGTAGCGAAGATCTTGTATTTGATATTTCACATATTTGTTGTGTAATAGTTGTGTTGGGTTGGTCCACCGTGCTACAGACTTGGTATCTAGCTTTGTACCGGAAAAAGTGTAAGCAACGTTGTGAAGGCTTCTCCGCCAAGTGAAGGACTTTGTTGACATAGTGCTTGAACTCTCGAGTAGGTGACTCGGGGAGTAGAGTAGGGCAAGGAAGGTGTCCTTGTAGCCGAACCACTATAAATCGGTTGTGTCATTTCTATCCCTTGTCTTTATTTATTTGCTTGCATTATCATTAGATCTATACGTTCTCAACATCCATACGATTTCACATAATATCGAATCTAAAGTTTTTGAAATCAACTTAAAATCGGCAAAACTAATCAACCCCCCCCCTTCTAGTTTTCCACAATTGGCATCAAGAGCTAAGTTTATAAAAGTTTTAAAATAAAATTGTATTTTAAAAACTTTTCGATCACTATGGGTTCTGAAAATTATAAGGAAGGGCAATCTATGCAACGACCACCACTACTTGAAACTAATGGTTTTATATATTGGAAAAATAGATTTGAAACATATGTGAAGTCTAAAGATATTGATCTTTGGTACATTATTGTTGAAGGTGATTTTGAGGCTACCTCAAATGATGATAAAGGAAATTTAGTTCACATACCTCATGATAAACTAAATGATGAAATGAAGAAAAAGCTTTCTAAAAATAGTGAAGCAAAAATGGTTCTATATAATGCTTTACCGAAAAAGGAATTCGAAAGAATTTCTATGCTTAAAACCTCTAAAGAAATTTGGAATTCTATAGTTGTAACTCATCAAGGCAACCAACAAGTTAAAAATAATAAAATTGATTTATTTGTTCAACAATATGAACAATTTTCAATATCGGATGAGGAAACTATAGATCATTCATTTGCTAACTTTAATACTATTATTACATCTTTACAAGCACTTGATGAATCCTTTTCTAGCCGTAACCATGTTAGGAGATATCTAAGGGCACTTCCATCGAAGTGGAGATCCAAGGTGACGGCAATCGAAGAGTCAAAAGATTTGACAATCCTCACCCTCGATGAACTCATAGGCAACCTAAAAGTCTACGAGCTTGTCCTTGCTAAAGATTCCGAAGCCTCAAAGGTGAAAGAGAAACACAAATCTCTTGCCCTTAAAGCCAAAAAGGATTCGAGCGATGAGGAGAACTCATCTTCGAGTAGTGACGACGAAGAGTACGCTATGGCGGTAAGGGACTTTAAAAAGTTCTTTAGAAGAAAGGGTAGATACGTCAAACAACCGTATGACGATAAGAAAGGCTTTCGAAAAAGCAAAGAGGACGAGAAGCCAAAGGATGATCGTACTTGCTTTAAATGTGGGGACCCAAACCACTTTATTAGTAAGTGTCCCAAACGGGATGATCAAAAGGCGTTCGTGAGCGGAACATGGGGAATGAGCGACGAGGAAGACGAAGAAATTTGTCTCATGGCAAACGACGAGGTATGTCACGAATACTATAGTAGCTCATCACTTGATGACGACTCATTGTATAATGAATATGATAAACTATGCAATATTAGCTTAAAATTAGTTAACAAAAATAAGCTTTTAAAGAGTCAAAATCAACGTTTAGATAAAGAAGTCATAGAATTAAAAGCAAAACTAAAACGTTTAGAAAAAGGTAAAATAGCAAGTGGTGAATGTGAACTTTGCGTTCAACTTCAAACACTAGTGGATAACTTAGATTCTAAAATTGCTAGAATGAGTACGAACACTTTAGATACAATACTCGAAGGTGTTAAAACAGGTAATAATCAAAAAGGTCTAGGTAGTCAACAACTTGATCCAACAACTAGTGAAAGTAACGAAACAAAATTTGTTAAGGAACTAGAAAAACCAGCCACTGTTGTGGCGGATCCCACGGATCCCCTAAAAAGGGAACCGGCTAGTGTACAGAAAGGGATCCGTGGATCTGCTGTAGCAAACAGTAGCAATAACGTAGCTTCCTTACCTAGAAATGAGTTTGTTATAGTTAATAGGAAGAAACCAACTCATGTCACCACTAGACAACCACCTCCAAAATATAATCCTACTTTTGCAAGAAACAAAGCTCCATCTTTTTCAAAACCTAATTCATTTAGGAGACCTAATAACGTTTACCCAAAAAGTAACCATCAAATGGGATGGAATCCAAACAAGCAAAACGGTTTTCCTTTTCAAAACTTTGCTCCATGGAATGCATACTCATCTTATCCATACATGTCTAACATGAATGGAATGTTTAACACTAATGGACCCATGAACAAATGGGGACCAAACTTTTGAGTTTATTATTGTTTTAGGTGTGCTTAAAGGTCTACCTAGACCCCGATGAATGGGTTAAGGATAGCGGGTGCACGAGGCACATGACCGGCAATAGGGATCTATTCTCCACGTACGAATCCTTCAATGGAGGTAATGTGGTGTTTGGAAATAGCAAAAGTAGAATCATCGGTAAAGGTACGATCTCTAACAAATCTCTAACCATTAACGATGCGTGTCACGTAGAAAACCTAAACTTTAATCTCTTAAGTATAGGACAAATATGTGATAAAAAGTGCAATGTACTTTTTACCGAAAGCGCTAGTAAGATACTTAAAAATGGCATAACCATAGGAAGAGGAATTAGGAAACATGGAGTCTATGTCATTAAAATTGGTAATGAACCTAAAGACAAACTATGTCTTACCTCTATGGATGATACTTCGACCTTATGGCATCGAAGATTGGGTCACGCCAACATGCGACTTCTTCAATCGCTATCATCCAAAGATCTAGTAAGAGATCTACCTAAGTTAAAATATGAACATCATTTTTGTGATGCTTGTAATATAGGAAAACAAGCTCATTCGAGTCATAAAGCTAAAAACTTGGTGTCCACAACTAAGTGTCTAGAATTACTACATATGGATTTATTTGGTCCATCCGCTATCCAAAGTTATGGAGGCAACTACTATACTTTGGTAATAGTGGATGACTACTCTAGGTATACTTGGACAAAATTTTTAAAGAACAAAACGGAAACCTTTAACTATTTTGAAATATTAAGCAAAAAGATCCAAAGACAACTAGGAAGACCCATAGTGTCTATTAGGATGGATCATGGTAGGGAATTCGATAATGAAGTGCAATTCGGAGCTTTTTGTGACGCTAATGGTATTACTCACAACTTCTCGGCTCCACGCACTCCACAATCGAATGGGGTAGTAGAAAGAAAGAATAGAACTCTACAAGAAATGAGTCGAACCATGCTTAATGAACAATCCATACCTCAAAAGTTTTGGTGTAATGCCGTTGATACTTCAACGTATATACTCAATCGAGTCTTGATTAGACCAATCTTAGGAAAAACTCCATATGAGTTATTTCGAGGCAAAAAGCCTACGTTAAATCACCTTAGAATCTTTGGTAGTAAATGTTTTATTCTTAACACTAAAGATTACCTTACAAAATTTGATCCTAAATCAACCGAAGGTATCTTTTTAGGTTATTCGCCAAATAGCAAGGCTTACGTCATATTAAACAAAGAATCAATGAAGGTAGAAGAGTCATTAAATATAAAATTTGATGAAAGTCCACCCAAACCCTCTCCACCTCTTGTCGATGACGAGATTATAGAAAGTGAAGCCATAGTAATAAAGAAAAAGATAAGTGAAGAAGAAGAACCTCTAAGTGATAAAATAGTAAACATTAAAGAGTCCAAAGATCACCCCGTAGATAAAGTCATAGGAAAACTAAACGAACGAACATTAAGGTCTCAAGTTCAAAACCAAAGTAGCTTGTTTTGTTTCGTCTCAACCTTAGAACCTAAGAATACACAAGAAGCCATAAAAGATGAAAGCTGGGTAATGGCTATGCAAGAAGAACTAAATCAATTTGTTTCTAATGATGTTTGGACACTTGTCCCTCCACCTAGTAATCAAACCATAATAGGAACCAAATGGGTTTATAAAAACAAATTAGATGCAAACGGAGTAGTGTCTAGGAACAAGGCTAGACTCGTTGCTCAAGGGTATAACCAACAAGAGGGAATAGAATTTGATGAGACCTATGCCCCCGTGGCTAGATTAGAGTCTATAAGAATACTTCTTGCGTATGCTTGTGCTAATGATCTAAAGCTTTATAAAATGGATGTCAAAAGCGCTTTTCTAAATGGTGTCATAAATGAAGAAGTATATGTAGCTCAACCTCCGGGCTTCATTGATTTTGAAAAACCCAAACATGTGTATAAATTAAAGAAAGCCCTTTACGGTCTTAAACAAGCTCCAAAAGCTTGGTATGATAGGCTCAAGTCATTTCTAGTTAAACACAACTACACCATGGGGTTAGTTGACAACACACTTTTTACTAAGAAAAGAGAGTCACATATAATCATAGTACAAATATATGTAGATGATATTATATTCGGATCCACTTGTCAAGACATGTGTGATGATTTCTCTAAAATCATGCATGACGAGTTCGAGATGAGTATGATGGGAGAACTTAGTTTCTTTCTTGGTCTACAAATAAAACAAGTAGAAGATGATATCTTCTTTAATCAATCTAAATACATCAAGGAGATGTTAAAGAAATTCGGTCTAGAAGAGTCAAAACCAATTAGGACTCCAATGTCATCCGACACCAAACTTACAAAAGACGAGGACGGACAATCCGTTGATAATACTAAATATCGTGGCATGATAGGTAGCCTTCTCTACCTCACGGCAAGTAGGCCGGATATCATGTTTAGTGTTTGCTTATGTGTTAGGTTTCAAGAAGACCCTAAAATATCACACCTAGAAGCCGTAAAAAGAATATTTAGATATATTAAGGGTACAACACAATTAGTATTATGGTATCCTAAGGGCACGAGAGTAGAAACAATTGTATATGCAGATTCTGACGATGCAGGTGATTACGTTGATAGAAAAAGTACAATTGGGGTATGTACTTTTATGGGATGCTAAGAAACAAACGGCACTTGCAATATCAACAACCGAAGCCGAGTACGTCTCCGCCGGCAAAGCATGCCAACAAGCACTATGGATGAAACAAGCGTTAGTAGACTACGACATCCATCTAAGCGACATAGCCATCCTATGTGACAACAAAGGTGCAATCGACTTAAGCAAGAATCCGGTATTACATTCTCGCACAAAGCATATAGAGATTCGTCATCACTTCCTAAGAGACAATGTTCAAAAGCGGAACATCTCTATTGAGAAGGTTGCATCCGAAGACAACATAGCCGACGTCCTCACCAATCCGTTGAAGCGGGAACAATTCAACCTACTTCGTCTTGGTCTTGGCCTAATGGAACAAACGTCATAACTTAATTAACTCTACAAGGTATGTAAACACTAGCCTTCTTCTTTCTGAGTCTAGGATTTCTATTTCACGCACAACTCACAAACAATACGGGAATTTTCAAAACCCAAGATAAGTCTTCCATTTATATATTTTTTTCTTTTTCACATAACTACATACACATTTTTAAAGAAAATCTCCTTTCAAAATGTTTTCTAAAAAGAATGATACCTTCCCGTATCAATTTCACAAAATCAATTTCTCACGTCTAGGACAAATCACTTTTTCATTATTAATACAAAGTAAAAACCCGTTTTCATTGCATCTCATGTCTTTTGAATGCTAAAGGGAACATATAACTAATATGTGTTTTCGGGTACATTCATTTAAGCAATAATGAATTAGGAGCATTGATAACACAATATTACGTACTTATGTACCAAATGTGTGTTTTCAGGTTATCTCAATTAGGATTTATTTTTCTCTAGTTATTTTCCTTTTCTTTTTAGAGGTCGAGAAAACCGCAACTCTAAATAGTTTGCATATAGGCACACAATAGGCAAAAATGTTTCCAAAAAGAAAATTTTGTGCTGCCTGAATCACCAGACCCACGGATCCCAGCCTTCATGCTGGACGGATCCCTCAAGGGAAGGATCCGTGGGATCCGTGTAAACAGAAGCTGTTTTCAACTTCTATTTTCTCACTTTGGATGAAAAATCCACATTTGCTTCATTTTTGGGAGTATGCTCATTAATGCTTGTGTTCTCATGATCACATGCCTTGAATTCATATCTAATCATTAGATTTTAATCCACATTTTGGGTCAAGCATTCATTACAATGTGTTGTTTTTCTATATATATAACTCCCAAAATGCTTGCATACTCCATCTCCTTCTCACAAACACATTTCATCATGTCATCCAAAAACCCTTTAGGAGAATCATCTAGTACAAACAATCATGATATCCAAACCTTTGTACTTCCACCATCCAAAATACCACAATCAAATGCTAGGATATCCGCACGGATTAGTATCCGATCTTGTTGTTTAGCAAAACCAACCTCAAATAATTTATCCTCAACTAATAACTCACCACAAGATGCTTCCATTATAGCACCACCCTCATCACCAACAAGTACACCAACTTCATCACCACCTAAAATAACTCTTTTGGAACTCCTTAAGACTCCAACAAGATCTAATCAACCTAAAGAAAAAGAATTAGTCTTTTCAACACCCCCCACACCTCCAAATGCTATATTTCAAGATCTTGAAACATCACCACCATTAGCTCCTATTTTTCCACCACAACTTCCGCATAACTCAAATCAAAACAACCCGGAAAACTTCCGCACTCATCACCCACATCATTTACATTGTGAACATTGCCAATCCACTAGGGAAATTGCAATAGAAGTTAGGGAAAAATGCGTTTCATACTCAACCTCATCCTTGATCGCATCAATACCATTACTCATCAAAACCTCCATCCATAACCTTATGCAAGCATGGAAGGAATCACTACTACTACTTTTCTACTTTTAAGTATTATTTTTGAAGTCTTTTTTCAAGAACAAGTCCTGTTCTTATTTTTACATGCTTGTAAGTGGCATACATACCACTACAATTTGTTGTTTTATTACAAGGCCTTGTTTACATACCTTGGCTCCCAATCTTGATTCTCGGCAACCACAAGATTATATAAGCATGTTACTAACCTTTCTTTTTGTAGGATTTTTATTTTTCTTCACTTGACGCCCCAAACAAGGGGGAGCTACCGTCAAGGGGGAGTTAGAAGTTTGTTTATTTCTTCCAAGGGTTAACTTTTTGTTTCGACAAAAAGGGGGAGAAGAAGTAAAACTTAGGGCTTTCAAAACTTACATTTATTCTTAAGTTTTACTCATCATAACATTATGTTTTGTCATCAACAAAAAGGGGGAGATTGTTAATACAAATAAACCGTAAAACCGTTTATTAATATTTTGCGATCTCTTTGTGTTTTGTTGATAACAAATATAATGTTAACTTAAGTACAATTATAAAGGATACATATTAGTTTTGTAAAGCATTTACATATAGCCATTTAAATACAAAAATGTAATAATTAAGAATTTGTTGTAATAGTTTATTAGGATGGGTAAATATCATAACCCATGGACCATAACCCATGGATCTTAATCCATACCCAAAGATGTATACTTAGATACATTGAATCTAGATATAACCCATGGACCAACCCATAACCAAAAAACCCATGGGCAAAGAGGAGCGTTCCACGGATCCCTAGGATTACACTAGACGGATCCCTTGTGGAAGGGATCCGTGGGATCCGTGGGAACAGTGAAGAAATTTGCCTATAAATAGAGAGCCATTTCTTCATTCTAACTTACCCCTCTTCTTACTAAATCTCTCTCATTCTCTTCTAACATATAGATCACTTGATCTAGAGAGTTGTTCTTCTTTCTTTCTATTTGTGATCCTCATATAGGTCCTTCTCTAAGGCGAGATCACGAGCATTCTACAAGTCATCCAAGCAAGGGGTCCTTGATTGATTTGTCACTCCGCAAGATTTCTATAGCGAAGATATTGTATTTGATATTTCACATATTTGTTGTGTAATAGTTGTGTTGGGTTGGTCCACCGTGCTACGGACTCGGTATCTAGCTTTGTACCGGAAAAAGTGTAAGCAACGTTGTGAAGGCTTCTCCGCCAAGTGAAGGAGTTTGTTGACATAGTGCTTGAACTCTCGAGTAGGTGACTCGGGGAGTGGAGTAGGGCAAGGAAGGTGTCCTTGTAGCCGAACCACTATAAATCGGTTGTGTCATTTCTATCCCTTGTCTTTATTTATTTGCTTGCATTATCATTAGATCTATACGTTCTCAACATCCATACGATTTCACATAATATCGAATCTAAAGTTTTTGAAATCAACTTAAAATCGGCAAAACTATTCAACCCCCCCCCTCTAGTTTTCCACATAAATGACACATCAAGTTTTTGGCGCCACTGGCGGGGAGGGAATTCTTTAATACTTGCTTATTTTTTAGTATTTTAATTTAGGTTTTTAACGTTAGAATAGATTTTTATTTGCCTAACTTTGTTATATATTTTTATTGCTTGTATATTTGTGTTTTTCTTGTATTCATTTGTTTTGTTTGTTTGCTTTTTAGGATTTCGTTACAGCTTTTCTATGTTATTTTACCCCTTCTATTGCACAAGAAGATCTTGTTTTAGAATAACGTAAAAATCTAATATTACCATCAAAGAATATATTCTGAATATTGAAGGAAAAGCTCAAAGGAACAGTCAAGTTTTCAATTGGGAAACTGCAAAGTACGGTAAGATAAAGAGACAATTTAATGATGGTAACATTGATTGTCTTCGATTCTTTGAAACTAAATTCTCAGCTATTATTTATGATGATGCATTAAGTTTAAAGTCGGATTCTCAACTTGACTCCTCGCTTATTAAAAATACATATTATTCATCATCTTCATCACAAACTAAAATTGACATGGACATGTCTGAAAAGAAAACTTTAAAAAATGGTTCTCTAAGAAGGAAAATTTTAATATCTTGAAGTCGTGTTTTCTTTTGAAATCTGTTGGGAATTAAAGGTCTGCTCACTTAATACTGCCATGACAGATTCAATTTACACTACCAGTACTAACTAAAGTTAGTACTGCCAGAGCAAGGTAAGTACTGCCAGTACTAAACTTAAGACTGCTGAAGATGTTTATACTGCTGAATGAAAGATAGAGACTACCAGTGGATAGAGACGTGCGAAGAGATATATATGAAGATATTTAGAATATATCTTATGTATTTAGAAGATATTTATATTTTGTAACAATATAGGAAATATGTAGTTTACTTGTAAAGGACTCCTTAGTCTATAAAAGGAGATCCTAGGTTATACGTTTCATATACGAATTACATAGAGTTTAATATAGCTTCAAGGTTGTAAACCCTAGTACCAAGTCAGAGTACTCGTATTAGTAAGATTAATAATATTGAAGCTTTTGGTGATATTGTTGTTTATTGTTTCATTGAAAATCTTCTAAGTATTATTGAGTAGATTTCTCATACTCCTTAGCATTAACAAAGTTTCTACCATTGTTGTCTTGGATTTATCCAAAGCAACATACTCTTTACAAGCTAGAGGATCGATCCATATTTTAGGATACCACAAGTGGTATCAAAGCTTGTGTCTCTGAAACTTTGATATTAGAAGAATTGTTTAAAGCTCAGTAAGAAGAGATGGATCTTGAGACTGCACAAACAACAACTACAACAAAGTTACCTGTTATGAAGCAAAGTGACTATGAGATGTGGGGGCTCAGAATTGAACAATACTTACAGGTTCAGGATTATGCTCTATGGGACGTCATAGAGAATGGGAACTCATTCATACCTGTACCCACATCAAATACTGCTAATGGTGTCGTAACTATATCAACACCAGGTCCTGTGACTGCAGAAGAAAGGA
Organism: Chrysanthemum seticuspe; assembly: GCA_019973895.1. Lineage (NCBI taxonomy): Eukaryota > Viridiplantae > Streptophyta > Magnoliopsida > Asterales > Asteraceae > Chrysanthemum > Chrysanthemum seticuspe. The sequence continues at coordinate 142,588,520 of BPTQ01000009.1, read as the reverse complement.
CCAAGAAGAAGAATGATGTGAAAGCTAGGATCATGCTACCGATGGCACTCCCTAATGATTATCTTATGACCTTCAATCAGCACAAGGATGCAAAGACCTTGTTTGAAGCAATTCAAGCAAGATTTGGTGGTAATGATGCCACTAAGAAGACACAAAATACCCTCCTGAAGCAGATGTTTGAAAACTTCAATGCTCCATGTTTAGAATGTCTTTATTCTATCTATAACAGGCTTCAGAAAATTGTCAGTAAATTAGTTGTTTTAAGTGTCAACATTTCTCAAGAAGACCTGAATTCAAAGTTCTTGAGAAGTTTTCCTGTTGAATGGAACACTTATGTGGTAGTCTAGAGCAACAAGCCTGACATTGACACTATGAGCCTTGATGATCTATACAACAACTTAAAAATTGTTGAACAAGATGTGAAGAAGACTGCAACCTTAGGCTCAAATTTAGGCTCTCAAAACATGGCGTTTATGGCTACCCCTAGCACAGGCAGTACAAATAAGGTTAATACTGCTGTTGGAGTTAGTACTGTTAGTACTAATGATAGTACTGCTAGTACTCAAGCTAGTACTGCTAGCTTGAGTGATGACACTATCTATGCCTCCTTTACCAATTAGTCTAATGGGTCTCAGCTTGCTTATGAAGACCTTGAGCAAATCTATGAGGATGATCTGGAGGAGATGGATTTGAAGTGGCAATTGGGATTGCTAAGCATGAGGGCTTAGAGGCACTTTTAGAAGACTGGTAAGAAGATTACCATCAATGGGAACGACACATCTGGGTTTAATAAATCAAAGGTATAATGCTTCAACTGTTATAAGTTGGGACACTTTTCCAGAGAGTGCAGAGGGCCTAGAAATCAGGACGAAATGAGCAAGACTCAGGAGAGCACCAGAAGAACAGTGAATGTGGAAGATACTTATTCCAAAGTTATGGTGACTATAGATGTGCTGGGATTTGATTGGAGCTTTATTGTTGATGAGGAAGCTCTTACCAACATGGCACTCATGACATTTTCAGACTCTGAGGTATATAATGATAAAACCTGTACAAAAGCCTGTCTGAAAAACTATGAAACACTTAAAACACAGTATGATAACTTAAGAGTAAAGCTTAACAAAACTGAGTTTGAACTGGCTAATTATAAAAAGGGGATTAACCTCAGTAGAAGACCAACTTGTTTTCTACAAAAAGAATGAGGAAGCTTTTTGTAAGCAAATTGTTGTGCTTAAAAGAGATACGTTATATAAAGATTCTGAGATTAATATGCTTACAAATGAGCTCTGGAATGTTAAGCTAGAAAAAGATAGCATTAAAGCTGATGTAGAGAAATATGAATATGCATATGAATATTCTCATAAGATCATAGAGTCTCAGCTTCTTAGACCTAGAAAGGGTTTAGGATACAATAAAGCTACACCACCCATTACAAGGTTGTATAAACCTGCTAAAGTTTATTTGTCACAAACAGGTATAGAGGAGTTTAAGGAACCTGAATTGACACACTATGGACCTAAACCTAGTGAGAATATTAGTGAGGATGCTAGTGAAGATGTTCCTAATGAGGTTAAGGATTCTCTTATGGAATCTTCAGATGTTGAGGCTGAAAAGAAAACTGTTTTTCCAAATAATCATAAACAAGTAAAACCTGTTAGGAAAACAATTCAATATGTTGAGATGTATAGATCACAAAGTCCTAGGGGAAACCAGAGGAATTGGCACAATCAAAAATTCCAACAACTAGGTAGTGATTTTTTCATGTATAATAAACCATGATGTGTATGTGGTAACTTTGATCATGTGCAGGTTAACTTCAATTCTAACCTGTGGGGAAGGGAGGTATATGGAAATACCTATAACAGGGTGAATCACAATACTTTTGCTAAAAGATCTCATCCTAATGCTCACCCCAATGTCCATAGAAACATGGCTCCCAGAGCAGTCCTTATGAAAACTGGCCTAACACCATTTAACACTGCTAGGCCAGTTAATACTGCTCACCCAAGACCAACAGTTTATGATGCTAGACCCTTGTCACACTTTTCTAAACTAGCACCATCAACTGTCAAAAGACCTTTTCAAAGGCAAACAACATCAACTTTCAAAAACTATTATCAAAAAGTTAATACTGTTACTAGAAAGTTTAATACTGTTAGGCCAAGCTTTAATACTGCTAGGATAAGAAAAGATGTTGTCAAGGTAAATGGGGTCAATGCTATTTGGAGACCTATTAAACCCAATGGTACATCAATTATTTTAAAGAAGCATGATTACATTGATGCGCGAGGAAAATCCAAGTCAGTAATGGCTTGGGTCAGTAAAGGAAACTAATTTCCTTTTTGTATGTGCAGGAACATCCACCAATGATGATCAGGGATGTGTGGATAGTGGATAATCTAGGTACATGACATGAAACATGTCCTATCTTTCAGATTTCATTGCTTTTGATGGAGGATATGTTACCTTTGGGGGAGGAGCTAGAGGTGGTAAAATTACTGGTAAAGGTACAATAAAAATTGGTAAACTTGATTTTGAGGATGTGTACTTTGTACAAGAATTGAAATTTAATCTCTTTAGTGTCTCACAGATGTGTGACAAAAAGAACAAAGTTTTGTTTACTGACACTGAATGCTTTGTTCTGTCTCTCAACTTTAAGTTGCCTGATGAAAGTCATGTATTACTTAAAGTTCCTAGAAAGAACAATGTGTATAGTGTTGATATGCAGAACATTGTTCCCAAAGAGAACTTGACTTGTCTTGTTGCAAATGCCACTTATGATGTATCAATGCTTTGGTATAGAAGGCTTTGTCATGTAAATTTTAAAGTGACTAATAAACTTGTTAAGGAAAACCTTGTGAGAGGTTTGCCTTCAAAACGTTTTGAAAATGACCATACTTGTGTTGCATGTATTAAGGGAAAACAACACAAAGCCTCTTGTAAGCCCAAGATTTTAAACTCTAACACTCAATCATTATTCATGCTTCATATGGACTTGTTTGGTCCTACTTCTGTGAGTAGCCTTATGAATAATAAGTATTGTCTTGTGGTTACTGATGATTATAGCAGGTTCACATAGGTTTTATTTATGGCAACTAAGAAAAAGACCGGTAACATTCTTAAGAGTTTTATAACTGATATAGAAAACCTTGTTGATAAGAAAGTTAAAGTAATCAAATGTGACAATGGCACAGAGTTTAGAAATAAAGTGATGAATGAATTTTGTAAACAAAAAGGTATTAAGAGAGAATTTAGTGTAGCTAGAACTCCTCAGCAGAATGGTATTGCTGAAAGGAGAAATAGGACACTAATAGAGTTTCTAGAATTATGTTAGCTGACTATAAGCTACCCACTTTATTTTGGGTTGAAGCAGTTAATACTGCTTGTTATGTACAGAATAGGGTACTAGTGGTTAAACCTCACAACATAATTCCTTATGAACTTTTTAGAGGTAGAACACCTGCCTTAAGCTTTATGAGACCATTTGAATGTCATGTTACCATTCTCAACACCTTAGACAACTTGGGAAGTTTGATGGGAATATAAATGAGGGATTCTTTGTTGGTTACTCTAAAAATCAGTAAGGTATTTAGGGTTTACAACATTAGAACTAGAAAAGCAGAGGAAAACTTGCACATTGAGTTTTTGGAGAATAAACCTTGTATAGAAGGAAATGGACCAAAGTGGCTGTTTGACATTGATTTGCTAACAAAATCTATGAATTACATACCAGTTGTTGCAGGTACTAATGATTTTGTAGGTACAGAAGAAGGTAATGGTGCAGATCATTCTAACGTGGAGACATGATCTAGCCAGGACTACCTATTGATGCCACTATGTAAAGATAGTTCTTCATTTGTCACTTCTTCAAAGGATGTCATCAATGATGGACCACAACCTTCTAATGGGGATGAAAAGAAGGATGAAGAAGGTGTGCAGAAAGACAGTGGAGTTGAGAATCAAGAAAATGATGCAAACATTCCTGATGACCTTAATACTGTTGGGCCAAATATTAGTACTGCTCCACCAGTTAGTAATGTCATCTCACCAATCTTTGTTGATCCTTTTAGTGATGATGAAGCAGTGGATTTGAGCAACATAACCTCATCTTATGTAGCTCCTACTACCCCTCATACTAGAATCAACAAAAATCACCCACTTGATAATATAATTGGTGAAGTACAGTCTGGTGTAAAAACAAGAAATATGACAAAGACTACAAGTGAGACAAGCTTTCTTAGTACTTTCTATGAAGGGAAGGTTCATGCAGACATGCACACTTGTCTATTTGCTTGTTTTGTTTCTTAAGAAGAACCTAAGAGGATTTCCAAAGCTCTCAAAGACTCAGCCTGGGTGGAAGCAATGCAGGAGGAGCTTCTACAATTTAAGCTACAGAAGGTTTGGGTACTGGTAGATTTACCTAATCGTTAGAGGGCAATTGGAACAAAGTGGGTCTTAAGAAACAAGAAGGATGAAAGAGGGATAATGGTCAGAAAAAATCTAGGTTAGCAGCTCAGGGATACACACAGCAAGAAGGAATTGATTATGATGAGGTGTTTGCCCCAGTTGCTAGAATTAAAGCAATTAGGCTGTTCTTGGCTTCTGCTTCTTATAAGGATTTTACAGTGTATAAGATGGATGTAAAGTCTGCTTTCTTGTATGGAAGTATTGAAGAGGAGGTTTATGTCAGTCAACCCCCTGGTTTTGAAGATCCAGAATTTTCAGACAAGGTGCATAAAGTGGAAAAGGCTCTCTATGGATTGCATCAGGCTCCTAGAGCATGGTATAAAATCTTGGCCAAGCATCTATTATCAATTAGGCTGTTCTTAGCTTATGCTTCTTATAAGGATTTTACAGTGTATCAAATGGATGTAAAGTCTGCTTTCTTGCATGGAAATATTGAAGAGGAGGTTTACGACAGTCAACCCATTGGTTCTGAAGATCCAAACTTTCCAAACAAGGTATATAAACTGCAAACGAATCTCTAAGGATTGCATTAGGCTCCTAGAGCATGGTATGAAACCTTGGCCAAGAATATGTTGGACAATGGGTTTCACAAAGGTAAAATTGATCAAACCTTGTTCATCAGGAGGCAAAAGGGAGATATTTTGCTTGTATAGGTTTATGTAGATGATATTATCTTTGGATCTACAAATAAGGAGTTGTGTAAAGATTTTGAGAACCTGATGCATGATAAGTTCCAAATGAGTTCTATAGGGGAGCTTACTTTTTTTTAGGGTTACAAGTGAAGCAGAAGCCTAATGGTATCTAGGATAAATATGTTGATGATATTTTGAAGAAGTTTGGTTATGCAGATGTGAAAACTGCAAGCACTCCTACGGATAACTCCAAGCCTTTGCTCAAAGATGGAGATGGTGAAGAAGTTGATAAGCATTTGTACAAATCCATGATTGTATCTTATAGCTTCTAGGCCAGATATTATGTTTGTTGTATGTGCCTGTGCCAGATTTCAAGTCACTCCAAAGCTTCACACCTACATGTTATGAAGAGGATATTTAGGTACCTCAAAGGCCAACCCAAATTAGGCCTTTGGTATGACTTGATGGCATACTCAGACAGTGATTATGATGGAGCTTGCTTGGATAGGAAATCAACAATAGGTGGTTGTCAGTTCCTGGGGTGCAGATTAATTTCATGGTAGTGTAAAAAGCAAACTGTGGTGGCAAATTCTTCTATTGAAGCTGAATACGTGGCTGCTGTAAATTGTTGTGCTCAAGTACTCTGGATATAGAATCAGATGCTAGACTATAGGTACAACATCATGAACATTGTCATAAATATTGATAACAGCAGTACTATTTGTATAATAAAAAATCCAGTTTTACATTCTAAAATAAAACACATAGAAATTAGACATCATTTTATAAGAGACTGCAATGAGAAAAAGCTAATTCAAGTTCTCAAAATTCACACAGATGACAATGTTGTAGATCTCCAGCTTTTGATGTTGGAAGGTTCCAGTACTTGGTAGCAAGTATTGGAATGCTTAATCCTTAAACAATCTTAACTTCTTTGTCTTCTTGTAAAAGTTTTGGAAAAGGATTAGTACTGTTAGTTATATCAGTTTGTACTGCTAAGTATAATTAGTACTGCTAGTCATATTTACGCATGTTGTGTTTATATTGTTGGTCTAAATTAATGATGTTATCGAGAAACTGGTTTGGATTGTGTTTTCTTGGTTTTAGACTAACATTTGCAGGATCAGCAAAGCAGTATGGTTGGAGATACTGATGGAAAGCAATGGACGTGTTTTGGTTGCTTGGTTTTGGAGGCACTGATTCATGATAGAGAAGATTTAAGTAATTCCTTTAAAATCTTTCTCTTGAAGTCAGCCCTATGTTTGCACTGAGCATGAATTGATGGTTATTTAGTTAGTCGGGTAGTAATTGATCTAACTCACTCTTTACCATTCTATCTTTGCATAGTGTGATAAGTCTAAGAACATCTGGTATAGAGAACAACAAGCAAACATGAATCTAACACTTTTGTGTTAGAGGCAACACCTGCCACGAGCTGGAAACCCTGTTAAGAAAGCTCTTTTAATGAGTCTATCTAATCACAGACAATATTTTATATTGAAAACATTGGTTCTCACACAACCAGAGGTCAAATGCGACCGAAATTGATTAAGTGTCTTCCTTTACACTTAATCCCTTCCAAATGTTTGAGTGCAGTATTGTTTTAAAAGAAAATTGAGTTCATACTGCTGATAAAAAAGTTTTTGAAAAACTTAGTACTGCTAGGCTAAAACTTAGTAATGCTAGGCTATTTTTAGTACTGCTGGGTAACCGTTAGTACTGTTTGGGAATAACTGTTTTTTATATATAGTTGATGATGTATAGTAGGTATAACAGGCCCATTAGGCCCAATACACACTATACACATACTGTGCTCAGGCCCAATAGCAATAAAATAAATATAAACCCTGGGCCTACAATAAGCCCAATGACGAGATTGGCCATGGTCCAGACCTCAAGACGCACGTAAAGTATACAGCAGGCTGAACCATCAGTCGTTAAATATATCTTACGTATGCATCCATGATTGACACGAAACCTTGTCCGCCAAGGGTCCGGCTCCGGCAGCTAGCCATTATATGCGAGAATCTAGGAAACCCTAGCGGTAAACCTCGCCTATAAAAGGGGCTCTAATCCCCATACAAGGTACAACTTTCTCTCTCATAATTACACATACATACTCTTATTTCCCTCTCAAGAATGCGTACTTACTCTCACGCCGGAGTCTAATCATGGGGTCCGTCCACACGGTAAGACTAACGGTTTACCTTTCTTGTCCAGGGGTATCATTCAAACTACTTGGATTAGTACAAGATCAACCCATTAGAAGCTTGTTGGCCCAGTCCGGCAGGCTGTATTCATACCCATTACAACCCGTCACACAATTTGTACTAAAAAGATGGCGCCATCCGTGAGACCCAGTACACAACTGCGTTCTGAAAATAAAAAATGCTTACCAAAAGAGCTCGTTCTGACCCTACTCCCGCTCATGTATCTATGGTGCGGAAAAAGGGGGAAACGCAATAGATATGGAAGGATCTGATGGGCCCGCATCCAGTGCAGCCATCAAAAAGTACTGCGACAAGTACTACGAACAGATCTTACCCATTGTAACAAAGAAAGTTCGAAAACAGGAAGGGAGAATCAAGGTTAGAGAAACGGTGAAAACCCGGTTAGACTTTAGCGAAGCATCACAATAATCCGAATCCGGAAAGCAGATGCAAAGGAAGGATATGAGAAAGAAGATCGAATCTCGAAAGCGTCAAAACACGAGGGAAAACTCCAAGCTAAGGCGCAGCCGATCCAGATCACCGCGGAAGAAAACCACAAAAAAGAAGGAAGTGTTCAGAAGGTTGCACAAAAGCACGTTCCATAGGCTCAGGGACAAAGAAAAAAGTATCTCCATGTGTTCCGGAAGTACAAAGAGAACTAGCCGTCGCAGATCCGAAGAAGAGGACAGAGGTACACACCACCACTTCTCTTCGCAAAGAACGGAACCCTACTCCGGAGGATATGAAGGTAGCCGAACATACTCACGGAGGGCCGATCGACTCTCCGGAAGCGAAGACAACGGAGACGAACACTGGAGCCCCAGATCAAAGAGGAAAAAGTCAGATGTCGAAAACGATGACTTAGCTAGGCCATGGGTGTGCAAGGAGGCTGACCCATTCACTCCGCGTATTCGCTATTTCGATATGCCTAAGAAGACGCGAATGCCTACCAATGTGAGGACATATGACGGAAGTGAAGACCCAGAAGACCACCTGAAGATTTTTCAAGCAGCGACAAAGGTAGAACGCTGGGCTATGCCAACATGGTGCCACATGTTCAACTCTACCCTCACCGGATCCGCTAGGGTGTGGTTCGACGATCTCTCATCGGAATCGGTAGACAGTTATGATGAGCTGAAAGAAGTTTTCCTGTCAAATTTCCTTCAGCAAAATAAGTGCATAAAGGATCCTATGGAACTCCATCATATCAAACAGAAAGAAGGGTAACTGCATCTTTCCTCCGTGGGGAAGTAGCCGCTGGCAATCACGAAAAAAGGAGGACGCTACCCCAAGTACAATGGAAGTCGCATGAGTCTGGACAGAAGCAAGGCTTCAAGAGAGGGTACAAAAATCGACTCCGGACGGACCAGAAGCAAGATGAGTTTACTCTCCTTTCCAAAACACCCAAAGAAATATTGGCATTGGAAAAGGCGAAATTCAAAACTCCTCCACCAATGCTTACACCGATTGAGAAAAGGAACGCCAACAAATATTGTGAGTTCCACGGAGAAGTAGGACACAACATGGATGAATGCATGCACCTAAAAAGGTAGATAGAAGAACTGCTGAGAACTGGAAAGCTGTCAAACGTGATAAAGGAACTCAAACAAAATAGTGGCAAGGACCAGTCCAAAGTACCTAAAAAAGGGGAAACGTCAGGAAAAGATAAGCCTCTCGCAATCCTGATGGTGCAATCTCAACAGCGGGTGATACGACAAAAAATTACACAAAGATTTTCTTAAAACCAGAATATTTTGTTCCCATCACTTACGGAAGAAGAAGGGAATGATGGACCAATGGTCATGGAGGCAGAGATAGGCGGACACTTTATACACCTAATGTATGTCGACGGAGGATCCGAATCAGAAGTCCTATACGAACATTGCTTCGAAAGGCTCCGGCTCGAAATAAAAAGGCAAATGGTGCTTGCCACAACTCCCCTTATTGGATTTAGCGGAGAAGTAATATGGCCGATCGGGCAGATATCATTGTTAACTAAAATCGGCGAAGACGAACATTCAGCATCAGCATGGATGAACTTCGTAGTTGTAAGGTCCCAATCGCCGTATAACGGGATTATAGGAAGGCCGGGGGTGCAAAAACTACAGGCCATGCCTTCAACAGCACATGGAATGATAACAATCCCGGTAGAAGGCGGAGTGCTCACGATTCGGAGTAGCAAGATGGTCCAGTTGGAATGTACTATGGTTTTCGAACCTACGCCACAGCTCACGACGGAAAAACAAATGGAAAAACGAACACATGTGGCAATACATCTGGAACACCCGGAACAAACAATAGCCATTGGATCAACCTTGTCAGTTGAAGGACGAAATAAGCTGTGTGACCTGTTGAAGAAGAACTTGGATATATTCGCCTGATTTCCGGCAGACATGACAGGTGCCCAAGACACATAGCAGAGCACAACTTAAACATACGAGAAGGGTACACTCCAATATGGCAAAAGAAAAGAGGTCAGGCACCGGAAAGAAACAGGGCTATACAAGAAGAAGTTGAAAAGCTTGTGGATGCGGGAATCATGAAGTAAGTACATTACCATAGCTGGTTAGCTAACCCGGTGATGGTGACAAAGCACGACGAAAGCTGGAGAATGTGCGTTGACTTCAAGGACCTCAATAAAGCCTGTCCGAAAGACGGTTACCCACTACCAGAGATAGACTGGAAAGTTGAATCACTCTGCGGATACCCTTTCAAATGTTTCCTGGACGCATACAAAGGCTATCACCAGATCCAGATGGCAAAAGAAGATGAGGAAAAAACAGCCTTCATCACAAATCAAGGAATATTCTGCTACACTAAAATGCCATTTGGACTAAAAACGCGGGAGCAACATACCAGCGGCTAGTAGACAAAGCCTTCCACAAACAAATTGGCAGAAATCTAGAGGTATATGTAGATGACTTAGTGATCAAAAGCCGCTTGGAGGAAGAAATACTAAGGGATATAGCGGAAACTTTCAAAACATTAAGGGTTATAAACATGAAGCTAAATCCCAAGAAGTTCACTTTCGGAATGGAAGAAGGTATGTTCTTAGGGTATACCGTAAACACCAAAGGAATAAAAGAATGCCTAGATAAAGCGGAAGCCGTACTAAACCTCCCATATCCGAAATGCCTCAAAGACGTTCAAAGACTAAATGGGAAGTTAGCAAGTTTGAATAGATTCTTGGCTAAATCCGCTGAAAAGTCACTACCATTCTTTAAAACACTCAAGAAGTGTACAAAAAAGAGTGACTTTTAGTGGACAAAAGAGGCGGAGGAAGCTTCTAAGCAGATGAAGAAGATGATAGCAAACCTCCCCACCCTCACCGCACCTCAGAAAAAGAACTCATAATATACCTGGCAGCAGCTAAAGAAGCGGTCAGTGCCAGACACCGATATACTTTGTGAGGCGAGCCCTGCGAGGACCGGAAATAAACTACAGACCAATGGAAAAGCTGGTATTGTCTCTGGTGCACGCTATAAAATGTCTGAAGAGATATTTTCAAGCACATACAGTAATAGTCATCATGGACCAACAAATAAAGCAAATACTATCAAAACCAGAAGTTGCAGGTAGATTAAAAAAGTGGTAGATTAAAAAAGTGGAGCATTGAGTTGGGGGAGTATGACATACAATACAGACCAAGAACATCCATCAAAGGACAGATTCTAGCAGACTTCATAGTAGAACGTCCAAAGGACGATGAAGAAGATGAGCCAATGGAAGAAGCGGAACTTCCGCAACTATGGATCCTTGATAACATCAAATAATCCTGAATATTAAGTGTCAATTTCCCCCAATAATTCTTGTAATTTATATCATTTATATGGATTTACACTTGTTTTCCATTGTTTTCCACTTTCAGGTAAATTACGAGCATTCGAGCTAAAGAGACGCGGAACTGGAGAATTATCTAAAGATTTATCACAGTATGCTATTTTGAAGAAGTTATGGCGTAACTCGTCTCTCACATTACGCCGTAACTATTGCTTGACTCAGAAAACCAACTTATCATAAGGTTACGGCGTAACTCTTCTCAAAGGTTACGACGTAACTACATTAGGTCAAATGATGTTCCACGCCGCTGTTACTTATGCCGTAACTACTGCATCTCTTATGACGTAACCGAGTTTATTGAAGACTAAGGCGTAACCACTCATAAGGTTACGCCGTAACCAGCAGATCTAGTGCATTATACGAGGAAATAGAAGGTTACGACGTAACTCCTATATTGGTTACGCCGTAACCCAGATCTGGCCTATAAATACCCCACGAATTCTAGCATTTCTATTCATTCCATTCCACACACAATACTCAGAGGACGTGGGAAAAAGCTCAAGGTAGGTCTAGAGGAGCATACGAAGCTGTCTCCAAGCGAGAAATCACTCCCATACGATAAGCATTAGCGTTTTATATTTCTTTTACTTTCAATTCATGTATTTCGTACCTTTGAATATTGAATTGGTTTGCATGATTAATATGAGCGGCTAAGCACCTTTTGGTGCTGGCCTAGTTATGATTCCTTAATTGTTTTGTTTGCGTTTACTTTACTCCGTACAATTATTTCTAAGTGTATGCATGCACAGTTTATTGGTAGCCACCCTTGGTTTGGTAGTTTTGAATGGTGATAGAGGCCAATTGCCTAGGAGATATGACCAACTGACCCTAGGTGAGCAGACTGAGATAGGAAGGGTAAGATATGACCAACTGACGACCCTTTCTACTTGTGCAATTTGACCAACTGATCACCTATCGTTTGGATGAACATAAGAATTAGGGGGTGCATGTCTAAGTTCCTAACGGCCGGGCATTCACTATTATAAATCTAGCATGTAGTGGTACTTAATGACTTGGCTTAGGGGACCAGGAACAACAGGACTTATGAGGGGACACCTGACTTCTCCTGTGGTGGCATCTTTGCTGATAGGTTAGGGCGAATTGACCAAATGTTGTCCTCTCGACTTTGACCCCACCTGAAGTAATTGGAAGTAAGTAGACGTAGACATAACTAGCTAGGAGGATTAACTAGGTTAGCACCACTCTCCTCTATTGATTTCCCTTTATCATTTATTTGCTTTTGTTTGCTTTATTCTGCTTTAGTAGTTTAATTAATTAAGTCCCTATCGAAACCATTATTAATCTGTGACACCTAGACTTAGTAATAATCCAACACACATAGCTCTTGGGACGACCTCGGCTTTACCGTTTACTACACTACACACAACCGGGTACACTGCCCGTTAGTGCACTAGGGTAGACCATAGGTATAATGAGACACTATAAATATTAAGACCTGGTCAGTAAAACTTGCATCAAGTTTTTGGCGCCGCTGTCGGGGAGTTATATTAGGATTAATATTATGTCTTTAATTTCATTTTAAACTTTTCTCACGATCATATTTTAAGTTTTCAGGTACCATGGAAGTTGTTAACATCGATGACCTCACTCTTGAGGAATACTTGGCGTTGACAAGAGCGGAGCAAGGGCCGGGTCTCGTAAGACCAGCAATTGGAGCGGATGTCCGCTTCGAAATCAAAGACCAATTTATGAGGGAGCTTCGTGCTAACCCTTTTTCAGGAAACAGGGACGAAGATGCATATGAGCACGTTGAAAATGTCCTATACATCGCAAGCCTTTTCAACATTCCGGGCGTGTCTCATGATGCTGTTATGTTAAGAGTATTTCCTATGACTCTTACTGGAGCTGCCAGAAGATGGATTGAAAGATTGCCCGCCGGGGCAATTAATACTTGGGCGCTACTTAAGAAGCACTTTATTCAAAGATATTGTCCACCATCAAAGATTTCTAACCAGCTTTTGGAGATCCATAATTTCAAACAAGAAGACGACAAAAAGTTGTATCAAGCCTAGGATAGATACAACGAACTCCTTTACAAAAGTCCTACACATGATCTGAACAACCAGCAGAAGGTCAATATTTTCTACAAAGGAATTAACGTAACTACAAGACAAATGTTGGACTATCAAGGGCCTATCCCGAACATGACTCCTACTCTTGCAATTGAAGCCATTCAGAAACTTTTTGATCACTCTCAAAAATGGCATGATGGGGGCAACCATAGCGCTAAGACAGGTTTAATAAGCATTTCTTCCATTTCAAGCAAATTGGAAAACCTCGGAAGAGATATGAAGAAGCTCAGGGAAAATGTTCATGCTATTCGGATTGGATGCAATAGAAGTGAAGACTGGGACCAAGCCAGAGATTTCCCTATAAAACCCCTTGTCGAGAAGGTTGTGTATGGAGAAGGGAAATCCTTTTATCAAGACTCATTCAAGGCTAGAAATGTTTTGCTCGAAGAATCAATTAAAAAATATATTGAGGAAGATGATAAATGGCAAGCCGACAGGAACGCGTTGTTCCAGAAATTCCATGATACTAGAACCGCTCTCCTAGAACAAAATAAGAATATAGAGAACAACAAAGGATTGATTATGAAAAATGATGTTGATCAAGACAATTCATTCGATGATAGCTCCTGTAATGCCATTTACTCCAGCAATGGAAAACCCCTCTATACCCCTTTCAGATACGATCAAGAGGAGCTCTCCGGATTGCAAAAACAAGATGAAGCCATATGCAACAAGACAAGTCGGCCAAAGGTTGAATTACAAACAGATGTCAAAGTGGGTACGGGAAACGAAGTAAAATTAAACGCCAGATGCTCTGCAGTCATCCTGAATCAAATCCCTCTCAAGGAAAAGGACCCATGAAGTTTCATTCTCCCTTGCTCTATTAATAATTTACATAATATAAATGCTTTAGCTGATTTAGGGGCTAGTATTAGTATTATGCCATTCTCAATGTGTAAAAGATTGAGTCTCGGCTCCATCAAACCCCTTTGCAAGAAAATTGAAATGGCTGATAGAACGGTTAGCATACCTAGAGGAATAGTTGAGAATGTGCTTATCAAAATTAATAATTTCACTCTTCCTGTAGACTTTGTCATTTTAGACATGGAAGAAGACCTCGACATTCCTTTAATTTTGGGAAGACCCCTTCTAGCTACTGCTCATGCTAAGATTAATGTTTTCAAAAAATCATCACTTTAAAAATAAACGATAGAAAGCTTACACTAAATATGGACGACGTTGGAAAATGTCACCCAGTCAAAACTGTTTGCGCTATCAAGAAAGGGAAAAGCAAAACTATTCCTCCTTCCATCACACATAAGCACTGCGCTTCTAATCATCATAACATGCAGGATAGGAAACCCAAGGAATTCAACAATGAAAGAATACAACGCGATAATACGAAGAACGAGTCCGACGAAATATGGCACGAAGTTCAGAAAGTAGATTACAAGCACTTCCCCAAATTAAAATATCATTGGTGCAGAGCTATCCCTATTGACCACGATAAAGGATTTGATCTATGGGCTTCATGCAACCCTTACTCAGACATCTGTGACGGGGGACAAGACAAGGAAAGAACAAAAAACAACAAATACTTATGGTCCTCAACCAATGACAAGGAGATAACATTCGAAGTTTGGATACGAATTAAGTATGGAGAAGTTAGAGATGATGATAATAGGAAAATATGGACTGATCCTTGTCTTAGCAAACACAATGAGAATAATCACGAGACAACAACCACTGGCCAGAGGGTCATTGGTCGAAAGCATTGGTGCGAAATGATTAAAACCGCTGATGGGGATTCTTGGGCTTCGTGTAATCCTTACAATAACATCTATAATGGAGGAAGTAATACCAAAAGAGTAGGAACCGACGAATTTCTTTGGAATTCAACAACTGACCATAAACGTACCGAGGTGCAATGGTCAGGCAGATTAAGATTTAACGATTGGGTGAAAATCAAGTATGGAAATGCGGACACATCCACTAAAAACAAAATTTGGAAGGACTGCATGAATGAAGATAATCATGACACTCTTCACGATACTGGTAACTCAGCAGTTGATAACCAGACTGACACAAGAGAAGATTGCAATTACGGTATTGTGGACAACTCAATTGAAACTAAAGACTATTGCATTAAAGGAACCACTGAAAAAGAACCACGATACAAGGTGAGTATGACTAACGTTGATGATGAGGAATATGAGCAAAACAGATGCAAACTACTTGGGATCCAATATAGAAAACCTCCACCTATTGTCACCAAAAGATTCGTATTCACTAGGTATCACTTGGGACCGGATGAAAAGTTTTGCAAGGTTTGGAAAGTGGGAATCAAGGAATACGACCGCACAGCTCCCAATGTTTCCTGGATCCGGAATAACTTGATGAAAGATATTGAAGAGGTCAGGGAAGTCCAAAGGCCCCATAGAAGCCCCGCGGCCCTAGTCTAACTTAAAGACTCGTAAATAAAGAAAAGTGCTCTTTCGGGAGACAACCCGAATTATCCCTTTCTTTTGTTTTATTTCCATTTCTATAGGGTTTTGTGTTTTCTAACTATTTTTGCAGGAAATGAGGAAGTAATTGCTGCTGCAGTTTGCTGATCTGAACAGAGTTACGGCTAACTCATCTTGGTGATTACGCCGTAACCAACCTTTTAGCAGCAGAATTCTTGATGCATTACCAATTACGGCGTAATACCATCTCAGTGGTTACACCGTAACCACTCACCTTAAAGCTTATGTCAGGTTTTGCCAGTTACGGCGTAACTCCCTCAAAAGAGTTACGACGTAACCTTGCTCTGGTTTAATTCTTTCATTTTAAAACACAGTAACCTTGTATTAGTATTTTAAAAATGAACTTTGTGGGTGTGTTCCCTGTAAACCCTCACGAGACTTCACTCGTCCACTTGGGACACTAAGTGGTTTAAAAGGCTTGTTACATAGGCTAAATGCAACCGTGATTCCTACGAAAGTGAGTTAGGTGTGTTTTTCATTTTTCATTTTTCATTTTTTTCTTTTTAGAATTATGCTTTTCAGTATTGTGATTTCAGGGATTGAAGTTTGTTCATGATTCTTATACGAAGGCACGTCTCTTTTTCGTGGGCCTTCCTTCTTTATGGAGCAAATTTCAGGGAAGTTCTCGCTCTAATTCTACCTTTCTCTTCACCTTTATTTAATGCTTAGTACAAAAGGGACTTTGTACAATTCAAGTGGGGGGACGGGAGTAGCATTATCTCTTGAACTTTATTTCGCCCTTATTTTTCTAGTTTATTTTGAAAAATAATGCCATTTTTTAAATTTTGACATGTTTTTCTTAACCTAACTACTTAGCCGAGCACATACAACCCTTGATATTATATGGTGAGATTAGCCTTATCCGTTTCCAATATTTTACCCCAAATCCACCAAATTATGAGTGTGCCGGTAGCTTGTAAACTTTAGAACTTGGCCTTTGCATCATTTCGAGACCATAGATGAGGTATGTTGAGTTAGCTCGATGTATTTGTACTTTTCAGTTTTAGAAGGCAATATTATAGGATTATCACCCAAACAGCCTACCATTGTGAGTTTATCGATTAGTCACCTCGACTTCTCGACCCCCATGTGAAACCCTTTTGTTGAACTCATCTTTAGTGCAAGATACCCCTAGATACACCCTTCTGAGCCATTCCTTTCATTTTGTTTACCCAATATATTGTTTCGATACACCAATACACCTTAGCCTACCTTGTAGTCTTTAATTGTGATTGGGAAGTCATCATTTGCCTAAGTTCAAGGTTCGAGTGGAAAGGTTTGGAAATCACGCTTTCATCGACAATATTTCTAAAGATCATTGAAGACCCCCCGTATTCCCATTGTTCATCTCAAGTGGGGGGATATTATGTTTAGTATTTATTGTTATGTTAAAAAATAATAATAATAAAAAAAAAATAAAAAAAAAGTGATTAGAAAAAAAAAATAGTTGTTATGATTATGTTTTTGTAAAGTGTAATGTTATAAGCACTGTAGTATGAGCTTTACCGATTTAGTATCGAGGAGGCCACCTCGGTCACATTTGAAGATTGGAGTTGGTTGTTATGCCAATAGTTGGAGAAAATGTAGTGTGCCCATCACGACGTCCTCTAATGACACATCTACCTTGCATTTCATGATCCGATTTCTTGACTTCAAAGCTTGAACTTTGGGCGGACGGTAAGTGGTGATGACTTGGTTATAGATTTAGACTACCTGCTTGTTTTTTATTTTACACCAATTATATATCCCATGTCTTATCCTACCCTTTAGTCATGAAGCGTGTCTAGGTGATGTAGCGAGCAATCTTTGGTGTCTTGGCCATGGATTTGGTCATGTATCATTGATTTTGTCCACTTCGCCGTGACATGTTAGTAATGACGAGTCACCCCTTAACCTTTGTCGTGTCTACCCATATTGCCTTCGAGAATTGTTTAGCCCTTAACTCTAGTGGTGGAGATTTGTGTAACCGCCAAGCTTATGATAGAATACATGCTATGACTGTGCGATTGAGTGATCACTCCGAAATTGACACTTAGAATAGTTGAGAGATTTGAGTGTTTTGTTCCCCTTTCGTGAGGTGTTCGGCTTTGTTTTATTCTAGCATAAGGGATTTGTAAACTCATATTTTCCTGGTTATGGGAGATATCTTTTTATGAATCTTTCTAATAAGGTCTACTTGAGGGCAAGTAGAGTTCAAGTGGGGGATATTTGATAACATCAAATAATCCTGAATATTAAGTGTCAATTTCCCCCGATAATGCTTGTAATTTATATCATTTATATGGATTTACGCTTGTTTTCCATTGTTTTCCACTTTCAGGTAAATTACGAGAATTGGAACTAAAGAGACGCGGAACTGGAGAATTATCTAAAGATTTATCACAGTATGCTATTTTGAAGAAGTTACTGAGTAACTCGTCTCTTACATTAAGCCGTAACTATTGCGTGACTCAGAAAACCAACTTATCATAAGGTTACGGTGTAACTCTTCTCAAAGGTTACGACGTAACTACATTAGGTCAAATGAGGTTCCACGCCGCTATTACTTACGCCGTAACTACTGCATCTCTTACGACGTAACCGAGTTTATTGAAGACTACGTCGTAACCACTCATAAGGTTACGCCATAATCAGCAGATCTAGTGCATTATACGAGGAAATAGAAGGTTACGGCGTAACTCCTATATTGGTTACGCTGTAACCCAGATCTGGCTTATAAATACCCCACGAATTCCAGCATTTCTATTCATTCTATTCCACACACAATACTCAGAGGACGTGGGAAAATGCTCAAGGCAGGTCTAGAGGAGCATACAGAGCTGTCTCCAAGGGAGAAATCACTCCCTTACGATAAGCATTAGCGTTTTATATTTCTTTTACTTTCAATTCATGTATTTCGTACCTTTGAATATTGAATTGTGTTAGGAATTAGAATATTCAGTCGTTAAAGAGTTGGTCACCTCAAGTATATGTATTCGATAGAAAGCTCGTAGTCGTAGTCAAGTTATGTTAGTAAGTAGTTTGTTAAGTAACACCGTGGAGGATGGACGGGTCTTTACCCACTGTATGCCTGATCCACAGCCCGTAGGTGGCGTTTATTTGTAAGACACTATAAATACCCTCTACCTCCCAAGGTAGAGGGTTGGAGCTTCAATACCATTTTTCTTTGTTTCACATAGTTCCCAACTCTCTTCCCTTTCTCTCTCTAGAACTTTCTCTCTCTAAACATCTTGAACGCCACTTGTGATTATGGTTTAATGTGTTTGTGAAATCCTATATCCTACAATTGGTATCAAGAGCCATGGTTTGATCATCTCTTTTACATATCCTTGGATTTCTAGTGGTTTTAGATGGTTTTTGAGTTTGAAAAAGTTTAGTGGTTTTTGCATCATTTGGATCATTTCTAGTGTTAAAGCTTGAATTTTGGGTGTACTTTTATGTTTAGAATCATTGTAAGTACTTGGGTTTTGATTTGGTAAGCTTGAATCACTGTGGTTGAGCTTGTTTTGGATTGAAAAGTGTGTTTTTGAAGTTTTTCTTGCTAGCGACTTGGTTCTCGTAGTGCTTTTCATCGTAGCGACTTGCTTCAGTAAAAGGTAGCGAGTTGTAGTGTAAATTGTTAGCGATTTGGTCCTAGCGACTTGTCTATAGAGACAAGCCGACAAACAGTAAAACTTAGTGGATTCTCCACTACGGCTAGCGACTTGGTGAAGTTAGCGACTTGCTTTCAATTTTGTTAGCGACTTGTACTTAGCATTCTTACCGACTTAGTGTTAGCGACTTGGACCTTAGCGAGTTGCTCTTTAGCGACTTGACTGTGTAGCGACTTGGTGCTTTAGCGACTTGTGTCCAGCGACTTGGGTCTTAGCGACTTGGTTCACAGGAAATTGAGATCTTAGCGAGTTGCTACTTAACGACTTGGTGCTTAGCGACTTGGTTCACGAATTCTTAGCGACTTGGTTGAGTTTTTGTTTGTAATACGGTTTTCTCTTAATTTAGTAAAATCCCGTGAAAGAATCTATTTCCCGGTTAATCATAGAGTTATAAAATCTCGTGTAATCTGTTAACATGTCTACCAACGTACCTACAATTATCTCCACTGTTGCTGAGGATGTTCAAGCAGCTGGTTCAGATACTCGTCCACCTATGCTTGACAGAACTGACTACGTATCTTGGGCTCAACGAATCAAATTGTACTGTCTTGGAAAGGAAAATGGGGTCAACATTCTCAAATCCATTGATGAAGGACCTTATCAGATTGAGACTACAAGAGACTTAATTGATACAGCTGCAGATGGAACAATGATCTATGGAATTGATAGACCAAAGACGTATGATGAGCTCAATGATAAGGAGAAAAAGAGATTCGATGCTGATATCAGGGCTTCTAACATTATACTTCAGGGTCTTCCAAAAGATATCTACAAGCTTATCAATCACAACACTGAAGCCAAGGCAGTATGGGATAATGTCAAGATGCTTCTCTCAGGTTCTGAATTAACAAAGGAAGACAGAGAATCACAATTGTATGATGAGTTTGAGCACTTCAAAATGAAACCAGGTGAGAGTGTCTATGAGTACTACGTGAGATTCCATAAGCTTGTGAATGACATGAGGAACATCAAAATGACCATGCCAAACATTCAGCTGAACTCAAAGATTGTGAACATCATGAATCTCGAATGGCACAAGTTTCTCACCTCTGTGAAGCTAACCAAAGGATTGAAGAATACAAACTATGAGCAGCTGTATGCCTTCCTTCTTCAGAATGAGAGACATGCCATGTTTGAAAAAAGGATTCTTGATCAGTTCAAAACCAACCAGGGAGAAACAAGCTCATCAAATGATTCAACAGCTTTTCACACAAATGTTGGAATTACCACCAAAGCTTCTCAAGTCATACCCATGGGTAATGGTAATTACAAGCTCATCCCTGATCCAGCATATAAGCCTCCTGACCCAAACACATTCATGGAAAACCTCATCAATCAACTGTCTCTCATGGTTAGTCAAAACATGAACTCTCTCTCACACACCAACAATAACCTCAGAACAGCATCCAACCCACACAATCAAGCTACTGTCAGAGATGGGAAAGTCATGGTGCAACCAGTTCAAGAAAGGCAATATGAACAGGGAAGAGGTGGAGTTGGTAGAGGATATGTGGCAAATCAGAATCGTGGAAGGAATCCAAATCAGGGTCAAGCTAAGCCAATTAAGTGCTACAACTGTGGTGGTGATGGACACATAGCACGAAACTGCACTTCTCCAAAACGCCCTCAAAATGTAGAGTACTTCAAAGACAAGTTGTTACTAGTGCAAGCTCAGGATAATGGAGCTGTGTTGGATGAAGAGGAGTTGTTGTTTCTTGCTGAGGGCAATGCAAAGACATATGATGCAGATGTGGATGAGCAACCAATTCAGGAGATAGGTCATAATCATCAGAATGTCTTTCAAGTTGCCGACTGTGATGCATACGACTCTGACGTTGATGATGAACCTACTGCACAGACTATTTTCATGGCTAGCATTTCTCCAATGGTCTCTCCAAAGGTCCCCTCACCACAGAAAGCTGGTCCATCCAAAGAATCAATCATCTTAGAGGTATTAAAACTATACGATGATGTTGATGAGCAAAAGATACATGACAAAGTACAATCAACTGAAACTTTTGAGTCAGATATTGAAAATATGGGTAATATACATGTTGTCCCATATGATCAATATATGAAACAAAGTGAAAGCAAGAATGTACCAAGTGATGCATCTTCTGCAGTCAATGATGACTATATTTTTTATGTATACACTTCATGTGCCCCTGAGGATTCTGTTATTTCTGAACTAAATGCCTATAAAGAACAAGTTGCTATTTATGAACAGCGTGCTAAGTTTGAGTTAACCACCCGTGAGCAGGAAATGGATGACCAAATGCGTACAATTATTAGAAAAAGCAATTTTAGAGAAGAAGTATTAAAACAAGAGTTAAGCTCCTTACAAGAAAAGCTTTCTAAAACTGCTAAGCAAAAACAAGAACTTCAAGAAAATGTTAAAATGCTTAAGCAAGAATTCAATGCTAAGGAATCAAAACTTTTGAATAATTTTTCCAATCTAAAAAATTTTAAAACCAAGCTTGAAAATAAGTTGTACGTACAAGGGAACACCATTCAGACTGCTCACATGATCACTAAGCATAGAGTTCTCAGCGATAAGCATAGTATCCCCATTATAAAGGAATCCAACCCTGAGTATGGTAAGATAGCAAAAGCTGCTCAAAATATAATCTATGATGGCAATGAGATTCTTAAACCTAGACAGAAACCTAGTTGCATTGAATGCATTGAGGAAGATAGAAAATTAGATGATGCATCTAGGGAGAAAATGAATAAGAAGCTTAACGATCCTGCGTGTAAAGAGAATAACATAACGATCAAACCCCATGATTACACTAAGGAAAATTGGATATCCTTGAACATGTTTAAGCCTCAAACTCAATTAACCCCAGAACAGATCTTTTGGAAGAAAGATATGGATAAGCTAAAAGTTAATGTACTTGTTGAAACAAACACTCCCCTTAGGAAAATGCCTGCAGCTACTGTGTATCCTCCAAATACACCAATGCATCTAGTTCCTAGATCTATTGCCACTAATAGCAAGACCTTAATCAGCCTGTATGTTGTTTATCAGCTGTTTGTTGATTTTGAGAAAACATGTAAGAAGAGAATCACACCTACAGGGATAACTGAAGGGGAAAGGGGTTTTGAGCAAACTAAAGAATGTTATTTAACTGAGGTCATGCCTTTCTTTAAACAATTAAAATATCAATTTGAGAGCCTTCAAAAAGGAATTAATTCTGATATTAAAGAAATGGAAAAGGAATTTGATGCAATGATAGTTGAGGTCAATGACTATGAACAGGAACTCAAATACAATGAAGTTGAAAGAAAGAACTTGCATATTTTAAATGAGAATTTGATTTCGAGTTGTGTTGCTCAAGATGTGTTTTATACTGTTACTAAGCACTCTATTACTGCTTCTCGATTTCATGAATTATCTATTGCATTGAAAGTTTCCCATGATCGTGTCATTGAGCTTGAAAAAAAAAACTCATAACTAAGTGAGAAAATTGATTAGAATGATCACGATAATTTGATAAAACACCTTTCTAAACTAGAAGTTGAACATTTTGATTTACAACTAAAATATCAACATCTTAAAGAAAATGTCAAATTCTCAAATATCAAGACATCCTCAGATGTTCCAATGCAGTTTTTCAGATAAACAAACGTGACGAACAGATTCAAGCTCATTTTAACACGATTAGAAAATTGAAAGCCCAAATCTCTCAATTAAAGGGTGAAAAGAACAATATGACTGGCTCCCAAATGCCTCCTCCTTTAGATTCTCAATGTTCTCAAACTTTTCATCTTCAAAACTTAGTTAATGCTTTACAAAAAGAAAACGAGAGTTTTCTAGAAGAAAATAAAAAAGTTAAACGACACTTTAAAGAGTTATATGATTCAATGAAAGTCACTCGTGACAAAAACAATGAAAAATTAACGTCTTTATAAAAAGAAATTGAGAATCTGAGGAGTCAGGAAAAAGGGAAACTGCCACTTGTTTTTAATGAGAATGTTGCATCAAAGTCATCCTCAGACTGCAAATATACTGTGACTGTTAAATACATTCCTCCTCATCTTAGGAATAATGAACCTGTGTTTCACAACTATTGTGCTCACCTTAAGGATAGTCTAGAATGTCTTCGTGAGATTGTGGAAGAGGATTTTATAAATAAGCCTCTTGACAGTGAAATTAGGTTTGCGTGCATTCAAGCCAAACGATCTCAAGAACCGCTAGAATGTTTAATAGCAACATGTCCTAAGTCCTTTGGTGCAAAAGGAAAAGCTGTGATGCCTTGTTCTATGCCTAGTGCCAAGCATACAAACCATTCTATGCCCAGTTTTAAGAAAGTGAACACTAATGTGCCTTCAAGTAGTTCAGATCCCTGCACTTCTAGTTCAGGAATGCAAAAAGTAGCAAAACCAACTAATGTTCCAATTCCCTCTACAGGAGTAAGAAGTGACACCAAAGCAAGCTGGTCAAAGCCTCAAGGCAACACAAAGAATGATTGGACCTTGCATGCTAGGAATGTTCAGTGGAAGAGAGTAGAAGATCACCTTAGGGAGAATTTGAATAAGACGAATCGTGTTGATTCTAGTGTTAGCTCTAAGCGTACTGTAATTAATGTGAATTCTACTACTTCTGGCAAAACTTGTAATGATGATTGCGTGGTTTCTGTTACTAATCTTGAATGTGGTGTGAATGATTTGTCTAATGTTGTTAAATGCCCAGCTAAAATTGTTAATGTTAAAATTCAAGCTAAAAAGGCAAAAAGGCAAAGGCGAAAGAAAGTTAGAAAATAGTGGAAACCCACAGGAAGGAAATTTTGTAATATAGGTTATCAATAGATACCTACTGGCCATAAGATTAATGTGATGTGCCCTAAATTTGCTAAGTCAATGCCTACTAGAAAATGGATGCCTACTGGTAGAACTATTCCCTTAAGAAGTGAACACACTTTGAATAGGTCAAATACGGACACTAGCACTGCATTTATCTCTAATGATTCAATTGCTTCTACTTCTGATGTGGGTGTTCCAATCACTGTTACTAACCAAATGGAACCCATTCTTGCATGGGGATCCCAATTATCCAGTTATCCATTCTTGTCTGTGTTCAACTGCAGATCGTTCAAATCGTTCTGTGGTACCTGGACTCAGGCTGTTCCAAGCATATGACTGGAGACCGGTCACGGCTCATGAACTTCGTGAGTAAATTCATCGGAACTGTCAGATTCGAAAACGATCATTTTGGTGCTATTATGGGTTATGGAGATTACGTGGTCGGAGACAGTGTGATTTCCATGGTATATTATGTTGAAGGTCTTGGACATAATCTATTGTCTGTCGGACAATTTTGTGACTCAGATTTAGAAGTGGCCTTCAGGAAACATACTTGCTTTGTTAGAGAACTTGATGGTGTGGAACTTCTCAGACGAACTCGTGGTTCAAACCTATACACCATCTCTATCGAAGATATGATGAAATCTTCACCCATCTGCTTACTGTCAAAGGCGTCCAAAACTAAGTCATGGCTATGGCACCGTCGTCTCAATCACTTGAACTTTGGTACCATAAACAATCTTTCCAGAAAGGACTTAGTTGTAGGTTTACCTAGACTAAAGTATGAAAAGGATCATCTTTGTTCAGCATAAAAATTAGGAAAAAGCAAGAAGTATGCCCACAAACCCAAACCTACAAACTCAGTTACAGAAGTTCTTCATACAATTCACATGGATTTATGTGGACCCATGAGAGTGCAGAATATCTTTGGGAAGAAATATGTGTTAGTTGTGGTTGATGATTACTCTCGATTCACCTGGGTTAAGTTCTTAAGGACAAAGGAGGAAACTCCAGATATCATCATCAAACTTATCAAACAGCTGCAAGTTCGTCTTAACAAAACTGTCAGAATCATCCGAACAGACAATGGAACTGAGTTTGTTAATAAACAACTTAGTGAGTTTTATGAAAGTGTTGGAATCAGTCATCAAAGAAGTGTTCCAAGAAATCCTCAACAGAACGGTGTAGTTGAAAGACGAAATCGAACTCTTGTGGAAGCCGCAAGAACAATGTTGATTTACTCAAAGGTTCCAATGTTTCTCTGGGCTGAAGCCATTGCCACTGCATGCTACACTCAAAATCGATCCCTAATTTACACTGCTCATGGAAAAACTCCATATGAACTTGTCCACAATAGAAAACCTAATATCTCATTCCTTCGTGTGTTTGGTGCATTGTGTTATCCAACTAATGAGGCCAAGACTTAGGAAAACTTAAAGCTAAAGCGGACATTGGAGTTTTTGTAGGATATGCACCAAACAAAAAGGGATACCGAATTTACAACAAAAGAACCCGAAATATTATGGAAACAATTCACGTTCCGTTTGATGAGCTGACCGGTCCAATGGCTCCAGGACAAACCAGTTCTGGACCCGCATCATCAAGTAGTCCCATCAGTTCTACTCTTGTTTACGACTCCTCACCAGCAACTCCTTATGTACCTCCTTCAGAAGATGATTTGAAGAAATTATTTGATCCAATGTTTGATGAACACTATGAGCCAAGTGCTAATGATATGTCAGTTCCATCAACAGAGGCTGCCTCTATCCCTGTCAATGAAGTTAACCCTTCAGTATCAATGTCATTAAGTCAAGAAGCGCCTGCTGCTGATCACTCTGTCTCATCAACAAATCATTAATCATCGAGTGTACACAATGGAAATGTTGCTGCTGTTACAGATGATGAAAAGCCGTTTGCTCCTCCAGAAGATGAACCTTTTGAAAACATATTTGCTCCTGAATCATCATCAGAACCATCGTCAACAGGTGATATAGACTCTGCTACTTCAGTTCCTCAACAACAACCACATGAACATCTTAGAAAATGGACACATGATCATCCATTGGACAACATCATTGGAAACCTCTCTCGTCCAGTATCCACATGGAAACAACTTGCAACCGATGCCTTATGGTGCTTCTTCAACTCCGTACTCTCTAAGATCGAACCGAAAGACATGAAAACTGCCATGAATGAAGACAGCTGGTTCAATGCCATGCAAGAAGAAATTCATGAATTTGATCGACTAGATGTATAGGAATTAGTACCTTCTCCTGATTGTGCCATGATCATTGCTCTAAAGTGGATCTTCAAAGTAAAGCTTGATGAGCATGGTGATGTTTTAAAGAACAAGGCTCGATTGGTTGCAAAAGGATACCGTCAAGAGGAGGGTATTGACTTTGAAGAATCATTTGCTCCAGTTGCTCGTATCGAGGCAATCAGAATTTTCTTGGCTAATGCTGCAAGTAAGAACATGGTAGTTTATCAGATGGATGTAAAGACGGCGTTTCTTAACGGAGATCTTAAAGAAGTCGTATACGTCAGCCAACCTGAAGGCTTTGTGAATCCAGAACATCCTACTCACGTCTATCGTTTGAAGAAGGCTCTTTATGGGTTAAAGCAAGCTCCAAGGGCATGGTATGATACGCTATCAAAGTTTCTTCTATCTACTGGATTCAGCAAAGGAGCAGTTGATCCGACATTGTTCACCAGAAAGTCAGGCAAACATTTAATTCACGTTCAAATATATGTTGATGATATTATTTTTTCCTCGACTGACCCCAATGATTGTGATCGTTTTTCAAATGAAATGGGTTCCAAATTTCAAATGTCAATGATGGGACAAATGTCATTTTTCTTGGGATTACAATTTTCACAAAGTCCCGGAGGCATTTTTATAAATCAATCTAAATATGCAAATGAGATTTTAAAGAAATTTGGATTTGATTCTTGCGACCCTGTTGACACTCCCATGATAGAGCGTACTAAACTGGATGAGGACCACTCAGGGATCATGGTAGACCAAACGAAATATCGTAGTATGATTGGATCCCAGATGTACCTCACAGCCAGTAGACCAGACATTATGTTCGTTGTTTGCATGTGTGCTAGATATCAGGCTAAGCCTACCAAAAAGCACCTTGAGCGGTTAAACGGGTCTTTCGGTATCTCCAAGGAACCCTCAACATGGGACTTTGGTACCCGAAGGACACCGGTATGTCACTAACAGCATATGCAGATGCAGATCATGCAGGATGTCAAGATACTCGTCGAAGTACGTCTGGAAGTGCTCAGTTTTTGGGTGATAAACTTGTGAGCTGGTCTTCAAAGAAACAAATGAGTACTTCTATTTCCTCTACAGAGGCTGAATACATAGCCATGTCATCTTGCTGTGCTCAAATCCTATGGATGAGATCCCAATTATCTGACTATGGCTTTGAATTCAACAAAATCCCTCTGTACTGTGATAATAAAAGTGCCATTGCTCTCTCTTGCAACAACGTTCAACATTCAAGAGCCAAGCACATAGACATTCGACATCATTTCATTCGTGAACAAGTGGAAAAAGGTGTGGTGGAACTCTATTTTGTGAGGACTGAATACCAATTAGCAGACATCTTCACCAAAGCTCTTCCTAGAGAACGTTTTGAGTTTATCCTTCCACGTCTTGGTCTATAGAGTCTACAACCGGAAACACTCAAGCGTCTTCAAGAGGAAGACGATGAGTAAAGGTCGTTATTCATCTATCTCTTGTATATATTTATTCAAAAAGCAAAATACAAAATTTCAAAACCCACAAAAGAAAATATAAAAATATAAAATTCTCAAAAATCCATAAAAATTAGAAAATCTTGAAAAATTCCAAAAATATTGTTATTTTTTCATGTTTTTCCTTATTCGATATCATCTACGGACTTTGTGTTGACATTCAAAGAATGTCACGGGTCTTTAGATGTTCTTCAAATGTACATAAGTTTGTTTTAAAAAAAATGAGGCGGAGAAAAATGGTGGTTTACTGTTATTTCCGGCAGTAACCCGTTTTATAAAGTAAAGAACAGAGCCATTCTTTATCTTATTTTTCAAATATCATGCTCTGATTCTTAAAAAAAATGTTTTTCATCTAAAAGACAAATGTTTATCTTTCCAAATCTTTTTCCGTCTAATGATTCTTCTGAAAAATATTTGACATCTAATGAAAACCAAATTGCTTTGAAAATACCTCGTACTCTATTATTCTTGTTAATCATCTGTGCTCATCATCTGTCAAAATCTCTATCTCTCAATCAACTACTTGTGTCATTGATTGAGGGGGAGAATGATTTCAATCGAATTAAAGAGGTTATTTTGAAAGGTTATTTTTCAAACAATTGGCACGTAAATGAGCAAGGTTATTCTTGGAAAATCAAAAAGAACAATGTTTTATACAATTGATTCAAAACCTTTGCATGATTTTATGTTTTTCAAAAGATACTCTTGCATGTTCAAACAATGGAGTTTAAAGTCTGAAAATCTGATCCTTATCAGTTAAAATGTTCTTTTCAAAATCAAGTCACTATTCTCCTAAAAAAGCTCTCAAAATTTTATTTAAATCAATAGAGATCACAACTCTCAAAGGATTTGGAAAGTGTGATCGGGGGAGAATTTGTGATTTAAATTGGATTTAAACTGATAACTTGATAATTGGTTTTATAAGTGTTTAATGAGCTTTCCTCCCCTCATGTGCCAAACGATTTCAAATTTTCCATGCATATGTTGAGGGGAGCATCTTTTTAAACCACAAAGAATTGAAACGTGATTGATTTGTCTCTAAGTGCAGGTTCCCTCTAGTATGTGCAAAACTCTTTCAAACCTCGAGGCACATATTGAGGGGGAGCAAACTTTTGAAAACCTCATCCTTCCCCAATATGCTTTATCTACTTGATTTAATCAGGGAAGTGATGTTGATATCTTTTAGAAAATGGTAATCAAA
The DNA here is from genome assembly GCA_019973895.1 of Chrysanthemum seticuspe. Lineage (NCBI taxonomy): Eukaryota > Viridiplantae > Streptophyta > Magnoliopsida > Asterales > Asteraceae > Chrysanthemum > Chrysanthemum seticuspe. The sequence goes on along the minus strand of BPTQ01000009.1, from coordinate 142,559,385 downwards.
GAAGTTAATTCTTCCTCTTGCCTCCGTGTGCTAAAACGATTTCAAATACATGAGGCACATGTTGAGGGGGAGCTCTCTTTCTAAAAATATCAAAAATAATTCAGGTACAAAATGCTTTGATAATATATCACAAGTATCTGGATTGATTTTCAAATGGTTCCAATTGCAGATGAACAATACCAAATAGACCGACCAAATTTACTTTATGTACGGTGGTATAAGGATGATAAGGTTAGATATTTGCTCCCTTGATCCGCCAGAACCGGAGGGATCTACCCAGGGACAATCCACTAGTTAGTGTAGAAGTCCTTAGGTATGATGAAAAAAGGAGAAAAGTGAGATATGGGAAGAGTGCGGACTGAGACTGAGCTAGTACTGGAATAAAGCCAACAAGGTTCTAGTTATGAAGTCTCGGTAAGCACTGAAGGGGTTGAAGAATGAAAAAGAATTAAATGTGAAAAAGGGTAAAAAGAAATAGCCCTCCATTTATTCAACCTTAGGCCAGAAACAGGGTTCAATTCATATGCTACTGGTGGTTACCAAGGTAACATCGGTATTGAAGACAAGACGTCATGGACCCAGTGACGCACTGCACTTCAACTTCCCAAACCACTCAAGTTCCTCTTAAAAGGGCTTGTTTCATTCTCACGGGGAACCGACACTATCTATTGACTATCTCTTAGAGATTGTTGATATTGAAGAAGGAGACCCTCTCCCTAGTCTCCGGCATAGGAACCAAAATATGCACAATTGAGTCTAGAGCCACGAGATCATCATATAAATCTCATTAGGACACTCTCAATGAATACTCTCTGTTTCACAAAATGTGGAAAGAGAGATTATATCTTATGAGTCCTACGCATTATCCTTGTGGTATTGCCAAAACATCTGAGTGATATGCAAACATATTCACAATGAAGATGGAAAGCCTTCTGGAGCCAACATCAAACAAGCTCCTGGTGGGTGGCATGTGAGATCTATCCAATAGATCAAACATGTGACAACTGAACAGAAACAATGGGGCGATTCAATCTTTTGAATCAATCCTGGTTCAGGTTATGGATTGACGGATGCCTTTGAAAAACCGGTCATTGTGCTTAAAAACTCTTTTCGTTAGCACATCGACTGTGTACTAATATTTCAAAATAAAAGGTGTTTATGATTGATAATTGATTTTCATTAAAACCTTCGTTGTATTGCAAAAACAATTTCTATTGAGCGGTACACGATTGTTTTTCAAATCTCTTTTCATCAATCAGTGAATCTCAATTCACTGGTTCACTCACTCCGTGTTGTCTTCTTTGAGACGTTCCGGTTTGAGAACAGCTAGAGCAGCTGCGAAACCCTGTCAAGGAAATTCTTCGGAATTATACCTGATCACAGGCAGTACTTGTACTGATCAACGGGGAACCGTGGGCCGTGTACCTCAATTCAACAAAAGTGATCAAAGACACTTTCGTGCACTTTATTGCTAACTATTGTATGCAGGTACGCCCGACGTTTGCAGCTGATCAGAATGAAGCGGTCAATCCATAGCCGCATGGTCACACTACACATTCATCTCTAAAGAAATCATGATAAGTGCTTCAACAACTCTGATACTTTCACTCCATGCTTCTGCTATGCTGCTGCAAATATCATGAATTAGTAAAAGCTTCCGCTACTCTGATGAGAATATATAATGATCCAGAATGTGAGCATGTCAGTCCAATTGTCACAATATCACATAATACCAACACCACAATGGAAGAGTCAGAGATTTTTGTTTGCTGAAGATCTCAATGCTGGCTCAAAACTCATCATGTGGATCAATTAAAGACCTCCACTTGGATTATCCAAACATGCGGAACATGAAGAATCAAAGACTACGAGCTACTGAGCAAGGAACTTATTCAAGAATCCTAGAACAATCCAATGTAATATCTGTTTGTATTCATTGTAAATTGAGGTGACCTCCCTTAGGGGGAGATTGTTAGGAATTAGAATATTCAGTCGTTAAAGATTCGGTCACCTCAAGTATATGTATTCGATAGAAAGCTCGTAGTCGTAGTCAAGTTATGTTAGTAAGTAGTTTGTTAAGTAACACCGTGGAGGACGGACGGGTCTTTACCCACTGTATGCCTGATCCACAGCCCGTAGGTGGCGTTTATTTGTAAGACACTATAAATACCCTCTACCTCCCAAGGTAGAGGGTTGGAGCTTCAATACCATTTTTCTTTGTTTCACATAGTTCCCAACTCTCTTCCCTTTCTCTCTCTAGAACTTTCTCTCTCTAAACATCTTGAACGCCACTTGTGATTATGGTTTAATGTGTTTGTGAAATCCTATATCCTACAAATTGGTTTGCATGATTAATATGAGTGGCTAAGAACCTTTTGGTGATGGCCTAATTATGATTCCTTAATTGTTTTGTTTGCATTTTCGTTACTTCCGTACAATTATTTCTAAGTGTATGCATGCATAGTTTATTGGTAGCCACCCTTTGTTCGGTAGTTTTGAATGGCGATAGAGGCCAGTTGCCTAGGAGATATGACCAACTGACCCTAGGTGAGCGGACTGAGACGGGAAAGGTAAGATATGACCAACTGACGACCCTTTCTACTTGTCCGATTTGACCAATTGATCACCTATCGTTTGGATGAACTTAAGAATTAGGGGGTGTGTGTCTAAGTTCTTAACGGCCGGGCATTCACTATTATAAATCTAGCATGTAGCGGTACTTAATGACTTGGCTTAGGGGACCAGGAACAACAGGACTTATGAGGGGACACCTGACTTCTCCTGTGGTGGCATCTTTGCTGATAGGTTAGGGCGAATTGACCAAATGTTGTCCTCTCGACTTTGACCCCACCTGAAGTAATTGGAAGTAAGTAGACGTAGACATAACTAGCTAGGAGGATTAACTAGGTTAGCACCACTCTCCTCTATTGATTTCCCTTTATCATTTATTTTCTTTTATTTGCTTTATTCTGCTTTAGTAGTTTAATTAATTAAATCCCTATCGAAACTATTATTAATCTGTGACACCTAGACTTAGTAATAATCCAACACACATAGCTCTTGGGACGACCTCGGCTTTACCGTTTACTACACTACACACGACCGGGTACACTGCCCGTTAGTGCACTAGGGTAGACCATAGGTATAACGAGACACTATAAATATTAAGACCTGGTCAGTAAAACATGCATCAATCCTGTTCACAGATGGCTCATCTTGCATAGATGGTTGCGGAGCGGACCTAATACTGACAGACCCTCAGGGGATTGAGTTTACTTACGCTTTAATGTTCGGTTTCAATACAACAAACAACGAAGCTGAATATGAAGCCTTAATAGTTGGGTTATGAATAGCAAAACAAATAGGAGTCAAGAATTTGCAAGAGAACGTAGACTCAAAACTGGTGGCAAACCAAGTCAATGGGACGTACATTGCAAAAGAATCAGGAATGATCCAATACCTAGAAAAAGTAAAGGAACTTCTGAAAAACTTTCGGATGTTCTGAATCAAACAAGTGCCCAGAAGTGAAAACAAAAAGGCAGACGCTTTGATAAAAATGGCTTCTACCAGCTTCGCGCATCAAAAAAAGCAAGTACTGGTAGAATAGCTTAGCCAAAAGTCAATAGAGGAGGCACCGCTCGTGGCAATCACAAAAGAAGAAGGGTACACATGGATGACCCCGATATATGAATACCTGGCAAAAGAAATACTCCCGGCCGAGAAAGAGAGAGCACGATAAATTAAAATAAAATCACAAAGATTTGCAGTAGTCAATGGGATACTTTACAAGAAATATTTTTTCGGACCATGGCTAAGATGCGTAGGACCCCTCCAAGCTAACTATGTGTTAAGAGAAATTCTTGAAGGGTCTTTGTAGCATGCACGCAAGAACAAGATCTGTGGTGGCCAGAGCCCTGCGTACCGGATACTACTGGCCAACCATGCATGACGACGCCCGGAAGCTAATCCAAGCATGCAAAACCTGTCAGGTACACAGGCCAGTTCCGAAACATCCGCAAGAAAAGCTAATGCCTATCACTTCCCCATGGCCGTTCCACAAATGGGGAATTGACATCGCAGGACCTTTACCAGAAGGGCCCGGGAGAGTCAGATTCCTCATAGTAGCAATATACTACTTCACAAAATGGATAGAAGCAAAGCAGGTAGCCACCATAACCGGAAACCAGATCAAACAATTCGTGTGGGAAAATATCGTATGCAGGTTCGAACTCCCTGGAGAAATAGTATCCGACAATGGAAAGCAATTCCGAGATAACCCATTTAAGGAATGGTGTGAGAAAATGAATATAAAACAACACTTTGCTTCAGTTAAACACCTACAAGCAAACGGACAAGTAGAAAGAGCAAACAGAAGCCTAGGGGAAGGAATAAAGGCTCGGTTGGAAGAAAGAAGCAAAAATTGGCCGGATGAATTGTCGCACGTCCTATGGGCACACCGCACAATGATTAAATCTAGCAACGGAGAGACTCCAATCTCATTAAAATATGGAACGGAAGCTGTCATCCCAGCTGAGATAGGGATGCCTACATGGAGGACAATGGAAGCTAACATAGAAGAAATATATGAAGCACTAGAAATGAACCTAGACCTCCTCGAAGAAAGAAGGGAACAAGCGGCAATATGTGAAGCAAAAAGTAAGGCAAAAATGGAGAAATATTATAACTCAAGAGTCCGCAATATGAGTTTCAAACCAGGAGACTTAGTATACCGCAACAATGACGCAAGCCATGCCGAGGAAGGAGGGAAGCTTGGACCCAAATGGGAAGGACCCTACGAAGTCATAGAAGCTCTAGGAAAAGGCGCATACAAGCTAAAAGACCGTGCGGGAAATCCAATCCCACGGACATGGAATGTTTGCAACCTTAAGAGATGTTACATACATCAAGTGTAAGCAGCCCGTCCCTTGCGGATTCTGCAAAGGAGGGCTAGCATCACAATCTATCTTTTTATATTGTAATGTTTTTATGATTGAATGCAAAAAGGTGAAGCTTAGCTACCTTCACCAAATTTTACTTTAAAAACTCTTGATCATTTACTTTAAACAAGAAAAATATTAATATATGTAAGTAAGTCGCGTATACATGTGGGTACGACCCATACAACGTTATTCTGAATAACAAAAGGCTGAGTAACCTCTAAATTAACTCAAAATACATAAGAGATGTTGCAAGTCCAGTATCGGGCGAATAACCCACAAGTATTCAAAAAAGACTATTATAATAGGCACATCAGTGTGAAGATTAGATAGCAAAACACTAAGAAGTTTCGAAACATTGAAATATGCATATGATAGACTGTCTACAAAAAACAAAAGTGTCGCGCTTCGGCAGGCCACAAAATAGGAAACATATAGTATCATTACAACAAACTATACTTGGCCGGAAGGGTTTGCAAACGGGTCCGTCCCAGAATGCAAACAGACATCCGCACCAAGGCCACTTACATCGCCACCATGATCAAGTATGCCCGTTACCTCGGAGACAGGAACACGAACTGATTCCACTAAAGATTCCATAGATAAAGGACTAATCAAATAAAACCAAGTATCTGCAAGAGCCAACCAATCATGCAGAGAACCTTCCCTTGCTTTTTCTGCTCTGTCAAAGCAACCTTTGATTGAAGCAGAAAGAGGAGACTCACTCACCGAATGACTCCCAGAAAGACAAGTAGGAATGACCAGCTGCTCCAAGAAAAATTGCCAATTAACGGTTGACGAGCCAGCAGAGGATACCTCAGGACGAAGTAAACGCATGATATCCTCAATAGCAGAATCCTTAAGAGCCTCTAAGGAGGATAACAAAGGGAACTGGACACCGCGGAGCACTTGAAGAGCGTTTTCTTAATCAGCCTCAGCGGAAGGGTTGAGGGCCGCGACACGGGAAAGAGATGTACCAGCCGTACCATGAAAATTCCCAGCGACAAGCCCTTCTTGCATTGCTTTATCAAAGGCACAACTAATAGCATCACTCAGTGCATCCAGTAAGCAAGCATGGGTGGAGTTTCTCCTCCTAATGCAGAGCAACCTTCGTAAAGAGCTCCTTGAAACAAACAAGTTCTAAAGCACGAGGGCGGAGGTCCAAGCATTCACCTTCCAAAACTTGTACCTAATAATAACAAATTTTGAAGGTCATATAAAAAAAGAAGAGGAAGAAGAGCGGAAGAGAGGAGAAGAGAACAAAAGAGAACCTGTTTAACAAGTTTAGTGTTACGGCATTCAAGAACAGAGTTAGCACACCGTAACCGCTCAAGCTCGACATCCTTACCAACAATGGAAGACTCCAGCTCTTTAATTTTGGCACGCAACGTATCATTTTCTTTGCCAGCTGCTCCTAAAGATGATACTTGGCTACGGAGAGATAGCATCTCAGAAGCATCAGATTCAGCCCGTGCCAATTGGGAGTCCAGCCCATGAATTAAGTTAGCTTGAAGGCCACACCTGGTGGATAACTTCTCCTTCTCTTGCAAATAGCGCTCTGCACGAATCTGTAACTCAGAATCAAAGCACAAATGACGAGCCGCCAAGACATCAAAACCTGTAAGCAAGTGATCATGACTCATTTCATGAAGCAAGGAGGAAAGCCTTAGGGGGAAACTCCATCAACAACTTCACGGAAGTCTAAGGGATTGTCAAGAAGAGATCCGTTAGACACTTTCCAATCCGGAAGATAACGCTCCTGTAACCGTAGAGGATCAAAACCAATAGAAACCCGGGCATCACCAGCCAAAGGCTGACTAATGGAAGGACTAGCAAGATCTTCAACATCCTGATTAGCCCCTTTACCAGAGGACAAACCGAAAAAAGGAGAAACATTCTACAATACAGGGATAGCAGCCGAGACAGTTGCCGCAGCAGTGGTAGCAACACCCAAAATATTTTCGGACATGGTACAAGAAGTAACCTCAGCCCCAGCAGCAGAGGTACTAGAATCAAAAGAAGAATCAGAAGAAATAACCAACCTTTCTGGAGAACCAATAACAGACTCACGCCTGTGGGAAGAACCAACAGAAAACCCAACCTCACGCTCAGGAGTAGTGGAAATAGAGGAAGTAATAAAAGGCTCAGTGTGGGGGCCCATATAACCTAACTCAGCCTCCAAAACACTGCTATTCAGTAAAGCCTGAAAGCCATCAACAGGAATGTTACTACTAGACGGACCCGGTAGAAAGTTGGAACGAAGTCTCTTGACGGGATTAGAAGGTCCTGGGACACTAAGCAAAGGACCATCCTTTCTTTTCAAGGGACCAAAGGTAGAAGGGTCAACATCAGAACCCGTAGCCTCAAGAGATGATCCACCACCTGTATTAACACTAGCACCTTCCGGCTCAAAAAGAAGATTAACTTCAGCCTCCAACTTACCCTCAGTGCGGGGGGAGCAATGGGGATAAGTGGCACCGTACGCGAACAGCAACTTCAACAATAGAAGGATCCCCTTCACGACGTGGATGTGTAATCATCATGGCCTTCATAGGTTCCGGAGACCGGATATACTCGGGCCAACTCATCACTGTACTGAAAAAAGGACATATTTAAAAAAAAAAAAAAAAAAAAAAAAAAAAAAAAAAAAAAACTCACCAGTTCGATCATCATGAAGAAACTCAGGGTACATGTCCTCTCCTAAAGAATAGTAGCGGCTCAAGCCAACCCAGCAAAGAAAGGGCTCAAGGAATGCTCGGAAAGGATACGGGTTGGCAGCAAGAGCAGCAAAATGATCAGCATTGTACTCATCAGGGCGGGGAATAGGATCTTTAAAGATGTTCTTCCTAGAACACCACGAGAATAAAGCAGGACAAGCAAAGGCATCGACCCAGAAAAATCGGTCGTTCCAATTCTTCACAGAATCAAGAGTCTTAGTGTAAAGCGCAGGAACGCCATCGCGTTTACTAAAGGAAAACCACCCTCTCGACTTTGAATTAACATAAAAGCAACGAAATAAAGCAACAGTTGGCGTAACATCATGAGCGCGACACAAGATCTCAAAATGAGAAATCCTGCACGCGCCAAGAACTGAAAGCTGAGAAATATTAATACGATAGTGCCTAATCAAATCAACAAGGAAAACAGACAGAGGCAGACGAAAATTGGCGAGATCAAAAAAGCGGGTATACAAACCAATTTTCCCATAAGGGCACTCATGCATCGTACACCTGCGAGGAGGAAGCTCCGGATGAACCTCCACAGGAATATGGTAAGTCGTAAGGAAGGAACCAAAAGTCTCTGAAAGGGTACCACACTTTATGTCAACAATCAAACTCATAGCGAACGGATAAAGAGCGGACGGATGAAGGAATTTTTCTTCTCAAAAAAGATGCAACAAAACGGCGATGGTGAAAGTTAGAGCAGTATTTATACTAAGGGAAAACCTAAAACTGGATGATGACACGTGGCAAAGAAATCTGGAATAAATGGTCAAGATCGAAAGTAAAAAAGAGACGCGTGAAACAGTAGGTCAAATCAAAGCAGAAAATGAAGAGTTGACAAATGCCCACGTCGCACGAAACGCTTCCCAAAGAAAGGGAAATGTCAGAAAGACGTATAAAAAAGCATGAGAAAAAGAAACGTCCCCGTCAAGCCTAAAGTCTAGCAAATACCTACCGCACGCGACAATGTCCGCACGCGGTAAAAAAAAGGAAAGAGGAAAGCACCGGAAAAGCATTTCAAAAAGAATAAAAGTGCGGAATGGAAAAGTGCTTAGTCAACTCAAGTCTAGTAGCACCCACCACACGCGACAATATCCACACGCAATGCATATACTAGAATGGGGGGACTTGATGACATATAGTAGGTATAACAGGCCCATTAGGCCCAATACACACTATACACATACTGTGCTCATGCCCAATAGAAATAAAATAAATATAAACCCTGGGCCTACAATAAGCCCAATGACGAAATTGGCCATGGTCCAGACCTCAAGACGTACATAAAGTATACGGCAGGCTGAACCATCAGTCGTTAAATATATCTTACGTCCGCATCCATGATTGACACCGAACCTTGTCCGCCAAGGGTCCGGCTCCGGCAGCTAGCAATTATATGCGAGAATCTAGGAAACCCTAGCGGTAAACCTCGCTTATAAAAGGGGCTCTAATCCCCATACAAGGTACAACTTTCTTTCTCATAATTACACACACATACTCTTATTTCCCTCTCAAGAATGCGTACTTACTCTCATGTCGGAGTCTAATCGTGGGGTCCGTCCCCACGGTAAGACTAACGATTTACCTTTCTTGTGCAGGGGTATCATTTAAACTACTTGGATTAGTAAAAGATCAGCCCAATAAAAGCTTGTTGGCCCAGTCCGGCAGGCTGTATTCATACCCATTACAACCCGTCACACAATTTGTACTAACAATAGTCGTTGAGGTTTTTCCGTTACTAACTTTGCTTATAGAGTTCTTAACTTGGGTTGGTTATAATCTTTCTTTCACTTATAAGTTTTCTTCACAATCAAGAAACAATTTCTTAAGTCGACCCAATCGAAATCCTAAGTAATATCTTTATAAACTCAATTGGCTTTTCCAAACTCACTTGCTCTAATAAACGATCAAATCCCAGCACTCTAATCATCTTTTCTCAATCTTGATGACGATTTTGGAATTTGTTGATAAACACAACATGGTGGCATTCTTAGAGAAGTCAGCAGGTAGTGATGGCTTTCATCAGATAGTGGATTTTCTTAATAACAGTACCATAAGGTATGCACTTACTATAAACCACACTATCTACACTTCTCTAAGCAATCAGTTTTGGAATACTGCTACTTCCACAATAGTTGATAATGATGAAGTAAAATTAATTGCAATAGTTAATGGCAAAACCTTAACTGTTACTGAGTCATCTGTTAGGAGACAACTCAAACTAGCAGATGATGACAGTATCAGTTCCTTGCCTACAACTAAATTTTTTGAACAACTCTCCATGATGGGGTATGTGTCTGATGGTACTTTAACTTTTCAAAAAGGACACTTTTCCCCTCAATGGAAATTTCTCATTCATATCATCTTACATTGCTTAAGTCCAAAGAAAAATTCTTGTGAGCAATTCAGTAGTAATATTGCAACTGCTCTTATTTGTTTAGCCACAAACATGACTTTTAACTTTTCAAAAATGATTTTTGATGGTATGGTGAAAAATGTGGATAGCAAAAGCAAAAATTTTATGTATCCAAGATTTGTGCAACTGTTTTTGACAAAACACATATTTCTACTTTAGGCTCATCAAAATATTTATTCTGCTCCAATCCTAACTCAAAAGGTTTTTAGTAATATGAAAATGGTTGGTAAAGGTTATCTTAGAGTAGATATACCTTTATTTGCATCAATGATTTCTCAAGGTGATGGATCAACAACACCAGTTGAGTCCCATCACACACACATCAGTGTTATATCCACCTCACAACCACAACCAATTTTACAAACATATAGGAGGAGAATCAGAAAGGAAACTGTGGTTGCTCAACCCAGTTCTCCTACTCAGACCATTAGTGCAGATGATCTTATCTCAGGTGATGTAGGGGATAGAGTGGTAAGGGCCGCTACTACTCCCTCTAGCTTAGATGTAAGGCAGGCCAGTGGTAACATTGATAAGACCCACACCAAGGAAACATCTAATGAGTCAAGTTCTCATGAGCTTAATTCAGGTGATGGAAACCCTAACCAAATGGAAAATATAGGGGCTCAGGTGGTCAACCTAGCGTTGAGACTGAGTTTGATATGCCCCATGATTCACCTCCCCAAGAGTTAACACACTTGGAAGTGATGAGGGCAGTCTGAAACTTTTAAATTATTTGATGGCTACCTGTACCAAAATGACACAGAAAGTTGCTAGCTTGGAGACAGACTTGAAGGAAACAAAGAAGCTCTATGGGAATTCCTATGCTAAACTAATCATGAGGATGAAGAAACTAGAGCACATGTTAAAGTATAAGCAAGCTATGAAAATAACAAAGGTGGTGATATTTGCTAGTGAAGAAGATCATTCAGATGATGCTTTGGAGGATCCTTCTAAACAGGGGAGGAAAATTGCTGAAATAGATGATGATCCAGACATCATATTGGTTGAAGAACATGCAGATATTCAGGGGAGGTTTGGAGAAGATAACGGTGATGCTGGTTGTGAAACAGATGCTGGTATGGGTGAAACAGATCTTAATGATGCAGAGGATATTAGCACTACTGGTGTAGAAAGAGTTAGTATTCCCGTACAACAATTAGCACTGCTAGTCCAAGGGACAAGGGGATCATATACATCAGAAGAGGTGCAACATCAAAAGATAAAGGAAAGGGAAAAAACCATTGTGGAAGAATCTGAGCAACCCAAGAAGATCAAGAAGAAAGTTCAGGTTCAGATAGATCTTGATACAGAACTGGATAAGAAGACACAATTGGAAGAATAAGCAAAAATCCTTGAAGAACAAAAGATTGAATATTTTATGTAACAACAAAGGATGGAAAGAGTTATAGCTGAAGATAAAGAAGATCAAATAATTGCTGATAGATTATTAGCTCAGAGGATGCAAGAACAAGAAAGAACAATTATTAATGAAGAATATAGACAGAGTGCACTTCAAGAGCTACTGGATGTGATTAAAAAGAATTAGAATGCAAAGAAAACGAAAAAGACCAAATCACAAACTAGAGCAGAAAAGAGGAAGTATATGACTGCCTACTTGAAGAATCAAGATAACTGGACTGCAACTCAACTTTTTGGTAGATCATATGAAGAGATTGAAGACGTATACTATAAGGCTTACAAGAAGGTTCAAGCTTTCATTCCTATGGATACAGAAGAAGAGACCAATAGTGTTAAGAGAGCTGGAACATTATTGGAATCAGAGTCTTCAAATAAGCAAAAAGTTAGTGAAGAATTACCAACAGTAGAAGTGCAAGAAGGAGAAGATGATCTGTCAAATGAAGAACTGCAAAAAATGATTATCTTGGTTCCAGAAATAGGTATGAATGTGGAAGCCTTGCAAACTAAATATCTTATTATTGATTGGAAGATCATTAGAGTTGGCAACAACACTGAAGCTTATCAGTTCTTTGATGACATGCTAAAGGTTTTTGACAAAGATGCCCTGGAGAACCTTTGGAGCTTAGTTAAAGAGAAATTCACTACAACAGAACCTACAGATGATAAGGATAAGGTGTTGTGGGTTGAATTGAAGAGGTTGTTTGAATAAAATGATACTGATATACTCTGGAAATTTAAAACTGGTCTAAAAAATTTAACATGGAGATTGTATGACTCATGTGGAGTACACCATGTGTCTACAATGTATGGAGCTGATATTTACATGCTAGTAGAGAAGGATTATACTTTGGATAGTACAACTCTTTTATTGATGATAATAGTACAACTCTTTTATTGATGATATGTAATAAACTTTAGGTTGAAGAAGAGAATGAAATGGCAAGAGCTTTACTTCAAAAGATATTCATGCAAGCAAACAGACCTAGAAGATAAATGTTTGGAAGAATCCTCTTAGAAGACTAGGTATAATTCAAAAACTTGTAATTTGGAGGTAAATCATAAGTTTATGGGAGGATTCTTTGGAATTAAAGGTCTGCTCACTTAGTACTGCCAAGACAGATTCAGTTTACACTACCATTACTAACTAAAGTTAGTACTGCTAGAGCAATGTTAGTACTGCTAGTACTAAACTTAAGAGTGCTGAAGATTGTTTATACTACTGAATAAAAGATAGAGACTGCCAGTGGATAGAGACGTGTGAAGAGATATGTATGAAGATATTTAGAATATATCTTATGTACTTAGAAGATACGTATATTTTGTAACAATATAGGAGATACGTAGTTATCTTGTAAAGGACTCCTTATTCTGTAAAAGGAGATCCTATGTTATACGTTTTATATACGAATTACATAGAGTTTGATATAGCTTCAAGGTTGTAAACCCTAGTACTAAGTTAGATTACTCGTATTATTAAGATTAATAATATTAAAGCTTTTGGTGATATTGTTGTTTACTGTTTCATTGAAAATCTTCTAAGTGTTATTGAGTAGATTCCGCATACTCCTTAGCATTAATAAAGTTTCTACCATTGTTGTCTTGGATTTATCCAAAGCAACATACTCTTTATAAGCTAGATAATCGATCCATAGTTTGGGATTCCACAAAATCCTTATTCTTAAAAATTCAGGAAACAATAACAACGATAGTTGTGATTTTCCTAGCCTTGATATTAAATGTTTTTTAGACAAAGTTCCATGTAAATCAACACTTATTACCACAAATCATGATCTCAAATTTTTTAAATAAAAAAAGGTCTTTATTCTAAAACGAAAATTGCCTTCGCATACTATTTCAAAAAGAATTTGTGATGGATCAATGGTTCGTAGGTATGTTAAAATGGATATGCCCAAGGATATATTAAAAAAATCTTCCATTTGACCATAAGCTGATATATAAGGAAAATGGTTGCTGATGTTAAGGTATTTTTCTTTTAAATTTTGTTGATTATTTCTAAAATTTTAAAATTTCCTTTATACAGCGTATTAATGTTATCTCTGCGCCGTGTCTTGAACTATTAACCAATAAACATTAATTTCTTTATATACGGAGTATGTTATAAATGTGATATGGCGTACCGCTTTGACAGTATAAAATACCCAGCGATGCGCCAAATTTCTTTTTGCAATTAGAAATTACATAAAACTAAAAAATCACACACTAGTATCCCAAATCGATTCAAGTGTATTCCTTGTTGATTTAATCAATCCTTTAATCTCTCTATTATCAATTGAACAAGGCACAAGCTTCTCATTACTTAATTTTGCGTTTTACAGATTATAGAAATTAGGGTTTGTAAGGATTTGATTGAATAAAATAAAATTTGCATTGGGGATCGTGGTTAAGATGTGTGTTAACTAAATTCCCCTATGATTTATTGCATTAAAACCTGCTCAGATTACCCTAATTAATTTTGGTTAAAGAGTTTAGGGTTAGGTTTTAAATTTTGGGAAATTGGGACAGTGGTGTGTATCGGGTAAACGGATTTGGGTATAAAAACTATGAAGGGTAAAATTTTTGAAGTTTATTTTGGTTTTGCGCCAAGTTTATGGTTCCTTAGGTTGCGTGAAAGATCTGCACTTTTAATACTGATATAATATTTGATGCGGCGTATCCATTATTGAATACGGCGCATCAAAATGTTTTAAATCTATTTTTACTTGCAACCTTAATGTTTCGTATAGCCAAATTTAATACGGTATATCTTTTATATGTTGTATTAATCTTATGAGATGCGGCGTATTCATATATAAATGACATGCTCCGTTTTAGCTTTATTATGATACTGTCACTAAGATACGGCGCATATTACTTATCTCATGCGCCGTATCAACCTCTTTTACAGTCTGCTTCATTTAACTTTTTCCCTTCATTGTATGCAGATGGTCCTTCAATATAGCGTGCTCAAGCGTCATTGGGTGAAATTCAGTCCAGGCCTAAGGGGTTATTCCCTATGAAAATAACAAAGAGCACTTTGATAGACTAGTGAAATTTAACCACCACATGAGACATTACGAGGGCTATTATTTTGGCTAAATTAAGTATAACACATGTACGAAAATACTATATTAAAAATTAGGTGCATATTGTGCCTACCCAGGTGCATACCGTGCCCACTAAGGTGCATATTGTGCCCATTAAGGTTATAAGGGTTTTGGAAGACTTTGAGGCTTGGATTTTTTTAGTACGAGTAGCTGCGAGGGTACGATTGACACCCTGGGATTCTACATGGGATACGTTAGATGCCAAATGAATATGATGGAGTTTGTTTTGACCCAAGAACCACATACTGGAGGAGCTGACTTCCAGCTTCAAGATCTTCATGATTACTTCTCTTATATTTTTGTCATTTTTTTTACTTTTATCATTCTTGAGTATATGTATTATTTAACTATTTTCTTTATAGTATATTTATTTCTTTTTGGTATGTCAGTCTCTGTTCTGAAATTGGACATTATGGTAAGACTGGCATTAAGTTTAGCAATGCATCGATGATGAGACCAATGTGATTACATACTTACTGCTGATATATTGAGTTTGACTGGTAACTGATATGGCATATCCCTTCCAATGAATGCTTCGTATCCTATCTTTTCTACAAGAAATTTTTAGTTTTTTATTCCAGGCTCGATACGGCACATCACTTCCTATGGATGCGGTGTATCGACTGACCTGATGATAATTTACTGTTTTTATTTTTAATTTATTTTCACTAACCATCGATTAACGTAGGCGCACTAGCTGTAATTTTCATGCTTAATTACACAGGTTGAGTGGTTTGAATGCAAAGGAAATTGTAGTTTATATATACCCTGTATTTTCTGTGTGTTGTAGCCATGCTGACATCCAAACGACCTTCACACACAGAAAATAAAAAAGTTGCTCACAAACGCATCATGGAGGATCATACCGAGCAACTCTCAGGGGAGTTTTTCCGTTCTAATTCTTTCTATTTCCTGTTTTAATTTTATTTTACACAACGAGGACGTTGTTTATCTTAAGTGGGGGGATGGAAAATTAGAACGTAACTTGTTTTTATTTTCAAAAAAATATGCTAATAACCCTTATTTTACACAACGAGCATGTTTTTGTGAAATCAAAGTTGCATGACCCGCACACATAACCCTTATTTCCATATTGTGAGAATTTAGCCTTGTCCGTTTCCAATATTTTACCTAAATTTCACAAAAATATGAGTGTGCCGGTAACTTGCAGTAAACTTTAGAACTTGGCTTATATACTATTCGAGACCACCATAATGAGTATTATTGATATAACTAGAGTAACTTGTCTAACTAGGTAAATTTCTAGGATTACACTCAAAAAGCCTTTATATGTCATGTTTTATTAACTAAATACATTGGTTAATTAACCCCCGTATAAACCCTTTTGTTACTCTCATTTTTAGAGTAAGATACTCCTAAGAAAACCCTCAGAGCCATTCCTTTCGTTTCTTACACCCAATTATATGTTTCGTTACACCTATACACCTTAGCCTACCCTGTAGATTAAGTCCGTGGTTGGTTACCTTTTGTAAAGTGTGTATTTCCTGTGTTTTTTTGTATGTTTCTTATCATGGGTAGGTTAGGAATTGCACATCGCAATGGTTGATTGTCTTGTCTACGTAGTGGTCGGGAATTGCACGCCACAAGAGGAATGTGATAGCAGTAGTTTTTGATTTTCGTGTGTTTGTTACTATCATTATTATTTTTATATCTGAAGTATTGAAAAGTATGGAAAAATTATCCAGATGTATTATGATGGTGATATGGTGAAATTTTACACCATTAGTTTTATTTATTTATTTTTAAAAAGAGAGAGAGAGAGAGAGAGAGAGAGAGAGAGAGAGAGAGAGAGAGAGAGAGAGAGAAGAAGAAAGAGTGAGAATGTGAGATAATCGGTTTGTAAAAGCTTAACCAAAGTTATATTATGCGCTAATTGATTATTCGTTGGTACGTGTTATAAACCAATGATGTAAGTTATGTATTAGTGGAGATATCGCCACTATTTGTTGTACTATATATATGGATTGCAAGGGAGTTGGTCGTTGTGGGAATGCCAACTAAAGTTTATTCTTTAATTCAATCATCATTTAGTCTAATTAATGTCTACCTATTAAAGCGTGAGTTTATACACTAAAGCGTGAGTTAGTATATGATTTGTGTCTTTTTCAAAGGAAGGTCGGGAAGTAATTAACCACATTATTTCATTTTTGTATAGACTTAATCTATTTGTTTTGTTTTTATTTTAACAACAATTATATATTTCGCTTATCCTTACCCTCTTTTATAGCTTAGTGAGAATGTCAAATGCATGAATAAGGTAGTGACCATCCAAGTTTTTGAGGAATTAAATGATGCGCCAGCGATCTGGTGTGTGTTTTGGTGACCAGCCATTATGCAAATAATGCGCCAGCGATCCAAGATACACACTAGTGAGCATCCGTTATTCAAGGAATCAAGGATTCGCGCCAGCGATCTATTAAGTTTATGTAAGAGATGTTTGGACAAAAGCTATGCATAACCATATCACAACTAACCCTATTTACCGCTTTAGACTTGTTACTCCTTAGGTTTAGTGGTGAAGATGTGTATCCTTACCAAGCTTATGATAGAATATTCGTCACGACCGAGCAATTGAGCAAATTAATTAAATGTTACCACGTAGATTAGCTGAGTGATTTGAGTGACTTTATTTTCCTAATTCGTGAGGTATTTGTTTGTGAAATTTAGATTAAACAAATGAATGCTTAACTATAAAAACATCCTTGACAATTGTCTTAGGATACATTTTCATAAGTTTAAATCTAGAGTTTACTTGAGGAAGAGTAAAGTTCAAGTGGGGGATATTTGATGATATCAAATAACAACATATTATTAGCATCATTTATCCTACGAATATTGCTTGTTTTATATTACTTTGTATGAGAATTGGTACTTAAACGTTTACTTTTATATTTATATGTTGAAAACAAGTATTTGTTGAAAGTTAGCTATTTTTGACGTAAAATGGAGCAAAATTGATCAAGTTGGAAAAGTCTAGTGAACTGACGGTAGATATGCCGTATCATTCTAGACAGATACGCCATACATCAAGACTTAGACGAATATGAAGACCATTGCCTGACTTTGAAGAATACAACGTATGGGTTTTCCCCATATGTCGTATATGAAACCTTGGTCAATATAGAAAATCTAACTTATTCTACTCCAGATACGCCGCATGATATATAAGAGATGCGACGTATTAGCTTAAAGACTTTACAAAGACATTCCAAGATTACGAAGAGGTGATGCGTCGTATGGGCATTGAAGACCCACCTTATCCTATGACGGTGTGTGAATATTCTAGAATATAATAATGCGAAGTTACCTACATACGGCGTATTGAGTAAACTGATACGCCATATCTATGCCATTTCCAGAAACTATAAATAGAGGTCGACTGCTCTCATTCGACACATGTACACAATATACCATACGAAATCAGAAGACCAAGCACCACAAGACACATCCGGAAGAACGAATTCAGAAGCGTAAGAGGGCCTCGTAAGTGTGTAATTACATAGGTGGATTCGCTTAATTGTAGTACTACCTGAATTATTGATTATATGATGTTTTATTTAGCTTTAATGTTTTGTGTGTAGGCATTGATACCTCTTAATTATCATGCCTTGTCGATGCGGCTCACACAATTACTTCATTAAAATCTTTGCATAGTTAATGTAAGCCCTAACGGGATAAGTAGTTTAACAAAGTATCAATAATCAAAGATTAATATGGATTTCTAGTTAGTCGTGACATGACTTTTACAAGAGATCAAGGTAATTTAGTACGCTACATAACAAGCAGCCATATAGTAAGTACCTATTTAGTACACATCATATATAACTAAACGATTAGCGAGCGTATCTTCCTTACTATCGGCTTGACCTCTTATTTCTATATGTTTTCTATCTATGTACATGCGTGTCTTGTTGTCTTCACCTTTTATTAGTTTTTCTTAATCTAAACATCGTTTCAGTCTAACAAGCTGAAAATCCCCCTTGCGTTAGATTAGGTTTAATTAGACTAACTTTAGAATTATACTACTGATAGATATTTAAGTGTTAACCTTCCACTCTTAGTGATCGACATTCTACTTACCAACTAGACTACATTGATCGGGTATACTGCTCGTTAGTGTTTGTTATAGGTTAAGTCGGCTAAATATAAATATTAAAACTTGAATTCACAAATAGACCTATACTAAACGACACATCAGTAAGTCATTAGACATGGAAAACAACATGGTTTAAAACTACTTAACTTGAGAAAATCTAACTTTTACATCAAAATCAGCTTTTATAAATCTCAGCAGTAAACTGCCGTTGTTTTGCGTTTCTGGGCTAAAATTACCTAGAGTTAGTGTAAAACATCATTCTGGATAACTTTTGTGTTTTATACTTTTGATGATTCAGACCAGAAAGGCCTAAAAACATGATTTAAATTCGGATCAGAACCATTTTTACCAAATGTCAAGTTTCATTTAGAAATCTATAACTAACCATATCTTTTAATCTACAAGTCCATTTTATATGATTCCAAAGGCTAGGTTTTTGTTTTGAGTTTCTCTATTACATAATGTTATTCAAGGTCTTGTGTTTATATTTTTGGTGACAATAACTAGTATAACACACTTGATTTACTAGTTTACTAATATAAACTTTCACATGAAATCATAAGCAAGTTTATGTTGGAAATGTATATATTTATAAATACATGAATGTCCGGATTCGCACTCGTGACCACGGGATTGCACGCATTAGCGAATGAGAATTAAATTTAATAATTAATGTTAATGATTACGATTAATTATTACACATAAAGTCCGTCTAACGATCGTTAAGTATTTAACGGAAATAACTAACGACCGTTAAATGTAAAAGAAGAGAATATATGGTGAATATCTTAAAAATGGAAAAGATTCAGGTTCCCATTTTCTCTCCTCTATGTGGCCGGCCAAGGGGGTTTTCCAAGCCCAAACCCTAACTTTTCCTACAAGCTATTCATTCACTATATATACAAAGGCAAGGGTTAATGTCTTTCATAACTTTTATGCATTGAATTAACCCTAGATCTCTCCTCTCCTCTCTCTTGCATTCTCGGCCGAAACCCCCTCCAAAATGGTGTTTTGGTTTTGTTTTTCATTAAACAAAGGCTTGTGTTAGATCTAGCAATCGCTTTAATTCGCGGTTAATTCGTGTGTAAAAAACTGTGGTAGTAAGACATTATTCTTACACCAATTGGTTTGGGTTATAAAACGGTAAGGGACAACTCTTTAAACCACTTCACATCCATTGAAGAGATCTAACCTAATTGCAAGAGGTACGTTACGCATTTATTTTCAGTTAGTTAATTACTGTTATAATTCTAAGTCTTCCGTTGTGTACTCTGTGATGTCTATATGGTTTTATTTGTTATCATATATCTTTAACTCAACAGTGGTATCAGAGCCAGGTTTAACAAGTAAATAATTACTGAAACACATAAAACAAATAAACTGATTGTGTTATTAATTTTATGTGTAGATCTAGGGTTTGCAAAACCTAAACCCTAATTTTTTTGGGGGGCGTAATTTTTGTGCCCTAATTAGGGTTTTGTAAACTTTTATTTTAATTGGATTAGAAACCCTAGGTTGCATGCAATTTTATGTGTATTAAATTGCATAACTCTTGTTTAATTGCATTAATTGTTAAGTGTGATTTATATCCATGATAAATACATGCATCTTTTGTCATAGATCTACTTTTATTGTATGTTTTACTTGGTTAAGTGATATACACTAAATTTTTGATATATCTAAAATTGGGGAAGACCTCAATCATTAATATTAAATCAATTATATGCTATGTGGTATATGTTTTAATTTTGACTTACGCAATCGATGAATCGATGCATATGGCTCACCTTTTACATTGCTGAAAATGGGTGAGAGTCTTAATTAGACATATACATACTGATAGATCTAGAATTGATTATTAATAGGATTTATCAAAAGGTTTGCATGTGGCTATTTGATATGCATGACTATTTATTATGTTATGTATTCATTATTTATATGTTTATTTTTTATATACTTGCTTGTTTGTTATGTGTAACAAAGGTATTTTTTATAAGAAAAATAAACTGACCTAAACAATGGTGAAACATGTATTTTAAGCATAGTAATCTTAATCGTTTAATTGTTTGATTTTTTGTACAAAATAGTTAGAACGGCTCACCTATTAATGACAAACTGTATGATGGTATAAGGTTGGTACGCATTAAATTGTGACCTTAAAGATGAGGGTATGTAATATGCTTCGCGCTGACCTAATTCTCCGCTCGTTTGTGCGTCTTAATGGAACTACCAAGTATTCATATATATGTGCATAAAATCTTAAGTGTGAATTTACTTTAAATTCTAAGCGCCACTTTTTTGGTAATTATCCGAATAACTTGAGTCTTATGACTCATGCAGCAGTAGGATATAGTGGTAATTAAATGTAATTTTTTTATTGGTTAACCAATACCTCGATTAAAGTTTGATGATGAACAGTTTAAACATTAAAACAAGGATATAAATGTTTTAATAAAAACTTATGCTATGAAGATGAATGCGTGACATCTTTGTACATATTTGATTTGACATCAAAATTATTACCCTTAATTTAAGTTGTATGCCATCCAATGAAACGGAAACACCTGATATTACCTTTTATTTGCATGAGAACGTGATTTAGATCGTAATCAAAGGGTAAAATATCCACGTGACGTGATAACGGGCATGGATGATTTGTTTCTTAAGTTGGACAACTTAATTGAGTTAGGTGGTGAGAACTGGCAACTCAAGGCATAAGATGGGATAAAACATGTTTACATGGCAATTGAAATTGGCTATATGTAAATCCCATAAATCTAGGAATTGCAATTGAAATTAGCAATTGAGCAAAAGCTCTACCATGTTGTATAAGTTTATTACTAGCAGATCAACTGACGTGATGAGACAATTTGGATCCTAGTTTTTAATAATAATTAATTGGTTATATGAATATGAACCTTGGGTATTTAATTTTTTATTGGAAAGGAAAATTATCAAATTACTAATTATGGTTTTTTGAACTTTTTCTGTAGATGGCTCATCAACCTGATAACACTATGAGCTTAATGAGTCCTGCATTCAAAGATATGATTGGAAGAGACAAGCTGACTAGCCCAAATTTCAATGATTGGCATCGTGCACTTAGGATCATCCTTCGGGTTTCCAAAAGACTTGAGATTTTGACTACACCTCTGCCTGATGCTCCTCTTGATACGGCTACTGCTCTTGCAAAAGAGGAGTATTGTGTTGAATATGAGAAGCACAATTATGTGGCGTGTCTTATGCTTTCGGGGATGTCTGCTCAATTGCAAAAACAATTTGAGCACTATCCGCCTATGAGCATGCTAGATAAACTCAAACGTATGCTTGAGAAGCCACCAGCAGCTGAATTGTATGAACTAATTGAAAAGGTTCATAGCTGCAAGCAGGAGGTTGGTAAATCTGTCTCCGACCACGTCCTCAAGATGAAACATCACTTGGACCAATTGGAGAAGCTCGGTTGTGGTTACTCCCAAGATGTGTGTGTCGGCCTCATCAATCACTCCCTTAATCAGGAACGATTTGGTGATTTTGTGCGACAGTATAACATGCATTGCACGGGGAAGACAGTGAATGAGTTACATGCAATGCTTGTAGACTTCGAGAAGAGATTACCAAAGAAGGCTCCTACACCTGCCGTACTAGTAATACAAGGTGGTAGGGTGAATAAGCCAAAGCCGCAAGCAGATAAGAAAGGGAAAGGAAAAGGAAAGGGGAAACAAGTTGTCATCCCACCAGTTCCTAAGAAGAACCCTGCAAAGAAAAAGGAGAATCCTAAGAAGGATTCTGCTTGCCACCACTGTAACTCAACAGGTCATTGGAAGCGGAACTGTCCAGTGTTTCTGAATGAGTGCCTTCAGAATAAAAATAAGATGGTACCTAGCTCATCAGGTATTTTTATGTTTGAATTATTTTCTTTTCCTCATAAGCAAAATTCCTGGATTTATGATACATGATGTGGTACTCACATCTGTATACATCGTAGGGACTTAGAGGGGCGAAGAAGCTGACCTGTGGAGAAAGATACTTGTACGTTGGCAATGGAAAGCGTGCAGTAGTTGAAGCCATAGGGACTTTTGATTTAGTGTTGCCTTCGGGCTTAATTCTTGAACTAAATAATTTTCATTATGCACCCTCCATTGTTAAGGGTGTTATTTCAGTTTCTTTGTTAAAAGATATTGGTTTTATGCACACTTTTACGAGTTATGGAATTTCAGTTTCTTTTAATAATGTTTTTTATTTTAATGCAATTCCTATACTTGGTGTGTTTGAAATTGATATGGATGGTTATGTATCCAATGAAAATAATTCATTGTATAGCATTAGCAATAAGAAGAGCAAGTCTAACTGGGACTCTTCTTATCTTTGGCATTGTCGCCTTGCCCATATAGGCAAGAAACGCATGGAAAAGCTGCAACATGAAGGGCGTTTACAAAGTGTCGATGATGAATCATTTGACAAATGCGAGTCTTGCATAGCTGGGAAGATGACAAGGAAACCTTTTTCACCGCAAGTGGAAAGGGCTTTTGATCTACTTGGATTGATACACACTGATGTGTGTGGTTCACTTAGACATGTGTCAAAATGTGGTGCTACCTACTTCTTAACCTTTACGGATGATTTCAGTCGTTATGGTTATGTTTATTTACTTAAACATAGACATGAAGTCTTTGAACCATTTAAGGTTTTCAAAAGTGAAGTAGAATTACAACTCGGTAAGAAGATTAAAGCTCTTCGATCCGATAGAGGTGGTGAATATATAAGCCAAGAGTTCAAAGATTACTTAGCTGAGTGTGGAATTATCCAGCAGCTCACATCTCCTTATACTCCACAACAAAATGGTGTATCTGAAAGGAGAAATCGTACTTTACTTGACATGGTACGATCAACGTTTGATCTTACGACTCTTCCTTTAACTTTTTGGGATTATGCCCTTGAAACTGCTATTCACATTTTGAATATGGTTCCAACGAAGAAGGTTGTTAAGACTCCATATGAAATATGGACAGGAAAAGCTCCTAACTGTTCTTACTTAAAGGTCTGGGGATGTGAGGCGTTTGTTAAACGTGACTCACCAGATAAGCTCCAACCTAGATATGTTAAGTGTATCTTTGTAGGATACCCTAAGGAAACTATGGGTTACTACTTCTACTACCCAGCTGAGAACAAAGTCATAGTGGCTAGGTATGGAGATTTCCTTGAAAGGAATCTCATATCTCATGAACTCAGTGGGAGAGTATATGATCTGGAATATGATCAAGAAGATACAACACCTTCTATAAATACTAGCCAACTTCAAGAAGAGCCTGAAAGCTTAGGCGCTCCTCCTGAAGTTGTTCCCATTCGTAGGTCTGAAAGGACTATACGTGCACCTAACCGTCTATGTCTTAATGTAGAGGTGGAGGAAAATATGGTTGGGGATCTTAATGAACCCGCCAACTATAAGGCTGGCATGGCTGATCCTGAAAGGGGTAAAGGGCATATTTCTATGAATGGGGAAATGCAATCCATGAAAGATAATGATGTCTGGATTGAAGTTGACCTTCCTCCCAATGCTAAAGTCGTTGGAAGTAAGTGGATCTTCAAGAAGAAAACTGACATGGATGGAAATGTACACACCTACAAGGCTCGTCTGGTAGCTAAAGGTTTTACTCAAACCTATGGAATTGATTACGAGGATACATTCTCTCCAGTAGCAGACATAAAAGCTATTAGGATTCTCATAGCTATAGTTGCACACTATGACTATGAGATTTGGCAGATGGATGTCAAAACCGCCTTTCTGAATGGTCATCTAGACGAAGATATCTATATGCCACAGCCTGAGGGGTTTGTAAATCCACTATTTCCTAACCGTGTATGCAAGCTTAAAAGGTCCATTTATGGACTAAAGCAAGCATCAAGGCAATGGAATAAAAGATTTGATGGATAAATCAAAAGTTTTAGATTTACTTAGAATCTTGATGAGCCATGTGTATATCACAAAGCTAGTGGGAGTCATGTTACTTTCCTTGTTCTATATGTCGATGACATATTAATCATGGGAAATAATATACCAAGTCTAAATGAGGTGAAAGCCTATCTTGGTAAATGTTTCTCGATGAAGGACTTAGGGGAAGCAGCATACATACTCGGAATCAAGATCAACAGGGATAGATCAAGGCGGCTAATTGGTTTAAGCCAAAGTGCTTACATTGAAAAAATATTGAAGAGATTCAATATGCAAAATTCCAAGAAGGGATTTTTGCCGATGCAAGTAAATCATGGTTTGAGCAGCGAAGGCTGTGCTTCAACACCTGCAGAGGTGGTACGTATGAAGAAAGTTCCTTATGCTTCGGTTGTAGGATCTATCATGTATGCGGTGCGATGCACAAGGCCTGATGTGGCGTTTTCTCAAAACCTAACCAGTCGATATCAACAGAATCCGGGTGAAATTCACTGGACTGCTGTTAAACATATTCTCAAGTACCTTAGGGCTACAAGAGATATGTTCATAGTGTATAGGGGA
Source organism: Chrysanthemum seticuspe (assembly GCA_019973895.1). Lineage (NCBI taxonomy): Eukaryota > Viridiplantae > Streptophyta > Magnoliopsida > Asterales > Asteraceae > Chrysanthemum > Chrysanthemum seticuspe. The sequence goes on along the minus strand of BPTQ01000009.1, from coordinate 142,534,161 downwards.
AATCCAGAAGCAGAACTGTCTGTTACAGGTTACTGTGATGCATCTTGGAAGTGTGACAAAGATGATACGAAGTCTCAGATGGGTTACATATTTGTCATCAATGGAGGTGTTGTGGATTGGAAGAGCAAGAAACAGACAACTCTTGCAATGTCTGCTATAGAAATTGAGTACATAGCAGCGTCTGAGGCTGCCATGGAAGTTGTTTGGATAAGGAAGTTTTTTTCGGGGCTTGGTGTCATGCCGTCGATTTAAAATCCTATTAAAGTATATTGTGACAATTCTGCTGCAATTACTTTCGCCCATGAACCTGGAGTCATGAAGGGCACCAGACAATATCACTATGTTCGAGAGCAAGTCGAGATAGGTGAAATTGAGTTTCTCAAAGTTCACACAGATGATAACCTAGCAGATCCTTTGACGAAGGCCTTACCTGGTGAAAAACTTAATCATTTGTCTGATAAGTTTGGACTTCGTTTAGCTAGTAGTTCCATGCCCATCTGTGACTAAGTATTTTAGATAAAAGGATATTGTAAAAATTATTATTGAAATGAAATAAAGTATTTTTGTTATGTTTATTATTCATTTATTATGATGTTATCCTATATTTGCATGTTTGAATCCTTGAATAACTTGAGTTATTCTAAATAGTCCGTTGTCAATCAATAACATGGGAATGATATTGAATTAAGACAAATCTGAGTATTAGTTAGAATATACTTGAAAGTATATTGATGCATAGCATGACTAATTTTAGATGATATTCAATGAATTGAGTATAAGACTTATCCCACCCACATGATTATACTTTATGGATCTTAGTCATTAAGTACATCATGAATATTTATCCTCTGACTTGAGATACCAGAGATATGTCATGGATGTAGTGCATTTTTGTGAAGCAATCTAACGCTATACGTAACTATTAGTTATAAGGGTTGTTTTCAGAAGTGTTGCGAAATTTATGAATTCTGCTCGTAGTCAAAACGGGATTTGTTTCCTTCAAATTTATTTTGAAGTATAATACTGCTGGACCCTTCATAGGGTTGTCAAGATGTTTGCATGGCCATGCCCAAGGTCTTCTGGAATATGTTCAGAAGAATTGGTAATCTTGATCAATCATATAAAGCGAGAAACAGAATAGTTAATTAAGAAATGATTGACATCCATATTCTTATTAACATGGTATTAGAAACAAAAGGATGAATATGATGATGAATCATCAAAGTGGTTTTTCTCCAGAAAACCATACACGAGTTGTACCGGGGGCATTGGCGTGTTGCTAGACGCTAACCAATGTCATTACACGTTTTGTAAACATATCCAAGTAGGAGATGTTGGAAATGTATATATTTATAAATACGTGAATGTCCAGATTCGAACTCGTGACCACGGGATTGCACACATTAGCGAATGAGAATTAAAGTTAATAATTAATGTTAATGATTACGATTAATTATTACACATAAAGTCCGTCTAATGATCGTTAAGTATTTAACGGAAATAACTAACGACCGTTAAATGTAAAAAAAGAGAATATATGGTGAATATCTTAAAAATGGAAAAGATTCGGGTTCCCCTTTTCTCTCCTCTATGTGGCCGGCCAAGGGGGTTTTCCAAGCCCAAACCCTAACTTTTCATACAAGCTATTCATTCACTATATATACAAAGGCTAGGGTTAATGGTTTTCATAACTTTTGTGCATTGAATTAACCCTAGATCTCTCCTCTCCTCTCTCTTGCATTCTAGGACGAACCCCCCTCCAAAAGGGTTTTTTGGTTTTGTTTTTTATTAGACAAAGGCTTGTGTTAGATCTAGCAATCACTTTGATTCGCAGTTAATTCGTGTGTACAAAAGTGTGGTAGTAAGACATTATTCTGACACCAATTGGTTTGAGTTGTAAAACGGTAAGGGACAACTCTTTAAACCACTTCACATCCATTGAAGAGATCTAACCTAATTGCAAGAGGTACGTTACGCATTTATTTTCAGTTAGTTAAGGACTGTTATGATTCTAAGTCTTCCGTTGCGTACTTTATGATGTCTATATGGTTTTATTTGTTATCATATATCTTAAACTCAACAGTTTATACATACGTTTACTTGTTTTAAAGCTTTTGTAAAACATGGTTAATATAACTAACATATTGATACGCGTACAACGCGCGTTCGGGGTCAAAGGAACTTCCTTTTCTTCGAGCAAGTTTTTCAACACCCTAGGCAGTGAACCTAATCATTGTGGTGTAGCATTAGGGTAAGCCTCGGGAATTGATATCGTTCTCTAGGGGAATAGGAATGCTTGTGAGAAATTACTACGCTAAGGTTGGGGTTGAGGAAGATTATTTTTTATCTTTTTTATGTTTTTTTAGAAAATGAAAAGGTATGAATCTCGGGGTATTGGATTTGGGGGGTTGGTATTTCTACTGATTACTCTACTTATCTAATCATCTAAACTAAGGTGAGTGTAGTCTATGTCTATTGTTGTGTGCTCTTATGATGATTAAAAATGTGTTTACTTAGATGCTATTACTCCCTAGTTATCTCCTATTGATGGTTGAATTTCCACGTCCTTATTCTTAACGTGTTGTGTCTTCTAAGGTCGTAGGGTATGCGTTTATCCCTAACTCTTTAAGTCTACCTTAAGGTTTTTGCTTACGAAATCTCTAGGGTTCATAAACTAACTATAAGGTTTTCTTTGGATGTTTAGACTACAATAACTATAGGTGTTTATAAACTAATGTTCACAAAGATTACTTAAGCATTAAAAACACAACGAATGGCCTATCGCAATACTAGGTCAATCACAATTAAGATAAGAGACAACCAATCAATATTCAATACCAAGGTTTCATAGATCTAAGAAAACACACAAGTAAATTAGCCGGACATGGAAAACATGCAAGCATACACACAAACAATTGAAGACATAATTGAATCAATGAAGTAAATCACTTATCTTGTTGTAAAATAGGGTATGGAACCCTAAGATACTGCCCAAGACAGCCTATGTTCGGTTTAGGTTTTACTCCACAAAACTACCTCCCTAAAATACTGAAAATTCGAATTCTATATATAGAGTTACAATATGCGACGGCATCACTCCTTAATTGTGACGCCGTCGGGTCGCCACCATTAGTTTTTCGTCTTGGCCATGTCAACTCTGTGACGGCGTCACCTTATGCTTGTGACGCCGTCGGGATCCAAATCTAGGCCGTCTGAGTTGTGACGCCCTACTCTTCTAAACCTGATGCCGTCACTTGTAAAATAGCAATTTGCTCTCTGAGTCGTCTCAAGGTGTGTTGCGACGGCGTCGCATTTAAGCCGTGACGCCGTCCCCTTCAGTTCCAGCAGATTGAGTGTCTCGATTCTTGACTTTGGCCATTTTCTTCATATATTCGCGCCTTTTCGTCCGAATAAGTGTCATTCCAGCAATTTGCCTTCAAGAGACCTAAAAAGTGAAAAGGAACGAAATTAAGTAGTAACGGATACAAAAGTGATCAATTAAGGGCTTAAATGACCCCTCAAAAGTGTACCTTTTAAATCCTTATCAAATATCCCTACACTTGGTATTTGCTTGTCCTCAAGCAAATGTGCTTTTAGCAAATTAATTTATAAGTTAGGGGTCATGAAGCAATAGTTTAGAACAATTCACAACACGTATAAGCCCAGCAAAAGTCATAACAAGCACGGAAATTACATACTAGCACCTCACAAGTGGTGTTTGGATACTCTCATCTCTCGGGTGTATATGAAATATATCAAGTTGGAAAAGGAAGATAAACACTCATTAGCCGGTCCTAGTACATATATTACCATAGGCTTGAGACTAGATCAAACCTCCATCGCTTTGGCGTAAGAACCTAGGAAAAACTATCCAAGAGGTCTTTTAAAGGGTTGTAACGTTAGGCTTACGGTAGGAAACAAAGGGTTTGGTGGGATAGGCGATTTAGTTGTGGCAAGTCAAAAATCTTTATTTTACAAGCATGAGAAGAATGGCGTGGCTAAGCCAAGACTCGACACTCTAAACTCTAGATAAATTGAAACAAACAAACATAAATTTAAAGAAAGATATAGGATGGTAGCCCGTATGTATGTTTGTTTTTTTTTTTTTTTTTTAACACTCTATTTTTTTCTTTTTCTCTTTTTTCTATTTTTTCGATTTTTTTTTCATACACTTTTACTCTACCATCCTCTACGATAACATCAAAATAATAGGGATTTATAGGCACATCCCTACACTTGAGTTTTTATTACTCTAACACTAATTTGACCCGAATTGAAAAGATCAAAACACTTGGAGTACATTTTTACGTAAATAAAGGAAATTTGAATTTAACGTTCCTTCCCGTCATTTCATAAAATTTAACTTTTCCCATGAGTCCCAATCGTCCCAAAACTATGTACAAAGGATATGACTCGACTTAGCAACTTATGCAAGCAACTAGATAATTGAACTAAAGGTTTAGTATGATAACAATAATTCACTAAAAGTGAGTGCATACAAGGTAGGCTAAGGCGATTTGGGTGTACATTGTAAACAATGCTCTTCATTGATATTCCGGACAACCGAAACATCACGAGAATCGCGAAAAGGATAGGCTCTGAGGGGTTAACTAGGGGTATCGTGTACTAAAGATGATTACAATGCAAGGGTGTGGGGGAATTACTCAACCGATGTGGAAGAAGTAATTATAATACGGGTATCAAACAAGGGTTATCCTAATTCCTCTTATCATTTAGTTATTCCTAACTACACAAGTATAGTCTTACTAGCAATCTCGGAATGCATCACAAAACAAGTTCCAGAATCTATTATACTACCGGTACACACTCGAAGCATTAAAGTGGAATGCTTTAATTCCTACAAATCTAAGGGCGATCCTCACATTTTGGGTGGAATTTAAGTGGTAAAGGGTTTTGTGCTAGTCATATAACTTCCTATGTAACGCCCCGACCCGCCAAGGGTAAAGGAATCACAAGTAATGGTGTCATATCAAAGCAAAACATAAATAACCAAAAGAAGTCTTAACATAAATGCGGAAATAATCCAAGTCAAATGACTTCAATACATAGGTCCCAGCGGAAGCATAATAAACTTCAAACATAATATCCGAAATAAATAAGTCTTAAATGGCATCATAAGAAATCAAAGCTAAAATCTCTAAGGTAAGTCCACTCAAGCACTCATCCCAAAGCAACCCAGCTTCCAATGCTTAGATACCTGCCGCGGAAGAAAAGAAAAGTGCGGCTGAGCTTCAAAAGCCCAGTGAACATATATGAAAGCAAAAGCGAATACTAAACTATAACGGATATGAAATAAAGTGAATGAGCGATAGCAAAATCATAATCATTTTCAAAGTATAAATCAGAATTTCAAATAAAGTTTATAGTCAACTACCACGAGCCCAGAACTTATATCAGATCATATTCATATTCACATAAGGCAACATTTTGTAGGGGAGACCTACCAGAGTTATGAAGGACGTGCATGCACGCAGCATCAATCATCAGATAACAGATAACATATAACATATAACAGATAACAGATCTAGGATGCATCCATACGCCCCTTCCTACATATTCACAAATATGCTTCACCATCCAGAGACGTGGCAGAACATCACTCTACTGCCCTAGAGTCATATCAGAAGTGCATCACTGATACGGACATGGAACCCCCATGACTAGTTAAATATTTGGCTCGGGTGTCAAACTATCTTAGGTCAATACAGAATGTCATAACTGACACAGATCATCTTTTATCAGAAAATCATTCATATTTCCAAAATCATAGTTTTCATATCAGATAGTTCAAAAATCAGATGTTTTCATAATTCAGAAATCAGAGTTCAGATAAGCAATAGCTCAAACAAATCAGATTTTGGGATTCATAGCAAAGGCTTAGGAAAACCTAATACGAAAGAAAACATTAAGAGGAAACCTCTACCAAAAAGGTCAGAATATCTGTACCTTATTCCAACGCAAAAGATAGAAAAGCAGAAAGACGAAAAGCAAAGGATTACTCCCTCTTCACAGAACCTATAGACATTAACGGTCGTCCAAGTTATTTATGATTCCAGAATCGTCAAAATGATCTGTTAATATTTGGTATCATAATTAATGATCTTCATACTTTAGGGTTTTATTAATGAGTCTTAAGTATTTTATAATAAAAGTTGTAGATTAGGGTTCGTTATATCATTTATTAAAGTCTATGTTTAAATGTGAAAATAGTTTATAGTTATAACTCACACATGAAATAACGTATTACTATATTTAGCTCAAACCCTAATCGACTCTCATTTATGTTCTAGGGTTTTCTTATTCTTTAATATCTCAATAATATGCATTTACTTTATATGTTACGTCTTAATGACTCTCCACTTAACCTAATACGTAATTAATAACCATCTTTCCTTTTACACTTTATCATGCACGTTTATGATTTCATGTGACCATAAGTTATTAGGGTTTAGTATACTTTATACGCTTTACATATTAAACTAGGGTTTATGTTTACGTGACCCTTACTTATTTATTACACACACAAAACTCATGTATATATGTATTCGGTTCACCTAGGGTTTCGGCTAGCAAGTCATACGAAAGTCCTAGCTCATCTAAACATGTTACATATTCAAGTTATAATGTTTTATACCTTAGCCGAATACATCTATGGTTCGGTCCAACCTCATGCATGGTTCGGCCTTATTTAACTCCACGTATAAATGACCTGATTCAATATTACATCTTACGTTACATGATCCTTATTAGTTACAAGTTCAATTGATTAGGGTTTGCTTTGGTTTTCGGTTCACATCTCTCGGCCACAAACAAAAGAAAACAAAACGCGACTAAACAAAATATAACTTGACATATACATGCAAGGTACGTTAAAGGAAGACGAATAAACGTTATACCTTAACTTTTTGAAGCAAAAACTCGACACCAAGGGATTCTTGGTTCTCGGCCGAATAGAAACAAAGAGAGAAGATAGGCAAAACAAAAACTAGGGTTTCACTTTTTGAGCTCTTGAATTATATTTATAGTAGTAGCATTTAGTTTAGGTTTAGGAAGGGTTGGGTTTGGGTCCAACCGGTCACACGAGCTCACCCAAAAAAAACAATGGGCTTCGGCCCTTGGCTCACACGACACAAACAAACACCCCCTTGGGCTCTCGGCATTGGCGCAAGACAAAACATAAGGAACGAGTCCATACAAACAAACGAACGGCCCAACTTCATTATCAAAACGTTTAAGTCCTTGTCGTACCAAAGTCGTTCACGTAATTTTATTCGTTAAGTTTTATTTATTAGGTTTTTAACTTCGTAATTTATTATAAACGTGTTTTACGTATTTTTGTGATTCTTGGTTCCAAGGGTATTTTCATCTTTATATATGTTTTAGATTTTTCGGGTTTTACATCCTATCCATGAGACGTTTTATTAAGACTAATGGCCCACTCCTACATGTCATGAAAAAATTTAAATTTGGTGCCAAAATTACCCTAACCGATATTTCTCCTGGTTTATTTCACAATTGAAATTAGACAAGGCAAATAGTCAAGGATAAGCATAGTTTCAAAGTTCCCGTTTTATTTTCCCTCCCTACACTTAAACTGAACATTGCCCCCAATGTTCCCCGAAAGTATCAAAGTTATGATAATTGAAGGTAACTAAAAAGAAACTAATACTCCCCTGATTAGCTCGGTAGGATCCGTGTGAAGTAGTGGTTAAATCTTTCTTCAATAAGAATGTATGCGTGAAAAACTCCTTCCAATCTTATGAATCTTCTTCTTGATAAACAAAACCTGCACACTTGAAGAAAACAAACGAATCCTTCGCGTAAAATCGGCGGTAACAATATATATATATATATATATGACTCTACTAAACTAGGATATAATGCTTGTGAAATGGATGTTTACAGAATTTCAGGAAAATTAAGACCTGGAAAATACCAAAAATTTTATAAGTAGCTCAGAAAACGAGAAAAAGTAGTAAGCTGTTTCTACTCCTCCTGACGCCGTCAGGTTACGACCCTGACGCCGTCAGGTTATCCTGACAGAAACTGGTCTGCGATTTTCTGAAAAAAAATTCTGGAAAATTTATATCTTTAGAATCTGGAAAAATTTCTTGTAAAACATCCATTATGACTCGATACAAGCATTTGACTCGAAAAAACACACATGTATATCTTTTTAATAATCTTAATTCTCATGTTCACGTTCTTTTTGAGAACGTGTGTAATCCTCCCTACACTTATCCCTTTTGTAAAATACCTTTATATGTAATTAAGACGAGGTTAAAGACAAAATAAAGCATTTTTACAATTTTAAACATGAGAATAAACAATCAATAAAAGATATACGACACACAAACAATCAAACAATTAAGCATGGGTTGCCTCCCACGAAGCGCTTTTCTTTATTTATGAGTCTTGTAGCTAGACTCGAAGTCGTGCCCCTACGTTCCGATATGAGTAAGCTTATCCTCTAGAATGTCATCAGGATCAAACTTATCATTTAAGTTCCTAGTGGTACGTTTGTTTCGGTATGCCTTTTCCAACTTCTCTCCATCGGGGTCATAGATCGTTATCCTAATGTGCCACTCTCCATTACCATCACTAGGCGGTCTATCCCAATTCTACTTATGCTTAGGCTTATCGCTCTCAACTTTCCACTTATTCATGACAAGGTTGACGGGCAAGCTTCCTAGGAACTCGGTCATCTTCCTAAATACTAAGGCGTCCTCGAACGGGTTCACTTCCATGTCCCTAGCCAATTCTTTTTCATGGAAAGTCGCTTGACTAGCAAAGGCCTCATCTAGATAGAAAGGTCGTTGGGGACCTATGAAGTAATTATTAATCCAAGGTCCTTATCTAGATGGTGTTCTATCCAACCTAATTTCATGTGGGATTTCCTCTTCCTTGTAGTAAATATGCTTTTTGACATCGTAAATTGACCTAGCACTCCCTTCTTCTACCACTATTTTGGACATCTTACAATCAATGATGGCGCTAGCGGTAGCTAAGAATCCCCTTCCTACTAGCAATGGGCATGTCGGGTCCTTATTCATGTCTAGCACATGGAAATCCGCCAAAAGAGTCAATTCTCCTACGTTTACTACCATGTCTTTTACTATTCCTACCGGATATGCAATACTACCATCCGCTAGACCTAAGATGGTTTCTGTTGGTTCTATATTACCTAAGTTAAGGCTTCTATGGAGGGACAACGGAACAAGATTGATGCATGATCCTAAGTCGGCTAGAGCATCGAGAGGTTTGGAAGTTCCAAGCCTACACGGAAGAGTGAATAGCCCAGGATCGTCTAACTTCTTAGGTAAACTATTTTGCACAAACGCGGACCCATGTTTCCCAAGTTTTAGTTCTCGCTCATATTTTTCTTTTAAAGCATTATAATAAGGTGCATGAGCTAAGACTTCAAGAACCGGTTTTTCTTGATGGAGTTCCTTATACTCCTCCTCTAGACTAGGTTTGGGTTCTTGGTTGACGGGTTTCTCAAGAGTAGGTTTTACCAATGGTGCGGGGCCTTGGTACCTCATTTGGGATCGCTTGGAACCCTTGTTGATAGCATTTACCGAGTGAACCGTTGGGTGTGAGGGGCATGGATGTGCACTCTCCCATGGTGAACAAGAACATGAATTCGATGAAATCGAACTCACTTTTGGGTTCTTTATAGTATCACTTGGGAGTGCTCCAATTTCCCGGTCGTTGAAGGCTTTTAAGAGGGCGTCAAGCTTGTTTTTCATATCGTCTTGTCGTTGCTTGAAATTAGCTTCAAGCTTAGTCAATCGAGTATCTTGAAATGACATAAATCTAGACGCAATTGCCTCAGGACTAGTGGGGTTCCCGGTGTTTGGAGGGTTGAACCTATTAGGTGGACTAGATGAGTTTTGGGGTGGGTTTGAATTTTTATTCCACTTAAGTTTAGGGTGATTCCTCCATTAGGGGTTATAGGAGTTTCCTAAGTTATTTTTTTCGGGCTTGAAAGTGTACCACTTCTCTCCCGCTCCGTCGGTACGCGTGGAGGCGTAGTCTGCAAAAGCTTGTTCGGGGAGTCTTGTACAATCTCGAGTGTCGTGGGGACCACTACATAACTCACAAGGTAGAGTGATTTTATTCACTTGATGTGAAGACTTAGGACTTTCGTAGGAGCTCATTAGGAATTTAACTTGATCTTCAAGCTCGAGCATCCTACGGTCGGAAGATTGTGAGTCAATGGGAGGCAAGGAGATTGCCTTTACGGTTTTGGGCAACTCACGAGGGTTATTCCAACTTTCGTTTTCATAGAGAGCAAGGTCCTCTATTATACCCCATGATTCGTCCACGGTGAGATCACTAAGTTTTCCACCGGGCGCTTGGTCAATGGATTGCTTAGTAGGGAAGTTGACATGATCATAAAAGAGTTGGATTTGAAGCCAAAGATCAATGCCGTAATGAGGGACTCTATGGAGTAAGTCCTTGAATCGATTCCATGCTTCGTAGAGAGATTCACCTTGACGTTGCTGGAACATCAAGATTTCATTCCTAAGCTTAGTAGTTCTCCCTGGTGGGAAAAATTAAGCAAGGAAACGAGAGGTGAGATCATCCCAACTTGAGATGGAGCCGGCGGGAAGTCGCTCAAGCCAATTACTAGCTTGGTCCAGTAGAGAGAATTGGAAGAGACTCAAGCGCGTGGTCTCCCGAGTAGTAGCATCGAGGTCGATGGAATCGACGATTTTAAGGAAATCCTTAAGATGCTGATTAGGATCTTCGGAACGAAGTCCATGGAATGCACATCGGTTTTGCACCAACCGGATGGTGTCGGATCGAAGGGCCGTAGTTTGGGCTTGGTCGGGAAGCTCAATGGTGTTTCTATAGCCTATTTGGCTTGGTCTTGCATATTCACCAAGAGTACGGCCTCTTGGCGGGTCGTTTGGTGGTGGGTTGATGAGTGGTGGTTGATTATCACCTTCCATGATGAAAAGTGATGAGATTACTAACAAAGGTCACGAAGAAGGGAGATAGACTACAAGGAAGCTAAAAATGAGAAAAAATCTTACTTGATAGGAATCAAGCAAGGAAACCTAAACGAGGTGAACTCCTAACTAGCTATTCTATTCCCCGGCAGCGGTGCCAAAAACTTGATACGCGTACAACGCGCATTCAGGGTCAAAGGAACTTCCTTTTCGTCGAGCAAGTTTTTCAACACCCTAGGCAGTGAACCTAATCGTTGTAGTGTAGTATTAGGGTAAGCCTCGGGAATTGATATCGTTCTCTATGGGAATAGGAATGCTAGTGAGAAATTACTACGCTAAGGTTGGGGTTGAGGAAGATTATTTTTTATCTTTTTTATGTTTTTTTAGAAAATGGAAAGGTACGAATCTCAGGGTATTGGATTTGGGGGGTTGGTATTTCTACCGATTACTCTACTTATCTAATTATTTAAACTAAGGTGAGTGTAGTCTATGTCTATTGTTGTGTGCTCTTATGATGATTAAAAATGTGTTTACTTAGATGTTATTACTTCCTAGTTATCTCTTATTGATGGTTGAATTATCACGTCCTTATTCTTAACGCGTTGTGTCTTCTAAAGTTGTAGGGTATGCGTTTATCCCTAACTCTTTAAGTCTACCTTAAGGTTTTTGCTTACGAAATCTCTAGGATTCATAAACTAACTCTAAGGTTTTCTTTGGATGTTTAGACTACAATAACTCTAGGTGATTATAAACTAATGTTCACAAAGATTACTTAAGCATTAAAAACACAACGAATGACCTATCGCAATACTAGGTCAATCACAATTAAGATAAGAGACAACCAATCAATATTCAATACCTAGGTTTCATAGATCTAAGCAAACACACAAGTAAATTAGCCAGACATGGAAAACATGCAAGCATACACACAAACAATTGAAGACATATTTGAATCAATGAAGTAAATCACTTATCTTGTTGTAAAATATGGTATGGAACCCTAAGATACTGCCCAAGACATCCTATGTTCGGTTTAGGTTTTACTCCACAAAACTACCTCCCTAAAATACTGAAAATTCGAATTCTATATATAGAGTTACAATATGCGACGACGTCACTCTTTAATTGTGACGCCGTCGGGTCGCCACCATTAGGTTTTCGTCTTGGCCACGTCAACTCTGTGACGGCGTCACCTTATGCTTGTGACGCCGTCGGCTTCAACCTCTGACACCGTCGGGATCCAAATCTAGGCCGTGTGAGTTATGACGTCTTACTCTTCTAAACCTGATGCCGTCACTTGTAAAATAGCAATTTGCTCTCTGAGTCGTCTCAAGGTGTGTCACGACGGTGACGCATTTAAGTCGTGACGCCGTCCCCTTCAGTTCCAGCAGCTTGAGTGTCTCGATTCTTGACTTTGGCTATTTTCTTCATATATTCGCGCCTTTTCGTCCGAATAAGTGTCATTCCAGCAATTTGCCTTCAAGAGACCTAAAAAGTGAAAAGGAACGAAATTAAGTAGTAACGGATACAAAAGTGATCAATTAAGGGCTTAAATGACCCCTCAAAAGTGTACATTTTAAATCCTTATCACATATATAACATAGAATCACATAACTAACAAGCATGAAATCATAGAAAGAAGGATGATGACCATGTTTCTAGCTTATAACTTTTGGCCTTACTTAAAAGGGAAATAAGAAACAAAGGACTGGGAACTACAAAAACTTCCACTCTAGGAATCCTTCCACACCTCTTGTGCACTTAAGATCTTATGCTAGGACTTATGAAAGACTTGATTCACATGTGTAGCTTGCAAATCACCAAAGGAATGAAGAAACTTATAACTTGAATCATGTAAAGCTTGACAAGAGCTTTAGAAATGATGCATAACTTATAGCATAAAGATCAACGATGGATTGCTCTATGAATTAATGTCGGGGCATTTGTTTGTGAAGAAAATATGAAGATGTATGAGTTTCTTATATAATAGAATGAGGAGGTTAAGTCTCATTTAGATATTTTGCATTTTTGGCTAGTCATGAAACACTTGTACTCATCCTAAGTAATCAAGGCTTATCACAAGCCAGCAAGGCTTGTGACTTGCCATATATGTCGACCGTAGTCTCTATGGTATGACTAGATATGATTTTTGATATTATCTTGCTTTTACGGAGGTAGTTTTGTCCCCGATAATCGCTATCGATAAGTATTTCAATCGCAAAACTTAAAACCGGATATCTTAAAAATATAAAACTTCTAAGAAATGTTAAAACTTATCATTATAATCTATAAAAGTATATTAGATGAGTGATAAGTTTAACGAAGTTCATAAACATTGTTAAAACCTAGAATCGTAGGTTAAATACGCGTAAAACACAAAACGTACGAAGTTTATGCGAAAATGGAAAAAGTGAAATGTGAATTTTCTTATATGATTATTATCATCCTAAAAGGCTTATAATGTGTAGACTGAGACTTGTCTAGTGTTGGTTGGTGTTAAATGTCCGTTAAACCTAAAACTAGAAGGGTTAAATCACGTTACACGTAAATCAGAAAACGTAAAATCCAAAACTTGTTTGAAAGATATGTAAAACAAATATTTTTCTTGTTTATAATATTTTATGGACATATCGGGATGTTTAAATGACGTTTAGAGCTAAACGTAAATCGTAGATACAGTTTTGCGAAACCGGTTCTTAGTAAATTCGATGTACAGTGCATTGATAACCTGACGAGTATCAAACTCTCTTGTTATTATGAATGTAGGTTAATTTACAAGAATGAATAAAAGCAATAAAAATATAGAATGAATAGTAAAAGTGAATAGTAAAAATACGAGGATGAATAGTAACCTGAAAATGCGAATTGTTACAACCGAGAATTTTTGTCATGTGGTATGCCTTGATTAATTGGGTAGCTCCAGAATGAAATGGGGTATGTAGGCTGCTTTGCGATCTATTTAGCAGCCAAATATGGAGTAGGGGATGGAAATCCAAGTGTGTATACTAGCGTGTGTCGACGTTGTTCATCCTCACTTTGGATAGGATTGCTGGCATTTGATTGTCGTTATGAGTTGCTATGTTTGTTGTTACTACTTTATCGAGTTATGAAAAAGCTCGCAGCATTGAATCATTTGCCTATTGATGTTACTACATGTCATTGTTTAGATGTTAACGGTCTTGGCCGATTTTATATATGCTTAGAGATCGCTTGTAGTTTGAGATGAAATGTGTGTTTATCATGTGGAAAATGGAGATTAATGATGGATCTATTTGTGTAATGATTTGTAGAACCATAGAGGGGGGGTGAGTACAGTCTTTTCGGCTTCTTTAAAGTTTATTAACTTCAAGCCTCAAAGATCAACAAGTGGTTATACAACTACTACAACAACAAAAATCACAACCAAATTATATAAAGCAAGTAAAGAGACACCAAGATATATACTGGTTCGGGATGGGGGTTTATACCATCCGTACGTCCAGTTGCGAATCCACGACACGACACTATTCACTGAGTATAAATCCTTTCGGTGGACTACAAACCGTTACAACTTCACTGCACCGATATGCACAAAGATAGGTGCTCACAAACAAGAGCTACTCCCAACGGTATTCCGCCCTTGGAAACCACCCAAAAGAATCTCGCGATTCGACTTCCCACAAAGACCACTAAGACTTCCCACCAGAAGTATCAAAACCAAACTAGATCTCCACCGATCTAGGCTTGGTCACCAAGACACAAGACTTTCATTACAACCAAATCGAATGAATGAATGTTTGATTGTTTAATCAATCCCCAACCTAACCTAGAGAATCGATTCTAATAGAAAGGGTATAGAGAAGAAGACCCTCAACACAATCAAAATAGTGGATTAGGTTCTTGTGATTGTTTCCTTGCGGATAAGGTGTTCTTTCAAAGATGATAAGAGAGATAGATTAAGAACACAAGATTATAGAATTAGATGGTAGTGAGAAAAGAAATTAGAGAGAAATAATGAATATAAAAGGGTGATGAATACAAGTGCCAAGGTGGGGTATTTATAGGCCAAGAACCCCAAGTGATGAAAAATCACTACGAAGCTGACGCGATGGTCTCGTGCTGGAGCGCAACCAGCGCGCCAGTATCCTGTAGGGATTTTCCTCAAGACTTTTTCCTTTTACTACCCGACCTTGCTAAACCACCAATTGTACTTCACACTTTGACCTTTCCATTATTTGTACTCAAGGTCAACCAACTCAAATAGGCATTTGATAAAAAATATTTGTGGAGTGTTTCAAAGAATGTTTTGGGTAGTTAACCAATTATCAAGAAGGAAAGAGAGAAGGGATAATTAAACAGGGGTATTTTGGGTATTCCTCACATGGCATAGATAGAGAGAAAAAATATGCCATAGAATATTCCTTTTTTGGAAAGGAAGTGTGGATGTTGTATTAGAGAAAGAGGGGGAAGATTTTAATTTGAAATTCAAATTGTGTGAAAGAGGGAAGGACTTAACCATGATTAGATTAGATGAGTTAGCATCGTTGAGTGTGAGTTGGCATGGATGTGATGGGGAGCCTTAGGTGAGATTCAAATTCAAACTAATACCTCATGTGATGAATTGGAGAGATGAGTTGTATAAATGTGATAGTGATGTGATGGGAGCCTAAGGGTTGGATTCAAATTTGAAATTTGAATGTTGAGAGAGTGTGAGTTGGCAAATTGTGTAAGGGAAGGAAGGTTGTATGTGTGTGTGAGAGATTTGAATTTGAATTGTAGAGAGAATAAATGTGAGTGAGAATGAGAAGTGTGTGAGGGAAGCTTTGAGAGTATGTGTGTGAGAATTCAAATTCAAATATGGAAGATGAAGAGAATGTGGTGATGTATTTGAATTATGTTGGTTAAGAGAGAATGTGGTGAAAAATATGTTGATGTGGAGAATTTGGGAATGTTGGGGGACAAGAAGTACAATCAAGTACAATTGGTGTAAGAGAATATTAAGAGAATGTTGGGGATAAGATTTTGAAGGATTTTGAAATGGTTTAAAGGTTTATTTAGAGAAGGTGTTAATCAAAAGAAGGATTAGACAATGATGATTAAGGGAAGTGTTTTGGAGATAAAAATCAAAGGATAATCGTAAGTTCAAATAACCCATAGTCAAGTATTCATAATTCGTGATTAACTACCACTTGACGTAACTAATAAACATCTTGATGCAAACAAGCTAAGTGTTTTGCATCATAGTAAAGCATATCACATAACGGGAAAGAATGCGTTTACGCAAATGGACCTTTGAATTTGTTTGACAAATAAGGGATTAAATCCGTTTTGTGATTAGAGAATACGTAAACACGGATTATAGTCATATTAATTAGAGGTGGCAATCACAACCCATTTAGAGAAAAAACGGGTTGCTATGGGTCAAAAATAAGAACTTATGGGTTGGATTGGGTTACCCCATTGGAAAAGAACAGGTCAAATGGGTTAACAATTGGACTTATATGAACCAACAAATGGGTCGAATGGGTCAACAAATGGGTCGAATGGGTCACTTAAGGGTCGGATGATAACTCAACCACTATTAGATTTCGTGTTTTTTATGTTTTATAGGTTTTTATATTTTTTTCGTAAGTTTTAACATTTTCATCCGTTTTTTCGCGTTTTCGTCATTTTTTTACGTTTTCATCCGTTTTTGCGAGTATTCGTATGGGTTTTTTACGCTTTTGTCTTTTTTTACTTTTTCCTCCGTTTTCTTAAGTTTTTACCCGTTTGTTTTATTTTCATCTATTTTTGCGCGTTTTCGTCCATTTTTTACGTTTTTCCTTTTTTTTACGTTTTCATATGTTTTTTCAATTTCGTAAGAAAACGCGTAAAAACGCGCAAAAATGGATGAAAATAAAAAAAAGGGGTAAAAACTTAAGAAAACGGAGGAAAAAGTAAAAAAAGACAAAAACGTAAAAAACTCATACGAATACGCGCAAAAACGGATGAAAACGTAAAAAACGGACGAAAACGCGCAAGAAATGATCAAAACGTAAAAAAACAGACGCAAACGTAAAAAAACAGATGAAACATTAAAAAAAAGGGACGAAAACCCGCAAAACCAGATGAAAATGTAAAAAAACTGACGAAAGAGTAAAAAAACAGACGTAAACGCCCAAAAACGGATGGAAACCTAAAAAAGGACTAAAACGCGCAAAAAATGACGAAAACGTAAAAAAAGAGACGAAACCGTAAAAAAACCACGATTACTAAGTGTGACTGGTGCTATTCTCTTAATCACGGTAGGCGGAAGTTGTTCATACTTTCCTAACATTTCTCTTAACTTAGAGATAGTGTGAATCAAATCTTGATTTTCCGAACGAATATTACCAGCAAAATTCATGACTTCTCTAGTGTGAGCAAGATAGTGATCAAGTTCGTTAGATGCTTCATGACGAGTCTTATTGAGTAAATCAAATATGACACCATATTCCTGTTTAACTTTTACAAGTTCTTGTTCATATTTAGAAATTTGACTTTTCAAAGACACGTTTTGATCATCCAGTTGCTCAATTTTAGGATCAGAAGATTTTGCACTCAACTGAGCGATTTTCTTTTGAAAACTAAGTTGATGATTATGAATATATTTTTCACACCAATGAAGACGACGTTTTGCATTGTAAATTTCGTTGAGTAATCATTTATTTTCAGCTTTTAAAGACTCGATCTAAAGCACATTATCGGTGTTCTCAACAGTTACAACATTTTCAACAATATCAGCAGAGATATAATCAGATGCATATGGCAAAGAATGAAACAACACAGCATTATGGACATCAGCACAGATAAGGTATTCCAAGAGTCGATCAACATCTTTTCTCAAAAGTTTCTTTTTACGTTTAGTATTAGAAATAGATGTTTCTGTTTTCTCGAAAACGACCTTCATAGTTCCAAGTTCCTTATGAAAATCCCGTTCCCAGGCTAATGCACAACTTTTCAAGTTTTTAACATTAGGTAAAAGATTTTTCTGAAAAATGTCTCTTTGTTCTCGCGCCAGAGGCGATTGAAAGTGTTCAATTTTGATTTCAGAACGATATTCTATCTCATGTTGTAAAATTTTGAGGTCAGCCATGAAAATGTCAAAATATCTAAGAATATTTTGATTTTCAGGTTTTGAGTTTACTTCACTAATTGAAGGTAAAGGACCATAAGTTTGTGTATAATCTGTTTTGGGATTAACATTAGAAGACTCAGGTGTTTTGATGATAACCCTTGGTGTGTTAGAAGAATCCGTTGGTGTGACGAAAGTGACCGCGTTTTTATAATTAAAAGGTTTGTTGTAAACAACGTTTTTTAATTTTGATCGACTCTCGTCTTCTTCATCTAATTCCTCTTGACGATGATATTCAACAACACTCATAACAGTATTATCAATTTTTTATTCTGCACTGGAAACTTCAGGAGTTGGTTTGAATGTTTTTAGTGAAAGCTTTGGTTTGTAATCAGCTAGATTTTTTCCATATCCTTTTGGATTGGGTTTTAAGGTAAACTTTTCAATAGCTGTTACTGATTCACCATGTTTGTAAACAACAGTTTTAAACTCTTTAAGTTTGTTTTGCAAGCCGATAATTTCTTCAAGAAGGTCATCTACCCGATTCGTTGAATGCTTTTTGTATGCGGAGAACTGTTTTTGACAAGTTAACAACTCAGCCTTAGCTTTTTGATTTTCCAATGTGAGAGTGTTAATTTGATTTTTATGTTCGTGTTTCAGTTGTTCTATTTCAGACAACAAAGCATTTTTTGAAGCGGCTAGATCACGCATTTGTATCTCTAAATATTTTTCGTTTTGATGAGATTTTGCAAAAGCGGCTTCAAAACATTTTTCACGGTTTTCTTGAGTTTTGAAAAAGTTGAGTTGCATTTGTAAGCATTCAAAATCCTTGGTTAGCAGTGCATTTTTACTTTTTAAGGTCTGATTTAATGCAACACATTCAGCAATTTGGGATTGTTGGTCTTTAAGTAACAGAACAAGATCTGGATGAGGCAAAGGTTCAGCGTGTTCAACGTGAGTCACAACATGATCATTATTTAGATCCTCAAGTATAACCACGGATTCAATTTGATTATCAAGGGAAACCATAAGGTCATCTGGATCGTCAAATGTAACTACGGGGTTTATTTGAAAAATCGTCAGAATGAGATGTAGATGACTCATTTTGAACAATCTGAGACGTGCCGAATTCAGAGATTGGCGGAGATATTAGTTCAGATATGATGATGGTTTGTTCGGGTACCTGAGACAAGCCATCAGTGTCATACACTGGGCCTGTTTCACTCATGTGTAACTCTTGCATATTAGCCATCAACATAACAGCTGCATTGGCCTGCAAGTCCTCCATATCATCATCTGAGTCTGCATCTGCCATAAAGCTCTGTTCTTTGTCTGTGAGAGATCCACCAGCTTCATCCTTAAGAGCCAAAAGTAAAGCCTCTTTGAAATAAGCACTGCCCCTAGTCCTCGGCTTTGGGCATGCATTAGCCAGGTGTCCCTTCTCATTGCAGTTGTAGCATCTAAGACCATTTAACCGATTTTGAGCATTTCCCTGTTCCACCACTTGAGCTCTGTTGTTATTCCTACCCACAGCATTAAACCCTTGACCACCGCTCATCTGACGACCATAATCATGATTCTGAACTTCAACACGTCCATTGTTCACAACAGCTTGAGTCCGTGTGTTAGATGAGGAACGAATACGATTGTTGGATTTGTTGGTGTAACGGCCAAAAGCATTAGCAATCATAACAAATCCTTGTTGCAATGCTTCGAACAGATCGATTTCCTCAGTCGCTTCACTGTCATATGCTTGAGCATTGTTGTTGTTGTATGGAACCAATTGATTTTGTTGAGGTTGTTGCTGTGAAGGTGTGGTTGAAGCAGTTGGTTGAGTTGCTGGTTGAGAGGGATAATTCTGTTGAGCATACAAGGCAAGTTGTTGATTGTCCGGATGTGATTGTGTAGCAATTTGAGCACGGAGAATCCTTTCCCGATCAACTTCCTTTTCATGAGGCTTCAAGTAATCGTACAACAATCCATAAGTAGAATGATGCATATTCTTCGCTTGACGGAGAAAAATGACATACTTCTCCCATTCAGGACCAAGACTACTCAGGAACTTAGTATTCACTGCAATTCTTGTCATGATGATGTTGTGTTTATCCAAATCATTGATGATGTCTGAAAATCGATGATGATAGGACTCTATTGTCTCTCCATGTTCAATCATGAAGTGTTCATAAGCCAAGTAAATTTTGGATTCCAAATCCTCCTGATTGAGTACAGATCCTTCCATAAGAAGACGAATATGATCCCACATTTTTTGTGCAGTCTTTTGAGCATCAACACTACGAAGAATTGGGTTTGGTAATCCTAAGAGGATGTATTCCATTGCAAGTTCATCTGCTTCATAGTGTAGAAGTTCCTGATGATTCAATTATGCAACAGTAGCAATGTTCGTTTGTTCATCTCTTGGTGGAACGGCAGTTGGATCTCCGGGTACAATGACAGTAGGCATCTCAAATGGACCTTCCAAGATAACCTTCTTTAAGAACTTTCCATGTGGCTTTTTCAGATCACAAAACCTAAAGAACCTTATCACCCATTGATCGTAGTTTCCTGGAGTGAGCATTGGAGGTCTATCAAGTGATCCAGCTTCATGAATTGATTGTTGGCTGCTTAAAGCTTCACACATCTTTGCAAACCAAGTGGGTTCCTTCATAGTGTTCCTTGATGGATGTTGATTTGTGTAGGGTTGAACTTGAAGGCTTGGTGGTGTTTGAACCATTTGTGGTGGTGGAATTGCACCAATTTGTGGAGTATGTTGTTGATTAAATTGTTGTTGATAAATTGCTTGTTGTTGATTCCATTGTTGATGTTGTGGAGTTAATTGTTGTTGTTGTTGATGATTATAAGTGTGAGGGAAATAGTTAGAGTATGGTGGTTGAGACATGTTGATAAACTTGTGTAGTAAAAATGGATCTTTGTAGTCGAATGAACCTTTGTTGATGAAGAACCAAGTAACAATGAGAAGTTACGCGTAGGATTTAGCTTTGTAGAAAAGACAAGAACCAAGTAGCACTTATGCGTAAAAACAAGAACCAAGTAGCACTTATGCGTAAAAACACCAAAGTTACGCGTAACAATGAGAAGTTACGCGTAGGATTTAGCTTACGCGTAAGTAGGGAAAGCACTAAAGTTAGGTGTAGACAAAAGTTAGGCGTAGAAAGTTAGGCGTAGGATTTTCTTATGCGTAAGACTAGGCTTAGGCGTAGGAAAAATCTTAGGCGTAGGATTTCTATGCGTAAGCTTATGCTTATGCGTAATTTTATGGTTTTTGCCCAAATGATCTTTTACACTATCACAGTGCAAAAGATATCCAAAGTCGACGTATTTTCAGACTTATCCAAGTAAGAAAACACGGAATAAACCAGGAAAATGAAGATCAAACCAATGAAGCACTTACGCGTAGTTTTAGGGTTTTACTACGCGTAGGAATACTCAAAATTTTGATTCTGTCCAAAAGTGTTTCTAAACCAGTTTTTGTGTGATAAAATAGCTTCAATAACACCAAAATACACAAAAGTGTGAAACTTGATGAACCAAAGCCTCTAAAACAGTTAAGCGTAGAATGAAACCCTCGTTAAAAACCAAGCTTAAAAACGTATATCCACACGTAAAGGTTGAAACTTTTTGCCAAAAACAAGTATTTTAACACCTTAAAACGTTGAAATTACAAGAATCTTGGATTAAAAGTGTAAAAAACAAGTTTTTAAGCGAAGCAAAGTATCACTCGTTAGTTTTACGCGTAGGACCAAAACCCACTTCAAAAACAAAACGATTCACCCAACTAGTAGGCGATTGATAACACTGTAAGGTCACTAGTTTTACAACACAAGCTTATAAGAAAGAGAAGAGAGGCGGATGAACAAGTTACACACACACATACACGTATAAATGAGACCGGTTATGCAAAGGTATGTGAAAGAGAGAATAACTTGAACAACCAACCCTCAAGTGAGGGTTTACATAGAGTATTTATAGGAGGGAAGCTAGGGCAACACTCCTAGTTCCCATCCTTTCTTTTATGGGCTTGGGCCTAAGCTCATGGGCCTTCTACATAAGCTTAAGGCTAATAACAAACATAAAGGCCATAATAAAGCTAACTATTACATATTAATTACTAACACTTGATTATGGTTTAGGAGTGATTCCAACACTACAAAAAATGTTAGTGGTAACATATAATATAACTATGTAGAAGACGAGAGACAAGAAAGAAGACCAAGGTACGTAAACAAGTCCTTTCAATAAAACATTAACATGTAGTGGTATATATGCCACATACAAGTGCAAAAATAAGAACAAGGGTTTTTTCTTTATAAAGACCCAAAAAGAAAAAAAAATTAGAAAAAAAAATATTATTATCGGTCCTTCCATGCTTGAATAGGGTCTAATGGTGGAAGTTTTGGTGAGTGATAATGTTAATTCGATCAAGAATGTGGTTAAGAATAAATCGCATTTCGTCCCTAATTTCTAGTGCGAGATCCCGAGTAGATTGACATTGTTCGCAAAAGATATGGTAAGGGAGATGTTGGTGGATGTCCTCCGGCCAAGTTTGTTTATTGGAATGCGGATTAGGTGGTGGAAATGTTGGTAAATATGGATCTATGTCCATGATATTAGTGATTGGTGGTGGTGGAGAACCTAGATGTTCTTGTAATGTTATGGGTGGTAGAGGTGGTGGATTTTCAAGCTCATTGAAGAGAGCATTTAGAGATGTGGTGAAAACTAGCTATTTTGGGGTCACATTTGATGCTAGAGGTGGTGTAAATTTTGATGGTTGAGTTAGAGCGGGTGGTGGACTAGACAAAGGTAGTAGAGAGGTTTTTGGAGTCCTAAAAGTTCCGCTAGAGTGATTTGTGAGTCAATTTGAGACTCGGTTAGAGAATATGGTGGTGAGTTTTGAGGAGATGGTGGAGGTGCTACATTGTAGTCGGTTGGTGGCGAGAGAGTAGTTGGTGAGGAGTTGTTAGACAAAGTTTTCACCAAGCAACATGATCGGATACTAATCCGAGCGGTTTTCCTAGCTTTAGGTGGTGGTGGTATTATGGAAGGTGGTAGGATAAAGTTGCGTGTTAGGATTTAGTAAATCCAGTTATTAAAGAGTCGGTCACCTCAAGTATATGTAATCGTTAGAAAGCTCATAGTCGTAGATTAGTTAATGTTTAGTAGTATTTAGTTAAGTAACACCGTGGAGGACGGACGGGTCTTTACCCACTGAATGCCTGATCCACAGCCCGTAGGTGGCGACTTATGTAAGAACTATAAATACTCTCTACCTTCCAAGGTAGGGAGTTGGAGCTCATAATAAGATTTTCCTTTCTCTCACTAAAGTTCCCAATCTCTAACTTTCTCTCTCTAAAAACCATATTATACGCCTACTTGTGGTTATGATCTAGTGTGTTTGTGAAATCCAATATGTTACAAATGGTATCAGAGTCATGGTTTGATCATCTCTCTTACATATACTTGGATTTCTTGTGGTTTTAGATGGTTTTTTAGTTTGAAAAAGTTTAGTGGTTTTTGCATCATTTGGATCATTTTTAGTGTTAAAGTTTGAATTTTGGGTGTACTTTTGTGTTTAGAATCATTGTATGTGCTTGGGTTTTGATTTGGTAAGCTTGAATCACTGTGGTTGAGCTTGTTTTGGATTGAAAAGTATGTTTTTGAAGTTTTTCTTGGTAGCGACTTGGTTCTCGTAGTGAATTTCATCATAGTGACTTGCTTCATTAAAAGGTAGCGAGTTGTAGTGCTTTTTGGTAGCGACTTGGTCCTAGCGACTTGTCTATTGAGACAAGCCGACAAATAGTACAACTTAGTGGATTCTCCACTACGGCTAGCAACTTGGTGAAGGTAGCGACTTGCTCTCAATTTTGTTAGCGACTTGTACTTAAGATTCTTAGCCACTTGGTGTTAGCAACTTAGACCTTAGCGAGTTGCTCTTTAGCGACTTGACTGTGTAGCGACTTGGTGCACTAGCGACTTGGTAATTAGCGACTTGGTTGATTTTTTGGTTGTAATACGGTTTTCTCTTGATTTAGTAAAATCCCGTGAAAGAATCTATTTCCCGATTTAATCATAGAGTTATAAAATCCCGTGTAATCTATTAACATGTCTACCAACGTACCTACAATCATCTCCACTGTTGATGAGGATGTTCAAGCAGCTGGTTCAGATACTCGTCCACCCATGCTTGACAGAACTGACTACGACTCTTGGGCACAACGAATCAGATTGTACTGTCTTGGAAAGGAAAATGGAGTCAACATACTCAAGTCTATTGATGAAGGACCTTATCAGATTGAGACTACAAGAGACTTAATTGATACAGCTATAGATGGAACAATGATCTATGGAATTGACAGACCAAAGACGTATGATGAGCTCAATGATAAGGAGAAAAAGAGATTCGATGCTGACATCAGGGCTTCTAACATTATACTTCAGGGTCTTCCAAAAGACATCTACAAGCTTATCAATCACAACACTGAAGCCAAGGCAGTTTGGGATAATGTCAAGATGCTTCTCTCAGGTTCTGAATTAACCAAGGAAGACAGAGAATCACAGCTGTATGATGAATTTGAGCACTTTAAGATGAAGCCTGAAGAAAGTGTCTATGAGTATTACATGAGATTCCACAAGCTTGTGAATGATATGAGGAATATCAAAATGACCATGCCAAATATTCAGCTGAATTCAAAGTTTGTGAACAACATGAATCCTGAATGGCATAAGTTTGTCACCTCTGTGAAGTTAACCAAAGGATTGAAGAATACCAACTATGAGCAACTGTATGCATTCCTTCTTCAGAATGAGAGACATGCTATGTTCGAAAAAAGGATTATTGAACAGTTCAAAACCAACCAGGGAGAAACCAGTTCATCAAATGACTCTACAGCTTTTTACACCAATGTTGGAATTACCACCAAAGCCTCTCAAGTCATACCCATGGGTAATGGTAATTACAAGCTCATCCCTGATCCAACATATAAGCCTCCTGACCCAAACACATTCATGGAAAACTTCATCACTCAACTGTCTCTCATGGTTAGTCAAAACATGAACTCTCTCCCACACACCAACAATAACCTCATAACTGCATCCAATCCACACAATCAACCTACTGTCAGAGATGGGAAGGTTATGGTGCAACAAGTTCAAGAAAGGCAGTATGAACAGGGAAGAGGTGGAGTTGGTAGAGGATATGTGGCAAATCAGAATCGTGAAAGGAATCCAAATCAGGGTCAAGCTAAGCCAATTAAGTGCTACAACTGTGGTGGTGATGGACACATAGCAAGGAACTGCACTTCTCCAAAACGCCCTCAAAATGCAGAGTACTTCAAAGACAAGATGTTACTTGTGCAAGCTCAGGATAATGGAGTTGTGTTGGATGAAGAGGAGCTGTTGTTTCTTGCTGAGGGCAATGCCAAGACATATGATGCAGATGTGGATGAGCAACCAATTCAGGAGATAGGTCATAATCATCAGAATGCCTTTCAAGTTGCAGACTGTGATGCATACGACTCTGACGTCGATGATGAACCTACTGCACAGACAATCTTCATGGCTAGCATTTCTCCAATGGTCTCTCCAAAGGTCTCATCATCACAGCAAGCTGGTCCATCCAAAGAGTCAATCATCTCAGAGGTATTAAAACTATATGATGATGTTGATGAGCAAAAGATACATGACAAAGTACAATCAACTGAAACTTTTGAGTCAGATATTGAAAATATGGGTAATATCAATGTTGTCCCATATGATCAATATGTGAAACAAAGTGAAAGTGAGATTATACCAATTGATGCATCTTCTGCAGTCAATGATGACTATGTTTTTGATGAATACACTGCATGTGCCCCTGATGATTCTGTTATCTCTGAACTGAATGCCTATAAAGAACAAGTAGTTATTTATGAACAACGTGCTAAGTTTGAGTTAACCACCCGTGAGCAGGAAATGGATGACCAAATGCATACAACTATTAGAAAAAGTAAGTTTAGAGAAGAAGTATTAAAACAAGAGTTATACTCCTTACAAGAAAAGCTTTCTAAAACTGCTAAGCAAAAACAAGAACTTCAAGAAAATGTTAAAATGCTTAAGCAAGAATTCAGTGCTAAGGAATCAAAACTTTTGAATGATTTTTCTTATTCAGAGTCCTAGGGTGTTCTTCTACTTTAGCATTCCTTATTGATCTTTTCTTAGGTCGCAACTTCCTATTCTTCGATTGAGTGCTCCTAGGCTGTGAAGTGCGGACGTTTGGAAAAGACGCAACTATTCCTATTTCAGTAGAGGGAAACACGTTAGCAACTTGTGATGTGGCAGTAGGGATTCCACACTCGATGCGTTAGCCACTTTTTCAATTGCATCCCTAATTGTACTCTCAAGTAACCTATGTAATTCTTTAAGCTCATCGATTTCACTAGTGATGTGGTTGCGAAAAAGATTGAAGGAATGTTGATCAATTCGTTGGTTTAGATTTGGTGGTAGTGGGTAATATGGTGGATGGTTGGGTGGAAGTAGTTGATGTGGTGGTGGATCGTTGCTTGGTGGGTTATCACCTTCCATGACGAAAAGTGACAAGATTACGAACAAAAACACGAAGAAGGGGGATAGACTACAAGAAAGCTAATGAAAATGAGAAAAAATCTCACTTGATAGGAATCAAGCAAGGGAACCTAAACGAGATAGAAGTCTAAGTAGCTATTCTATTCCCCGGAAGCGGCACCAAAAATTTGATGCTCAGTAAGGCGTTCGGGGTCGAGAAAACCTCCTTTTCTACGAGCAAGTTTTTCAACCCTCTAGGCATTGAACCTAATCGTTGTAGTGTAGTATCGGGTAAGCCTCGGGGATTGATATCTTTCTCTAGGGGAATACGAATGATAGGAAGAGATTTATGACGAGAAGGTAGGGTTGAGAATGATTATTTTTTTATCTTTTTTATGGTTTTTTAGAAAGCAAAGGTAAAATCTCGGGGTATATGATTGGGGGGGGGGGTACTTCTACCGATTTCTCTAGTTATACTAATTATCTAATTTAACTAATTACTACGGATGGCTATGTTTAATTGAGGTGTGCTCGTATGGTGATTAAAGATGTGTTCAGTTAGATACTATTACCCCCTAGTTAGCTTTTATTGGTCGGTTGAATTGTCACGTCCTTTATCTTAATGTAGACGAGACCCTTTGGTAAGTTCAAAGAGTTAGGGAGAAACGCATACCCTACAACTTTAGACACACAACGCAACTAAGAATAAGACGTGACAACTCAACCATCAATAGGAGATAATTAAGGAGTAATACAACCTAAGTAAACACATCTTTAAACTATCATACGAGCACACATTAATTAGACATAGACTCCCACAACCTTAGTTTAGATAATTAGATAATAGTATAGTAATCGGTAGAAATACCAAACCCCCCCCCCCCCAAATCCAATACCCGAGATTCGTACCTTTCCATTTTAAAAATATAAAAAGATAAAAAATAATCTTCCTCAACCTTAACCTTAGCGTAGTAACGAAAACGCGCAAAAACAGATGAAAACGTAAAAAATAGATGAAAACGTAAAAAACGGACGAAAACGCGCAAAAATAGATGAAAACGTAAAAAAAGGTAAAAAAAAAATGGACGAAAAAGCGGATGAAAACGTAAAAAAAACGGACGAAAACGCGCAAAAACAGATGAAAACATAAAAAATAGATGAAAACGTAAAAAATGGACGAAAACGCGTAAAAACGGATTAAAACGTAAAAAAATGGACAAAAACGTAAAAAACGTAAAAAAATGGACTAACGAAAGCGTAAAAGACAGACAAAAATGTAAAAAAAATTACACGAAAACATGCAAAAAACGAAAGAAAACGCTAAAAAACTGACGAAATCGTAAAAAAAAGACGAAAACGCACAAAAACGGACGAAAACATAAAAAAACAGAAGAAAACGCACAAAAACGAACGAAAACGTAAAAGACAGACGAGAATGTACAAAAAGTACAGGAAAACATGCAAAAAACGCTAAAAAATGGACGAAAACGTAAAAAAAGGCACGAAAACGCGCAAAAACGAACGAAAACGTAAAAAAACAGACGTAAACGTAAAAGAACAGACGAAAATGTAAGGAAACGGTGGAAAACATAAAAAAACGGACGAAAACGTTTAAAACTGGCGAAAATGTAAAAAAATGGACGAAAACGTAAGAAAGTAGACGAAAACGCCCAAAAATGGACGAAAACGTAAAGTAACTTACTGAAATGTTAAAAAACGGAAGAAAACGTAAAAAACGGACGAAAACGTAAAAAAAAGATGAAAACGTAAAAAAACTGATTAAAACATAAAAAACAGACGAAACATACTATTGTAGCATGATTACAGGTGGAAATGTAACGAGCCGACCCGACCCAACCCGTTTGACCCATTCAACCCATTCTTATAGTATGACCCATGACCCGTTTGACCCGTTACTCATTTGACACATGACCCAAACCGACCCGACCCGACCCATTTGCCACCTCTAATATTAATACTTTCACTTGATGTTATGTAAAAGATATGAGTCTCTTAGATTTAGAAAAACCTTGGCTAGAGGTGTTTGATAAAATACTTGAGTTGGCATTTTGTCAAAAGCAAGAGGTTGTGATTTTGAGTCCCTCTAAGTCTAAAACATGTTTCGAGTGTTCCTAATGACTCTATTATCATATACATATCTTTCATAAAAGATCCACATTTATTGGGTAAGGGGAAAGCCGACTTTCAAAAATCGAAACGAAAAATATTCCGAGGCTGGCGCGCTAGACCCAGTTATAGATCGTTTTAGTTTTAGGATAACGTTTATGATTTTATATATTGCAAAAGTTTATTTGTCATCATTAAAACATAAATGAGACCTAATCAATGTTGTCCCAACATGATCGTTATATTTTTAAATGCTATTTGCAGTTTATAATCTTAATTAGTACTATGTTTTATTGTTTGTAACAAGGTTTCTTTGCTGAAGTACGATATGTGTTGGCTTTGTGGTTAGGGTTTGTGTTCTTTTAGTTAATGTGTCATTAGTTACAAACTATTTAGTTTCCCATATACTTTGTGGGTTGTTTTTGCATATATAATTTTGGTGGTTGGCTGTGATGATTCTATTGGCTGGTCCGTCTTAATTTTGGCATGGCACAAACTGCCACATGTAAAATGAAGTGGTGTTTTGTTGCCAAATAGTGTTTGAGCCGACGCATAAATTGCAGGACTTTTGTAACAGGAGACATTGGACAAAAACCTGCTTACAAATTTGAAAAGTGCATTTAGATATTGCCATAAAGTAGAATACTTGTAGGTTACAACATTCTTTAGTCTCATTGTTTCGGTTTCACTTGAAGATTATCAATGATCTAGGACCCGTTCGCGATACAAGACACACATCAACAATATAATGACACAAGGAAAAAGGTGTAGAATACAGGGAAATTTGAATGATGCAATGTACTTGACATTGTGTGCTTTGCAAAAACCAAACGAGAATCGTGTGCTGAATAAACCGTAAGTGAAAGAGGAAAAGGTTCGTCTGTTTAGTTAGATGAAGTGTACAAAATAGCTTTGCTGATGTTGAAGGTGAATAAGATTTCTTCATTCTTATTCTAACATATTTTCTCCAGTTTAATATATACCTATAGAATATGCTCTTACAATTGTTGACTGATTTTTTTCTCATAATTTATTTGGTTCAAGAATGTCGCCTTCTTATTATTTGGAATCAGAAAATTGTCCGACTCAAATATGGCTAGCCGCTAGTGTAGCCGTCGTTTTCAAGCCAAGCCAAAACCTCTCTTCTTCCCTTCTGTTAATATAAATAAGCCGTTAAAATGTTTATTTATATTTTACGATCTTCTAATGTTTTGTCGATAACAAACGTAAAATCATTTTAACGAAACGAATAAAATACGTAAATAGTTTGAGCCAATAGTTTTCTAACACACTTATGTTTTCACATAAAACACTAAAACAAGTATAAGTAATTTTATGATTTAGTAATATATATGTACAACAACTAGTGTTTACATATTGAGCAAAATATATACACAACTAGTATATATTATATAAATTGGGTAAAAACTACAACCCATGGAAAATATCCATAACCCATGGTATTGACCCATACCCATTTGACTAGGTACATTGCACTCATGAGATACATTGTATCTAATAAGAAACCCATGGATCAACCCATAACCAAAATACCCATGGGCAAAGAGGAGCGTCCCACGGATCCCTAGGATTACACTATACGGATCCCTTGTGGGAGGGATCCGTGGGATCCGGGGAACAGTAAGCATTTCTCCTCTATAAATAGTGAGCCATTTCTTCCTTTTGGGTTGCCACTCTCACACATACTTTTCCCAAGTATTGTAACTCTCTAACCACTGATCCTAAGGGATATTTCTATGTAGTTTGTCTTTTGTTTTTGTGTGATTCTCTAGGTTCCTCTTAAAGGCGAGATCACCACTTCTTGAAGTCAAGCAAGCTCAAGTCCATGAGTTTCCATGCTTCGTCATCAACAAGACAACTGAGGTTCTCTTGTTGATAGTTCTTTCTTCCTCCGTAGATGTGTTGTGTTGAAGGCATTAATGAAGGATGCCGAAAGAGTCAAAACGAAAGCATTAGTGAAAGGTGCTTAACGTCCGTGTCAAAAGCATTAGTGAAGAATGCTAAAGGTGTCAAGACGAAGGCATTAGTGAAAGGTGCCAAGCGTTGTGTCAAAGGCATTAGTAAAGGATGCCTAGGAATCAAATCAAGTGGCATTAGGGAAGAATGCCTAGGTCGTATAATCGATGAGGTGTATCGTTATACATATAGTATTAGTTTATTTCCAAGGATGGTGATATCCTTGATGGTGTTGTAATAAGGAGTGGATCTCCTTGGGATTGTTGTGTTGTGTTGGGTAGTAGTTCCTCCATTGTAATGGAACTAGGTACTTAGCCTAGTACCTGATAAAGGGTAGGCGACGTTGTGATAGGTGTGGTTCACCTTGGTGTGAAAGAACCCGGTGGTTAGCCTAGTACCGGAAAAAGAGTAGGCAACGTTGTGAAGGCTTATCCGCCATAAGGAGTTGGTGTCGTGTAGTGATTACGAACTCTCGAGTAGGTGACTCGGGGAGTGGAGTAGGGCAAGGAAGGTGTCCTTGTAGCCGAACCACTATAAATACTTGTGTCGTAGTGATGTGCTTCTTACTCTTTATCTTTCATTACACGTTTATATATCTATCTATCAACGTCCAACATAAACAACCAAATAGATTAACATAAGTTGATCTAAATGTGTTAAAATGAAGTTTTAATTGGCAAAACTATTCAACCCCCCCTTCTAGTTTTCCACACCTTCTTCTTTAAATGCTTATCCCTGTGCGTATCTTCCTTCTTCGTCAATGACTCATCATAAATGGTTAATTGCATGGCTAATACCTGTAATCAATTATCAAAATTATACCATTAATCTACACAATAAAATCTCGACATGCACCTCATACCTAGGAGACAAGATTTAAGAAGACGTTATCTGTACAATGGTCCAGTTTGTTTGGTGGAACTGTTGTAATATGAGCAAGGCGCTTCATATATAGTGAAATTTTTTTAAGCAGACATTATTTGTACAATGCTTTAGGGTTGTTTGAAGGAACTGTTGCAATTGGGGCAGCGATTGTTCATAATGCTTTACAAAAACGTCTTTTTCTTGGATTAGATAGAGTTGAAAGTCAAACTAAAAAATAATGGTTTGTTGATAAGGTTTTAAAAGGTACCTTTTTAAGGGGTCATTTAAGCCCTTATTCGATCACTTCTGTATCCGTTATTGCTTAATATCGTTCCTTTTCACTTTTTAGGTCTCTTGAAGGCAAAATGCTGGAATGATGCTTATTTGGACGAAAAGGCGCGAATATACGAAGAAAATGGCCAAAGTCAGAATAGAGACACTCAAAGCTGCTGAAACATAAGGCGACGGCGTCACTGCATGTCTGCGACGCCGTCGGGAAGGCATTTTGCGACGGCTCAGAGGCGAAATTGCATGTTTTCAAGGGACGACGTCAGGTTCTAAAGGAATAGGCCGTCGCTACTCAGACGGCCTAGATTCAGCCAAGACGGCGTCAGAGCTGAAGGGGACGGCGTCACAGTCATAAGGTGACGCCGTCGCAAGGTTTACGTGGCCAAGACGAAACCCTAATGACGGCGACACGACGGCGTCACGAAACATAAGGTGACGCCGTCGCAGATGTAATCTTATATATAGAATCCGAATTTTTCAGTTTTTGTGTGTAGTCTTTTGGAGTAAAAACCTAAAACCGAACCAAGGCTTTCTTGTGCAGTATTTTAGGGTTCTAAACCCTATTATACATCAAGATAAGTATTTACTTCATTAATTTAATTATGTCTTTGATTATTTGTGTGTATGCTTGCATGTTCTCCATGTCCGGCTAATTTATTTGTGTGTTTGCTTAGGCAATATGAAACTTAATTATTGAATATTGATTGGTTGATACTTATCTTAGTTGACTAATGATCTAGAGTGCGCTAGATTATTCGTTGTGTACTTAATGCTTGACT
Source organism: Chrysanthemum seticuspe (assembly GCA_019973895.1). Lineage (NCBI taxonomy): Eukaryota > Viridiplantae > Streptophyta > Magnoliopsida > Asterales > Asteraceae > Chrysanthemum > Chrysanthemum seticuspe. The sequence continues at coordinate 142,501,522 of BPTQ01000009.1, read as the reverse complement.
TTTCTTTGTGAACTTTAGAATATAATTATCTAGGTAATTGTAGGATAAAGTATTCAAGGACAACCGTAGAGTAGGCGTCTATAAATCACTAGAGGATTTGTAAACAAGACCCTTTGGTAATTTCAAAGAGTTAGGGAAACAAGCACGCCCTATAGCCTTAGAATCACAACGCAACTAGGAATAAGGACGTGACAAATCAACCATCAATAGGAGATAATTAAGGAGTAGTAAAACCTAAGTAAACACATCTTTAAACTATCATACGAGTACACATCAATTAGACATAGACTATCACAACCTTAGCTTAGATAATTAGATAATAGTAGAGTAATCGGTAGCAATACCAACCCCCCAAATTCAATACCCGAGATTCGTACCTTTTCAATTTCTAAAAAAACATAAAAAGATAAAAAAAATAATCTTCCTCAACCTCAACCTTAGCGTAGTAACTTCTCACTAGCATTCCTATTCCCCTAGAGAACGATATCAATACCCGTGGCTTACCCTAATTACTACACTACAACGATTAGGTTCACTGCCTAGGGTGTTATAAAACTTGCTCGAAGAAAAGGAAGTTTCCTTGACCCCGAACGACGCGTGTAGCGTTATCATTTGTGCTATTGTATTTGGTCATGTGAACATTGTAAAGTGATTTTTTGGTATGATCAACGTCCAAGAGGATATTGTAAAGTTGCAGCGGAACGTTGAGCATCGAATGAAGTCATGCTGAACATCTCATTGTATGCTCGTATGTTATCTAAAGAAAGAATTCTTGCAGTTGAATACTCTTATGTAGTTATTCCGGATTTATCAGAAGAAAGAATATCTTTATTTTCTACCATAATGACAAGGCTTTTGATTCAGAAGATGACAAGATATGTCATCAGTAACTCTAATGTAGATATGACATGCACATTATGGAACAAAACGAGTGAAAATGATTTTGTGTAAATTTATTAGTATTTTACCTATAGGAACTATAGCTGAGAAGAATTTAATGATGTTGTGTAATAAATTTATATGTATCTTATCTAAGATCTAAAAGTGGGATATGTTCATCCCTTTTTTGTTTCACGTTCATTTATGCATAATCAATAATAAATATGAAATTTGATAAATCGTTACTTAAAATAAACACGCACTTTTGAATTTGCAATTCCTTTGTTATAAAAAACTACTAAATAGTGTCACATATAGGTACTCCACAGCATCGCGCGGGCTGAAATTCCATGTTCTTTTTTCATTTATTTAAATAAAATAACACATTTCATTAAAATAAAAGTAACGATACATTAAAAATAACGATACATTGAAAGAAAAAAACAATTTAGTGATTGGTTCCATAGATGCTCTGCAATATCTTGTCAAAGAGAGGGAAGGACACTTTCTTATCCCGAAGTTCTTTGTGTTTCCTTCGATGTATGTCGCATCTTTTTACCTAAGTACGTTGCAAATTTAGTTGTGGAGAAAAGTACAATTCGTTAAATTCAATAACTACGAATTCTTGATCTTTCAATATCACGCTATGTAATATGATGCAACAAAACATGATTTTTTTGTAGCGTGTTGATTTGGTAAGCACGTGCGGGTTGTTGTAAAATTCTCCAACGACCTTGTAGGACTCTGAAAGCTCGTTCAATATATTTTCTTGCACTTTCTTGAACTCTTTTAAATTTCATTGTTTTTTTATCTCTTGCAATGGAAAACGTTTTGACAAAGGTAGACCATTGAGGATAAATTCCATCCGCTACATGGTACATAATCCTTGTTCTTCGTCAAGAAGGTCATCAAATAAGTTTGAACTATATAGAACATTGAGGTCGTTAATTGACCCTGCAACACCAATATACGCATGCCAAATCCACAAATCCACAAATCATATGATGATCATTTAGTAAAGTTTTGTAAACAATCACGTGAACAATGTTTACCAATTTGCAAGAACTCGCTAAATGCATCGGGTGATGTTTCGTATGCCAACTGGCGTATTGCCGATATGCATTTCATGATAGAACTAATACTTCATCGAGCCAAAGCATCTGGTTGTTATTTTAAAAAAAGTATTCAGTAAGAGGTTTAACATTGTAATTGATAATATCATTGAGTATTTTTAAAAACTTTTGAACACATATGATACATTCGCTTAAAATCCCTCTTGGAGTATTTAGGTGGATTCTCTTCGTCACCAAAATAATCATCCAAAAGCCATTGTTCCGAAACCCCTCGTTCACGTGGCATGTTTGTCATAGTATAAGGACCCGAAATCTCGCCTTAATGATTACTCAAAGCTTGAAACCGTTCACAAGCTTGAAAAATCCGCTTATACTTACTCGGACTGTCGTGAAAGTAAACAACGTAATGACCATACTTGACATCCGTAACGTTTTTTTGAAGGTAATAAAAGAAAAGTACTTTTGAGATGTGTATGTAGAAGTGTGTAAAAATTAAAAGATTCAAGGGTAAAAAATGAGTATAGCATGATTTTTCTTATAAAAATGGCTAGTATTTTGGGCCCTAACGACTCTTGTTTTTAACAACCAAACAACCTTTGCAATATTGAAAATATATATATATATATATATATATATATATATATATATATATATATATATATATATATATATATATATATATATATATATATATATATATATATTGTTTGGCCTGCTCATGACGGCACAACAACCTATGGCTTGGTGTTGCCTCACGTTATCCGACGACGTTATATGTCGACGAGAGAGGCTATAACGCCCCATTCCGAGCTCACTTAGTAAAGCGTTATGCATAGTATATTTTTGTCAACAATGATTATTTGCATCGTTAGTGCTATATGTTTTGTCAAACATAAGAAAGGATCTTTCGCAAAAAACGTTGTATCTAAATTTCGGGAGTCACATTTTGTTTGTGAGAAAAACGACTTCAATTGACAATAAAGTAGCTTAGGACAACTCAAAAATTAAAAACTGGTAGGAGATAGGAGTGTAAAGTTGAGCTTGATTTCGGCTTGGTTCAAGCCTTAAGTTTTGAATTTGAGTATTGTTCGTGAGAATATATACAAGCTCTAGCTTCACTTGTTTTAAGTATGTTGTATAACTTTTTCTGAACATACATCATATATAAGTAGAAGTGTAGAACATATGCTTTATCAATCGAATAGAATGCATTTTAACGTACTTATTTAAGCGCTAACAAAGTTTGAGTACACGTCGCCTGGATCTCTAAGTTTAAATGTCTGTTATTGAGTATCTTGTTTAGTTAAAGAAACATGATATACTATAATAACATGTATGACACCACAGAGTACACACAACGGAAGACTTCATATAACTGCAATTAATTAACTGAAAAGTAAATGCGTAACATACCTCTTGCAATTGGCTAGATCTCTTCAATACAAGTGACAAAGTGCTTTAACGAGTTATCCCTTACCGTTTTATAACTCAAACCAATTGATGTAACAATAGTGTGTTACACCACGTTCTTGTACACACAAATTAACAAACGAATTAAAGAGATTGCTAGGTCTACAAAACCTTGTTTTAGAAAAACAAAACCAAACACCCTAAGGAGGAGGGATGGCCGAATTTTGCAAAAGAGAAACAAATAAAAGTTTAGGTTAGTGTGTGTGCACAAAAGTTAACCCTAAACTTTTAACCTTGATTTGAATATATAGTGAATGAAAATCTTAGGGAGCAAGTTAGGGATTAGGGTTGTGAAACCCCCTTTGGCCGGCCACCTTAGAAGCCCAAAGGATACCCAAATCTTTTCCTATTTAAGAATTTTCACTACTAGTCCTTCTCTTTACATTTAACGGTCGTTAGCCATTTCCCGTTAAATACTTAACGATCATTAGTCGAGTTTTGTGTAATAATTAATCGTAATCATTTTACATTAATTATTTAACTTTAATTCTCATTCGTAATGTGTGCAATCCCGTGGTCACGAGTTCGAATCCGGACATACGCGTTTTATAAATATATTCATATTCCAACAGCTCCACTTGGATATGTTTACAAAACGTGTAATGACATTGGTTAGCGTCTAGCAACACGCCAATGCCCCCAGTACAACTCGTGTATGCTTTTCTGGAGAAAAACTATTTTGATGATTCATCATCATATCCATCCTTTTGTTTCTAATACTACGTTAATAAGGATATGGATCTAACTCATTCCTTAATTAACTATTATGTTTCTCATTTTATATGATTGATCAAGATTACCAATTCTTCTGAACATATTCCAGAAGACCTTGGGCATGGCCATGCAAACATCTTGACAACCCTACGAGGGGCCCAGCAGTATTATACTTCAAAATAAATTTGAAGGAAACAAATCATGTTTTGACTACGAACAGAATTCACAAATTTCGAAACACTTTTGAAAACAACCCTTATAACTACCAGTTACGTATAGCGTTAGATTGCTTCACAGAAATGCACTACATCCATGAAATTTCTCTGGTATCTTAAGTCAAAGGATAAATATTCATGATGTACTTAATGACTAAGATCCATAAAGTACAATCATGTGGTTGGGATAAGTCCTATACTCAATCCATTGAATATAATCTGATATTAGTCATGCTACTCATCAATATACTTTCAAGTATATTTTAACTAATACTCATATTTATCTTAATTCAATATCATTCCCATGTTATTGATCGACAACGAACTATTTAGAATAACTTAAGTTATTCAAGGATTTAAACATGTAAATATAGGACACAATATTATAAATGACATTAAACGTATAAAGTACTTTAATTCATTACAAATAATAATTGTTTAATATCCTTTATCCAAATACTAAATAGATCAATGCATGAAAATGAATTTTTGTCTCAAGTCATGATAATCATACTTGTTGACAAGGCATAATTTCAACTAACTTTGAAAGGAATTTTGAGAATACTTTTTTCAAGAATTCAACAAGTGAATTTCTTGTATGTATTTACACATATCTTAATATGGTCATAACATTCCATAAGGTGCGTGATAACCTGAACCACCCTTTTATAACAATCATCTTTCAAAAAAACTTTAAAGTTTTAAAGTATTCTTTATTCTTTAATATATAATGCAACTATGCTCTTAGTAGAGCATAACTAGTCAACATGGTCATCATCAAAGATACCGTGACTAGAATTGAGTGTCATCTCAATTATACTATCATCATTGTGTACAACAATATGCTCTTTAAACATCCGTAAACTTTGAATATTATTTGTTTGGCGCCATTCAAACTTCAAGTTTGTGACTATGACAATTACACAACAATTGTTGTATAGAATCTGGGAGCAACTCCAGGCTGAGAAATGCAATTAGAATTAATATTGAATCAAACAATGTCAATGGATTTTGATTCTTCTAACTGAACATACCATAAAACTATGGTATTTCATTAGAATTAATATTGTAAGATAATCTAACAATATTTAAGATAAACATCTACTATTTGGCTTACCTATTTACCAACAAAGTAAAACTTAATGGTACAATAGAATTACCAAGTCAATTGCATGCATTATAACACAAGTATTCTTGACCAAGTCAAAAGACATAACAGTTATAATCCCACTATACATTATAAGTCATTGATCAACTCATTGACTTCATGCATATGTATTAAAACAAAGCAAGTTAACGTCTTACTTTATATTGTAAGTCTTGTATTAAAAGACTTCATGTTTGTGACTTTACAAAGAAATCATAAACATGTATAATTAAAGTAATTATGAACACCACCTCGGGTTTCAATTATTAATTTCAAGTTAATATTTACTACATATATTTAAGTCATTTAACGAATACATAAATACTTAAAATCAAAGTAGTATTAGATTAATTCATTTAATTATGTCATTCCATGAAATGTTCAATGTAAGAAACTGCAAAATCATCCATGCTTGTTCTCAAGACACGTGGATATTTTTACCTTGGGCTACAATCTAGTTCACGTTCTCACGTAACGTAAATTGTAACTACAAGTGTTTCTTAAATATTGAATGACATAAATATTTAAAGTAGTCTTTGTTATCATCTTGACATATGTTCTTAATAGGGAAATCATACACATTTAAATGTATAATTCCTATTAGAACGTTACTCTCTTACCTTGCGGTCAAGAGAATCAATTTTAAATCATATTTATATGTGTTGTACCTTACACACAATAAAGATCTCTCCCACTTGTGCATGTAACAACATCATGTAGCAGATAAACAACACGACAAACGTTTGTTTATTTGATTAATATGATTTGTGTCATAGATATAACAAGCAGATGTAGGACTATATGGATTAGTAAGGAAACGCACATGACTATCCTTAAAAACATAAGTGCCTACAATTGGAAAGTAATTATCTTTGAAGATAATTCTGGGTTACTACATAGAAAATAAGGCTTGTAGCTCCCACTGAATTAGAAATCATTATAACAACTTCTTATTCAGTAATGCAACACAATGCTCCCACTGAATTTGACAACATTGTAAGTGTTTCATAACCAGTGAAAATAACTTGCTTGCTTTTTACTTTCCTACACCTTTGAAGAACCATATGTAATCATTACTAAGGTACTAAAAGGTGTATTCTACTCTATGAATGATGGGTTGTCCACCAATGTTATTAACTTGAAAAATTGGGTATGCAATTTCTTCCTTAACATGCCTACCATCCCCATATTGGTATGTAGCACCTTTAAAGGCTAAAGCAAAACAACTAGATAAATTATGCTAGTTTTCCTTTTACCAATTTTCGTAGTAATTAGTCTAGCTTCTAATTTAGTAACTCATATACATGTTTTCCAGTTAACCAAAAGTCATGTTTGTTACAAAAAGATTCATTCACCAAATGAGGGTAATGAAATCTTTATGTAAAATAAGATGTGCAATTCTTTTCTATGAGTTACATTAGAATTTAGACAATTTAAATGTTCCTATTATAACTTTCTCATGCATGAAAAGGAATAGGATTGAGTCTCATTCTTCTCCCATGGAAAAGAGACTTTGTTTGTCTTTTTTGGTAAATTATTCTCGATCAAACATTTGTTTGAAAGCAGAATGGATCAATTTACTAATATAAAACTAAACCACATTTACGGTTAAATGATACATTAATACATTCAAAAGAATTACAAAATTCAATTTTAGTATTTTCGATAATTAACCTTTTCAAAAAAATTAAATACCCATGGTTCATAACCATATAACCATTTAATTTTCACTGAAAACTAGGATCCAAATTGACACAGTTTCATCACATCAGTTGATCTGCTAGTAATGAAATTATTCAAAATGGTACGAGTCGAACCTCAATTGCCAATTTTCAAATTGCAACTCCTAGATTTATGGGATTTACATATTGCCAACAACAGTTGCAATGTAAGCATGTTTTATCCCCATCTTATGCCTTGAGTTGCCAGTTCTCACTATAAAACTCAATTAAGTTGTCTAACTTAAGAAACTGCAAAATCATCCATGCCAGTTCTCACGACACGTGGATATTTTACCCTTTGATTACGATCTAAATCACGTTCTCACGCAAATAAAAAGTAATCTCAGGTGTTTTCGTTTTATTGGATGGCATATAACTTAAATTAAGGGTAATAAATTTGATTTTTTGTGTCAAATTAAATATTTTACAAAGATGTCATGCATTCATCTTCGTAGCATAAGGTTTTATTAAAACCATTATATCCTTGTTTTAATGTTTAAGCTTTTCATCATCAAACTTTAATCGAGGTATTGGTTACACCAATTAAAGAATTACCTTTAATTACCACTATATCTTACTGCTGTATGAGTCATAAGACCCAAGTTATTCGGATAATTACCACAAAAGTGGCGCGTAGAATTTAAGGTCAATTCACCCTTAAGATTTTATGCACATTATATAGGAATACTTGGTAACTCCATTAAGACACACAAACGAGCGGAGAATTAGGTCAGCGCAAAGCATATTACATACCCTCTTCTTTAAGGTCACAATTAAATGCGTACCAACCTTATACCCATCTTATAGTTTGTCATTAATGGGTGCGCCGTTCTAACTATTTTGTGCATAAACATCAATCAATTAAACGTTTATGACTATTATGCTTAAAAAATACATGTTTCACCATTGATTAAATCAATTTATTTTTCTTATTAAAAAATACCCTTGTAAACAACTTGTCACACAATTACAAACAAGCAAGTATTTTCACAATATAAAATAAACATATAAACAATGAATACATAACTTAACAATTAATCATGCATATCAAATAACCACATGCAAACGTTTTTGATAAATCCTATTAACAATCAATTCTAGATCTGTCAATATGTATATGTCTAATTAAGACTTTCACCCGTTTTCATCCATGTACAAGGTGAGCCACATGCATCGATTCATCGATTGCGTAAGTCAAATTAAACACATACCACATAGCACATAATTGATTTATTAATAATTATAATTGAGGTCTTCCACAATTTTAGATCTATCAAAAGTTAGAGTATATCACTTAACCAATTAAAGCATACAATAAAAGTAGATACATGACAAAACATGCATATTTTTATCATGAACATAAATTACACTTAACAATTAATGCAATTAATCAAGAGTTACACAATTTAATTCACATAAAATTGCATACAATCTAGGGTTTTCTAATCCAACATATCTAAGTCGTGATAATGAGATTAAAGCCGACATTCAATAGCCTTGATTTTGTATGCTTAGAAATTAAATCTAAGTTGAGAATGGTCCATGCTCTATCTCTTTATATAACTTACTTTTCTTCTTTGGGTGCATAATGCATAAGATCTTTTCATTCATAATACTTATAGAGTAAAATGTTTCCTTTGTCATTAAAAAGAACCTAACCAAAATGCTTTTGTTCATAAAATAGATGCATGTGGATGTAGAAACATACATTTAAGAATAGATAGGTTCAGTTTGTCAACTATGTAGAATATGGGGCTAGTTTCTGTAATTAGTTATAATGTATGGTGTCAAAGAGAATATGCTATAGGACAAAACTTATACGGAGTATCAAAATTGCAAAGAAATCAAACGCTACATTTGGGTAACGACTTGTCTTATTTGCTAACGACTTGGCTTAGCTTATGAGAAATAAAATTTATTGATTTAAATCATAAAAATATAAATATCTCATTGTTAGATACTAAAGACAATAAAACAATAACATAAAATGGGTTGGAAGATACAAAATTAGTTCACCACTTCACTCTTGGGAGGAGTTGACCATTTCTAGCTCCTTAATATCCTTTTTTTATTTGACTTTAACTTTTGTGTGAAAATTGTAGAGTATAAAAAATAAGCAAATACATGCAAAAGAATTACGATCTTTAATAGTATAAGTTTTTAGTTACGTGGTTTCAAATAATAAATAAAATTACGAAACACTTGTTTTTATGTATGGTCAACTTATTTATCAAATTTTATGTAGTTTTCACGTGATATATTTTCTATTAAAATATGCATGTCACATTAAAGCACTAAAAATAAATGCTCAAGAAACTCTTATACTTTCATAAAAATAACATTTTTTTTAACATAAAAACTCTAAAGAGATTGGCAAACTTTTAGCAAAGTAGCAAAGTATAGTCTACCATCTACAAAGTAAAACAGGAAACATTGTTTCATTTTTTTAATATAAAAATGGTGTGGGGTAAAAAGAAATCATTGAAAAATACGGGTCATTGTCGGACCTTCTTAGCTAATTTTATTTCTATATTATATATTGTATAAAAATAACACAATTTTATTACAAAAGTTTAACGTTTTTTTACATCAAAATTTAGCAAGATTTTAGGGATGATCTTATTCCAAACCAAAATTGTCTGGTTAAAAATTTCCATTTTGAAAGCGAAATAAAAGGTCGATGATTATACACTTATGTACACCAAGATTATTTATTTTTCATTCAAGATACACAATTTTATTGCATAAGATCTCATCTCATTTATATCGAATTTGAACAAAATTTTAGGAATTACTCCACTTGTTTTGGCAAACGAATACATTAAAAAACAATGTTTAAACACTTATACCATTCATAAAACACAACTCAAAAGTAGAAGATTTCATATACTTTTTAAAATTATACGAATATTAGAAAACACAATCAAAGTCACCATCATGGACTAATCACCATCATCATTACCATCATTAAACTAACTCAAAAAAACGTGTTGAGCTGGTACCATACAATCTTTTCCATCTTCATAAGTAATAATCTTTTTTTTTTTTTTTTTTACATTTTATGTATTTAAAAAAAAATGAAATTTGCAAGCTGTAAATTAACTCAAATGTACTCATCTTCTTCTTCCAACTTTATAGTCATCATCTAGTACTTCACCTCACTCTCTCTCTAAAAAAAACACAATGCTACACTCTTCCATTACCAAATTTTGAGACACCCTTTTGGATCTTTTACAAAACCCATCAATGAATCCCTGAAAAAAACACCAAAAAAACACACACTAAAAACACACACACACAATGCCATAATCACCAAAATCCAAACTTTGACACATTTTCAGACACCCTTTTGGATCTTTAAGAAAACCCATAAAATGGAATCCTTAAAATGGTGGTCAAAATCAGAAACTCACAGAGGGACACCAGTTATAGTAAAAATGGAAAACCCTAATAACTGGTCAATTGAGGAAGATTTTTCATTAAATGACACAAAACCCAACAAAAATGCTAAACAGTTGACATGGGTTTTGTTACTAAAAGCTCACCGTGCAGCTGGTTGCATCACCTCCATTGCTCCGGCCACTTTTTTCATCTACTCCGCCGTACGCCGTCGTCTCTCCGCCGGCAGAACCGACACTGAGAAAACTGAGAAAAATGGTTCCTCAAGGTTTTACTTTTGTATAAAAATGTTTCTTTTTATATCTGTGTTAATGTTGGTGTTTGAGATAACAGCTTATTTTAAAGGATGGCATTTTGGTGCACCAGATCTTCATTTACAGTATTTGTATACTTTAACAAATCCTTTTGTGTTTAAAGGGTTTTTTGATTGGGTTTATTCGAGATGGGTCTTGATTCGGGTCGAATATCTTGCACCGCCTTTGCAAGTTTTGGCAAATGCTTGTATCTATCTCTTTTTGATACAAAGTTTGGATAGGTTAGTGCTGTGTTTGGGTTGTTTTTGGATCAAGTTTAAGAAGATTAAACCTGTTCCCAAACACTCTGTAGTAACTGATCTTGAATCTGGTGATGAAGGCTTCTTTCCTATGGTTCTTGTTCAGATTCCCATGTGTAATGAGAAAGAGGTAACTTTTTGTTTATTCTGTGGATAATTTTTGTGTTTTTTGTGTTATAGAAGCTTAATTTTGGGTGTTTGGATAGTGAATAATTAGTGAATTTTGGATAATACCCTTTTGAGGTTTTTGTTTTTTTTGTGTTAAAGATTTAAGCTTTTTGCAAATTTTATGACCTTTCAAATTTGAAAGCTTGAATTTTGGTTCTTTGCATTATGGTTATTGAATGATTAGTGAATTTTGGGTATACCCTTTTGGGATTTTGGTTTATTTGTGTAAAAGCTTAAATCTTATACAAATTCTTGTAATTTCCAACAATTAGAAGTTTGAATTTGCTTAATTTCTTTACGAGGGTTGAACAAAAGTCTGGTTTTTGACATACCTGTTTCGAGCTTGTTTATATTGTTCAAAAGATTGAATCTTTTGCACATTTTTTGAAACTTCAGATTGAAAAGTTTGGATTTTGATAAGTTCGATATGGTAATTTTTAAATTTTTTGGCATACCTGTAATTTAGTTACATCTTTTGAGTAAAAAGCGTGAAACTTCAGATTTAATAAGTTTGGATATGGTTAACGGTATTGAACAAAGCTTGAATCTTTTGAATTTTGAAGTACCCATTTGGGGATTTGTTTCTGTTTGTGCAGAAATTTGGATACTTAATGTTGTACTTGTTATCTACCAGGTTTATCAGCAATCAATTGGTGCGGTGTGTAATTTAAATTGGCCGAAATCTAAGATTTTGATACAAGTTTTGGATGATTCTGATGACCCTACAACTCAATTATTGATTCAAGATGAGGTTCATAAATGGAAAACGGATGGTGCAAATATTGTTTACAGACATAGAGTGCTAAGAGACGGTTATAAAGCCGGTAATCTCAAGTCTGCTATGAGTTGCAGTTATGTTAAGGATTATGAATTTGTTGCCATCTTTGATGCTGATTTCCAACCTCAACCTGATTTCCTCATGAAAACTGTTCCTCATTTTAAGGTAATTTCTTATTCTTGTTTTTGTACGTTTAATTTATGTCATTTTTTCCATTTTAGTACTCTTGTTAAGAATGTGTACTTGATGCTAATTTGCAGGATAATGAGGAATTGGGATTGGTACAAGCTAGGTGGTCGTTTGTAAACAGAGATGAGAATTTGCTAACACGGTTGCAACATGTCAACTTAGCATTCCATTTTGAAGTTGAACAGCAAGTGAACGGGATTTTCTTGAACTTTTTCGGTTTCAATGGGACTGCTGGAGTGTGGCGAATTAAGGCTTTAGAGGATTCCGGTGGGTGGTTAGAGAGGACCACGGTTGAGGACATGGACATTGCTGTTAGAGCTCATCTTCATGGATGGAAAATGGTTTTCCTCAATGATGTTGAGGTACTTATGAAAAAAGTGCTTGGTTTTGTGTTGATAAGAGTTTGTTTATCAGTGTTGAACAATTAAATATTGTTTTTCAGTGCCAATGCGAATTACCAGAGTCCTATGAAGCCTACAGGAAGCAACAACACAGATGGCATTCTGGGCCGATGCAGTTGTTTAGGCTTTGCTTGCCTGATATCATCAAATCAAAGGTATGTTTTGAAACTGATTATGTAATTAGTGTCTTGTATGAACTGATTATTCTTGAGTATTTGCGGTTAAATTATCAGTTTTGGATATAGTAAATAACTTAGGCTCTCTCGAATGTATGCTTTGAAGCCATGTTCTATCTCTAATTGTGGCAATAAAGTGTGATCCAACAACTACTCTAAATATGAGAAATTTTTAGAGGAAACTTGACTTCCTGTATATATTTATTTATATGGAGGAAACCTATTTGAACATCTGGAAATTTTGTTTCTCACATTGTTTTCGATTTTACCTTTTATATCCGTGACATATTTTGACAAAATTATACCTTCGATTTATAATTTACATAAGTATCAAATTTATTCTAAACTGAGATTCATATTATTTTTTTTATGAGTTATATCTTGTGCCCTATAGTGAGTAATAAATTTGTGACATTTTTTATATTAGTGATAAGTATTCAATTGTTTATTGTAAGATTTTTAGTATAATTGGTGCTTTAGAATAAAAGGGTTTGATATGGATTTTTTCGGGAGGGAACATGCTGGGAATAAGGAAAATTGTATAAATGGAACCTACTATGGGTCAATATTTTAGCAATTGCACTTTCTAAACCAACATTTTAGGGTTTATTTTAAAAAACACATATCTAAATGACTCGAGCTATAATTGATGATGAGATTTAGGTTCATTGATGTGGCATCCACATGTATTCTAAATGATGACATGTCCTTTCAAACATTTTGGATGGTGATGTAAAAGCTCCTAAAAAGAAAACAAAATAGACGTATGTTCTACTATATTTAACTCACTTCTCGATCTCTTTTCTTACTCCTACACCAGTAACCTTCCTCTTTCATTCCCGTTGTTGGCTACCCTTTCCTACATGATATGTGACGGAGTCTGCCAGCTTTACGCTTGATCTTTATATACGTTGTCTATATTTTTCTATCCAACAAATCCATATGAGTAGTCTTATTTGCTTTGACGTCAACAGCAAAAGGTATGGGTTTCCCTAGAAGATGTGAGATCCATATCGAAATCTTAAAATTAGTGTGAATGATACGAGTTACTACCAAAATAATTGTAAAAATAGTCAGCGCAAAATTCGGACCCTGTCACATAGCATGCGAGAACCGATAGTTGGTGGTGGAAATGGAAATTGAAGGGGTTATTGGTGTTGCGGTCCTCCGGAGATGTGTATTAATTAAATAATTGAAACTTATTTCTATTTTCTTATATTTTTTGGATCTATTACAAGTCTCTATTGAATTGAAACTTTCATAAGTTAAAAATAATTGACATGTCATCATTTAGAATACTGATGAAGTGTTACCCAGCGTCGAAGTGAAGTGCCTTGTCTTAGCGTCCTCCTTCCCATAGGAAGGGCCCCATTACTTTGGCAATTTCGGATCAATCTATATTGATTGATTGCCTCCATTATGTTGTTGCTAGCAAATACCACTATTTTTGGTTTTGGCTCTTCCAAATCATTCCCGTGGATACCACATCATTAGTAATCTACACCTCATCATCAGTTATAAAACATGAGAAATGATTGGGAGATCTAAAAATTATGCCTAATTTTGTGCCTAAACATGTGTGGCAATAATTCATTGGTTGTATTCACCGGACACACTCCTTCACAATCCAATCAAGTAATGACACATAAGTTAGGCACAAAATTAGTCATACCTTTTAGGTCTCCCAATCTTTTTCCATAAAACATTTAGACCCTGATGTTGGTATTAAAAGTATAATCCCTAAAATAATCACTAACTCAAGTTTGGTTCCAATTTAATGCAATTTTCCCCTGAAGATGCTATTACAAGTATTTTGTTTTTGGTTATCTTCACTGCGGAGTATTAATTTTCAGAAGAAGTTTCCGAACACTCAAATAACTTATTTTAAAATACACATGATCACTTGTAGACCACACATCCAAAAACACCATTAATATTTTCATTGCATGCTCCTATTACTTTGACAAATTTCGTGAAACCTTTTTGACATCTCTGATGAAATTGATGGTTTGTTGTATGCAGATTAGCATTTGGAAGAAACTAAACATGATATTTTTATTCTTCCTTCTTAGAAAGCTGATCCTACCGTTTTACTCATTCACCCTCTTTTGTGTAATTCTCCCAATGACCATGTTTGTTCCCGAGGCAACTCTCCCTGCATGGGTTGTCTGTTACATCCCCGCAACCATGTCGTTTCTCAACATCCTCCCTTCTCCCAAATCTTTTCCCTTTTTAGTCCCTTACCTTCTCTTTGAAAACACAATGTCGGTAACCAAATTTAATGCCATGATATCAGGCCTTTTCCAACTAGGCAGTGCCTATGAGTGGGTTGTCACCAAGAAATCTGGCCGGTCATCTGAAGGCGATCTTGTGTCATTAACCGAGAAAGATTCGAAAGAGATTCAAAGGGGTGGGTCAGAACCCGATTTAGAAAAATTAGAGGAAGAGATGAAAGAAAAAGCGAAAAAGATTAAGAACAAGAAGCATAATAGGATGTATACGAAAGAGTTGATGTTGGCTTTTCTTCTATTGACAGCTTCCGCTAGAAGCCTTTTATCTGCTCAGGGTATCCATTTCTATTTCTTGCTATTTCAAGGACTGTCGTTTTTGCTCGTGGGGCTTGACTTGATAGGTGAGCAGATTGCATCATAAAACGTTCATAGTTACATTTAGTACACCGAATATTGGGTTTTAGTAGATACTCTTGAGTGTTGAACCCAAAAAAAGAGCAGTTAACGTGTATCCCACGATACGAGGAGTTGTGTAACTTGTGTTACGGGATTGATTTGTTGTTTTTATTTGTTTTGGTCAATTCTTTTGTATGAAGTGGTTTATATGTTTAGCTGAATCTTTTGAACATGGAGGTAATGAGTAGCCAGTGTATATTATTTAGGGATTGCTCTTTGTTAATTCATATTCTTTTTTTCTTCTCTTAAAATGTATTGTCTGCTCATTCATGGTGGTGGTTAATATTTTTAACAGCACCTGATAAATGTGATCTAACTTTATATAGAAGTCAATGTCATTTAATATGTGTAATTGTTTACAGTTCATGAAATTGAACTGTCATTTAATAAAAGACTTAATTTGGTAGGTTACAAAAGTACAAATCTTTGGTGTCATCCTGTTATTATAATTCTGTCATTTATGAAGACTTAATTTGGTAGGTAAAAGTTAGAAAATTCAAAATCCATATTTTATCCTTTTTTGTTAGCTTTGGGTGACATATTAACAAAACCTGTTTTTATTATAATTCTTACAATATTTGGACTAATGAACAGTTACATATGCTGACTTTTGAGTTTTGAACTATTAACCATCTTTGAAACCATGTACTCGCATCTATGGTTCAGTGAGATTTTGAACCCACAACCAAAATGGTTATAGACTCGGGTATCCCGGATTCCTCAATAGTCAATAGTCAAGAAACCAAACTACCTTAGGAGCATCGAAGAGGGTCCTATTCCCCGGCGAACACAAAGTCAGAACAAGAAACATCATCAGCAATCTTTCGGAATAAAAATCAACAACAATGTTAACACTAGTCATGAACAGATAATGCTCCATTTGAAACTAGAAAGTGACATGTTACCTACATAATAATGTCACTCTTCCTGTTCTTGTAAACATTATCATCACAATAAACAAAAAATCTGAAAGCTTTCATTCCCAAACTAATACACCAAAATACATAAAATAACATCACTTTTTGTTTTTCTCCTAAAAATCAACACTCTTTACAACAAAATTTTCTTTCAACTGATTAATCCAGAGAAGACTTCATAAAACTTCACACAATTTCCTTACTCAAACAAGTCCACGTTTTTTTCCTTCTTATGTCCATTTACATGTATATGGTCCGTAAAATTTTAACGAGTCATCTTCTGCTAAAACTCGAAGAACAAACAATAGCAGTTGGTAGAGACCATGCAACTCTTCTTTTGTAGAAAACTTGCTCATCTCACTCTTTTTATCACTTTAATTTTTGGTCCTACACAAAACTCTGATCTGCGTGTCTATAGTTTCAGTTAGAAGACAATATTATCACTTCCCAAATTCTATAAATCCATCTTTTCTCGTCCTGCTAAACACAAATGATAACTAGTGGTTAGAAAAAAAGATCACATCCACTAAGATATTAGAAAGGTTTTCTTAAGCAATTACCATTTGGTCCAAGATTGTTGGTGCCAGGATTAACATCATATCCCATTTGAAGAAGATTGTGGAGATCGGTATCCCACACAGGCTATAAGATTACAAAGGGAGAAAACTTAAGATACTTCCATCAACCATATCATTATGTTTGTCATTAGATAATCAATGAAGAATCACATAAATTCTATTAAAATGTAATCAAGTTAGTAAAGCTATTACTACCTGAGGATGGATAGCATGCAATTGTGCAGTTGTAGCTGGAACACCGGGCAAGTTTCCGTGTGAATAAGAATGCGATGGGTTTAATGTGTGGCTAAATCCAAAAGCTGGATTCGAAATGCTGCCTCGTGAATGAAGAACCTACACATATACCAAATAAAGTTAGAAGGCTAAGCATTATGCATCTATCAAATTTGTTGCATTTTTTCCTTTTGGTGGATCCAACTAAGAGAACAAGATGTAACAAATGGGATTAAGCAAAATTAGCAACGAGGGTTTAGCTAGCAGCAACTTACATCTTTAAAGACAAGGCGATCAATGTCAATGTTCACTTCTGGATTCACCGTCGCTAGTTTCATTGACAAAAACTGCAGGGAAAAATAAATTATACATAATCTATCTGGACAATGAACTTCAAGATCTTAAAAATCTTTAATCAGACAAAATCACAAGTAGATATATCTATTTCAAAGCAGAGATGTGAATTTTTAAGTTTTAAATATAGGTCACTCGGAATTCACTAGACTAAGTTCTCACTTTAAACAAGAGTAATGTAATGGTCACACATTTCACTAAATAGTGTTGAGTTATTTCGTTGATAAGCAGACACCTTTACAGATGAGAGAATTGAGAATAGGGGAAGAATTGTATATTCACTTGTACTCCGTATCATTTACTAAAGATCATAGGCGTGTATCTTAAAGTGTAGGATCTAATGGAATATTCTGGTGGGATTTCGTGAGTTAGCAAATATATGTTTGAAAGGCTGTTTGAACCGTTGTGGAACAATATATACTAACCATCAAGGACAAGTACAGCAAGGATTGTTCGAATAGTGACCATTCTGGCAACAAGAGCAAACTTTTTCTTGTCGTCCACATTCTCTTTTTGAGTGAAACCCTTGGCGAGTGGCGACAAGGCATGACTTAAATCGATCAATGTGAGTCAAGTGATGATAGATAAAGGTTTGACATCCAATGACAGTGAGAGATCAAGTTGAAGACTGATTTTATATAAGCTCATAGGAATTTTTTTCTTACGAATCCAATGTGGAGGCCAAAATCCAGCACCCATGTATGGTTTGATCTCGTCATTTCAAGTGGCTGTCTATGTTTGTGGCACGTTTTATTACAACTGAATATAGGATTCTTATCATCCAACATTACATAAGCAACTTCTTATGGCATTTAAACACCCACTACACGGAGATCTTAATACGAACAAATGATATACCCTACAACAAATGTGCTATTTATAGACTTAAACACAAATGTAACTAGATATGGGATTTAAATGAAGCATATAACAAGGGACTAACGTTATGATGGAATCAAAGCAGCTAAAAGCATATAACATACCTCGACTTGTTGTTGGAGCGATTGAACGTAGTTGATAATCTCATCAAGCATTACAGCTTTTCCAGTGATCTTAACCCAAATTGACACAACAAACACCATTAAAACCTCACAAACAAACAAACATATATAAACAAATAAGTAGTTCTTAAACCTGTTTAGTTTACCTTATTGCAACCAGGAACAAGATCTTGAAGCAATTTCATTCTCTCACTGATCTTTTCTCTCCTAACCTGAATAAACCAATTTCTAACATCATTCGACAAAAAAAAAAACAAACAAAACTATCAAATATCACAAAATAAAAGACGTAAACTTTACCCTTTCTGCAAGACTATGACTATTAGTAGCTTGACCTCTTTTCGCTCTCATATGAACATAATCCTCTTTACGATCCGAACCCTCATTTACTTGTTTTCCTTTCGAATCAACTCTAAGTTTCTTTTCATCATTCTCACTAACATTATCACCATTCTACAACCAATACAAAATCAATTAGTAACAAATTTTCAAATTCACAAACATTCAAAGATGATCAAGATTCGATTTTTTTCGCATACCATATTCGGGTTCAATCTTCTTTTCTCTCTGCTACTATTGTTGCTATTACTATTAGGTGATGCACTAGGATTGACCATCATTTTAGGCACTAATTCACCAGATTGATACTGATTCATTAAAGGGTAAGTACCAAAGTTCTCTAATGGATCCCAACCTGGCCCAAAAAGATTACCAGACCCACTTGAAGATTTGTTATTAAACATGGATCCTGAACTCATTTCACCTCTATATTGATAACCCATTTCACTATCATCATTTTCAGAAGAACCCATATTTTGTTTTTTAAAGATTCAAGAACATAAAAGTGAAAAAGCAAGTAGGATCTATGCTATGTTAACTTAACTAGCATAAAGTTGAATATAAAAAAAAGTTAGGTTTGACCAAAAATAAAGGGCTATGGTTAAGGGTTAGTACTCATGTATTAGTATCTTGCAAGACTCAATAAGGAACAAAATGGCAGCTTTACAGTGCAAAAGAAAGAAAGACTTGAATATGAAGTGTGGTACATATATATTTACTACCATTGATGTTGTTTCAAAATGACATGATGATCAAAGTGAAAACTGTAACAGACAAGAAAGTGTTAACCTTTCATAAGAGTATAAAGTAAAGTAATGAATAGACACTAGTTGCTAAGTTACAGCTTGCTCTTCTATTTTTTTATTTAGTTTTTTACTAAAATATATATAACCTACAAGATTCCCCATTTAACTATTAATAAATTGTTTCTTAAAAAAACAAATAAATGTTAGTTTTTCACAGGCTTATTTAGGGGTGTTTGGTAACCCTTTGAAAACGTGATTATTTGATTATCACGTTTTCAAAACGTGAATAATCAAGTTTTGGTGTTTTGTTGCAAACGTGATTATCATTGAATTTGCCTTCAGAATGTGGTTTTGAAATTGGAGGTAGGGACTTACTTTTTGAAAACGTGGTTTTGCAAACATCATTTATACAAACGTGATTTTTACCCAAACACCCCTTTAGATTTTTTTTTTATTTGAGCTTTTAATGATTTAAAATAGAAAAAAACACATATAACCTATTGGGATAATTGTTTGTAAATGTAACGAAGTTATCACTTTTTGCTAAGTTGTGTATGTATTTATTAATCCTCCTAAACAATGCGAACATTTTACTAATCCTACTATTATATGCATAATTTAACATTTGTTTAGAGTTATTTACATAAATCGTCCTTGTGGTTAGGACCAAATTGCAACGACAGTCCTTACTATCAGTTAGAGTTATTTACATAAATCGCCCTTGTGGTTAGGCCGGTCAACGGGACGGGTCGCCACGTGTCACCACCTGAGTGGTGCCACGTGGCACCGGGTCGGGTCGTGTAAGTTAATGGGTCAAGTCGGGTCGGTCAACGAGTCGGGTTGCCACGTTTAGAGTTATTTACATAAATCGTCCTTGTGGTTAGGACCAAATTGCAACGACAGTCCTTACTATCAGTTAGAGTTATTTACATAAATCGTCCTTGTGGTTAGGCCGGTCAACGGGACGGGTCGCCACGTGTCACCACCTGAGTGGTGCCACGTGGCATCGGATCGGGTCGGGTAAGTGAATAGGTCAAGTCGGGTCGGTCAACGAGTCGGTTGTGTGTGTTGGATGTTGATAAACAAGCATATAAAGATATGTAATGAAAAGATAAGAGTAAGAAGCACAAAACTACAACGCGAGTATTTATAGTGGTTCGGCTACAAGGACACCTTCCTTGCCCTACTCCACTCCCCGAGTCACCTACTCGAGAGTTCGTAAACACTACACCAATCTCCTTATGGCGGAGAAGCCTTCACAACGTCGCCTACCCTTTTTCCGGTGCTAGGCTAACCACCGGGTTCTTTCACTCCAAGGTGAACCAAACCTACACAACGTCGTCTACCCTTTATAAGGTACTAGGCTAATTACCTAGTTCCATTGCAATGGAGGAACTACTACCACACTACACCAACGACTAATCCCAAAGGAGATCTACTCCTTTACAACATCATCAAGGACATCAATATCCTTGGATCTAATGCTAGTCTATCTAGTACATCGAAACACACCATATCGAATGTACATCTAAGGCATCTTTCGTTAATGCCTTTGACTAGATCTACAAGACACCTTTCACTAATGTCTTGTGCCTTCACTTCAAAGCACCTTTCACTAATGCTTCAAGTCTTGACTTCTAAGCACCTTTCACTAATGCTTCTTGTCTTAACTTCTAAGCACCTACCATAAGTGCTTATGCTATAGACGATAGATACTCTTCAATAATATCTTCGTCTTGACACTTGAGACACCTTTCACTAATGTATTCAACACTACACTTCTTTGAAGAAATAAAGGAATCATCAACAAGAGGACTTCAGTAGCCTTGATGATGGGGAAGCTTGGCAACTTATGGACTTGAGCTTGCTCGACTTCAAAGGTGGTGATCTTGCCTTTAAGAGGAACCTAAAAGATCACACAAAAACAAAACTACAAACATAGATCTCTTGGATCTAAGGTTAGTGAGATTTAACTCAGGGGAGAAAGTGTATTAGAAAGGGGTAAGAAATAATGAAGAAATGGCTCACTATTTATAGAGGAAAAATCCTACTGTTCCCCGGATCCCACGGATCCCTTCCACAAGGGATCCGTCTAACGTTAAGCTAGGGATCCGTGGGACGCTCCCTTTTACCCATGGGTATTTTGGTTATGGGTCATGGGTTGAACCATGGATCTTTGGCTAGATACAATGTATCTTTGAGTGCAATGCACTTGGTCACTTGGGTATGGGCTGATCCATGGGTTATGGATATCATCCATGTATGATATAAGCATGATGTCATGCAATGGGTTATGGGTCAAGATCCATGGGTTATGGGCTTTGGGTTGTACCCACCTACATTCAATGTATTTGCCCAATGGGTTGTGATACTTAAGTTTCTACCCATTTATATTACCCAATATACTACATACTAGTTATGTGTATATTTTATCCAAATATGTAAACACTAGTTGTTGTACATATGTATTACTTAAATCATAAAATCTCTTATACTTGTTTTAGTGTTTTATGTGAAAATGTGAATATGTTAGAAACTGTTAGTTCAAACCATTTACGTATTTTATTTGTTTCGTTAATATGATTTTACGTTTGTTATCGACAAAACATTAAAAGATCGTAAAATATAAATAAACGTTTTTACGGATTATTTGTATTAACAATCTCCCCCTTTTTGTTGATGACAAAACATAAAATTATTTTAAGGAAAAGCTAAAATTCGTAAAAGTTTGAATTTGTAGTTTTTACTTTCTTCTCCCCCTTTTTGCCGAAACCAAAAGTGTTTGAAGGAAAGCAACACATGTGAAAGAGAAAAGAAATAAAAAAATAGAGAGCAAATAACGGGAATGGATCTCGTCTTTACTCCCCCTTGACGAGTCCATCCCTATGTAAGGGCGTCAAGAAAGTGATACTAATCTAGTTTGTTTGCAAGTAAGTTTGCAAAAGATTTCGTCTAAGTGGCGAATGTGCTCCCCCTTGATGATTGCAATTATGCACGGGGATGTCACGAAATGTAAACCTAGTATTGCAAGTAATTTGCAATGTATTGCTTTGACATAAAGCTCCCCCTAGCTTTAGGATGTCAAAGTCTTCATGTGTAAATTGAATAACTACAAAACAAAGATTAGAAAGCAAGTATAATTCACAATTTCCTGCAAATGTGATTCAAGTTAGTAGAAAGAAAAATTTCTGTCTCACGGATCCCACGGTTCCCTCCTAGTAGGGATCCGTCTAGGCAATACTGAGGGATCCGTAGTAGCTGATTAATTTCAGCAATGGTGATATAACAAGTAATGTTATCACAAGAATGAGATATGAATACAAGGTAATCATATGCTCAGAAAAATAACAAGTAGCATGTAATTCCATTTAATAAAACTAGAGTTATGATATACATGACTCTAAAAACTAAGAAAATAGACAATACATGACTAGGAATTTCTAGACCAACTAACGCTAGATGCTAGGACACCACTAAAATCTTCTAGCTCAAGTTTTGTTTAGGTTTAATCTCGTCGAAACGTTCGAGGAGATGATAGAACATGAAACGTTGGTCTTCTCGTACTTCATGTATCAAACTTTCAACATGTTGACAATGATAGCAATCTTTGTCATGGCTAGGTAGTGGTGGTGGAGGAAATAAAATAGCTTGATGCGAAGGATCAAGTGAAGCGGCTTGTGAAGCTTCAAACGATGGAGGGAT
Organism: Chrysanthemum seticuspe; assembly: GCA_019973895.1. Classification (NCBI taxonomy): domain Eukaryota; kingdom Viridiplantae; phylum Streptophyta; class Magnoliopsida; order Asterales; family Asteraceae; genus Chrysanthemum; species Chrysanthemum seticuspe. The sequence continues at coordinate 142,478,102 of BPTQ01000009.1, read as the reverse complement.
TGGTGGAGGTACATCTGAGAATGACTCAACCAAGAATGATGGTGGTGGTAGAGAAGTGTCAACTTCCAAATGATCGGGTGGTTGACTTTGATGATTTCTCATAATCCAAATGGGATTATATGATGGAAACGGCGAAAAGGAAGCCGGAGCAAGTGTTGACTCAACACCTTGTTTTTGAACCATTATTCCTCCTAATGAGGAGAATGTTGTCGGTGGAAGCGGATGAGACGGCCTAGGGGGCAAGTCCTCTAAATTGTAGAGGTGTGGTGATGATAGTGGGGATGTAAATGAAATAGCTCTAGGAACCAATGGTGATGGTTTAGTGGAGATAATATTGTTTGGCCTAGGAGGTATGGTGGTGTTTGGCATTGGTAGTTTTGTGGGTACTATCCTTTTAGGAATTGGTTTAATTGGATGAGGAAGAGTCCTATCATTTGTTGGCTTGACCGGAGATGATTCGGTTGAAGAGATTTCGTGTATAACACGAGTCTTTTTCATGGGTGGTTCTTTGGTGGATAAGTTACTACTTGGAGTTTTCCTCATGATGAGATGATTTCAAGAGGTTGCAAGAGCTGAAAGTTAGGATGAGAGTGATGACTATGGAGGTTCTAGCAAAGTGGTTTATAAACCAAGAGATTTGGCAAGTGCATTTAAGCCTTAAGCCACTAGGATTCATTGGAATGTGATGATTAACATGCACAAGAGTCAACCTCAGAGGTTGTACTGATCTAGGAACTCATTTAAGATGAGATGGAGTGTTTGAGTTAGGAAGATGAGTTGAAATGATTGATTAAGCGAGATTTGACATAAAATGTCATCCGGATCCCACGGTTCCTTCCTCAGAGGGATCCGTCTGGGCTAATCCTAGGGAAACGGCTTTCAGCAGTTATGAAAAAGTGAAAATGATGTTTCTAAGATCTAAGACCTATATCATCTTGAGTGTTTCAGTCCTCCTAAGTGTTTTAAATGAAGAGGTGCTTGAGTACTTGAAGGTAATGAATGATGTAGCTAATGATTGTTATTTATGGAAGGATTTGGAACTTTCAAGAGTACCAATGCATGAGCAAGGATGACACTAATAATGTAGAGTGTCAATTGAAGCTAAATGATCCTAGAGATCAGGTTGTGTCTTAGGATAGTGTTTTGGAAAATATCCTAGAAGCGTTTGAGATGGAAAAACTAGATTTTGAATCAACTTTTGGAAACGGCTTTCAGCAGTTATGAAAAGTGAAAATGATGTTTCTAAGATCTAAGACCTATATCATCTTGAGTGTTTCAGTCCTCCTAAGTGTTTTAAATGAAGAGGTGCTTGAGTACTTGAAGGTAATGAATGATGTAGCTAATGATTGTTATTTATGGAAGGATTTGGAACTTTCAAGAGTACCAATGCATGAGCAAGGATGACACTAATAATGTAGAGTGTCAATTGAAGCTAAATGATCCTAGAGATCAGGTTGTGTCTTAGGATAGTGTTTTGGAAAATATCCTAGAAGCTTTGAGATGGAAAAACTAGATTTTGATCAACTTTGATCAATTTTGAGATGAGGATGATTTATGATCAATTTTGTCATAATCGAAAGATTTCTAAAACTAGGCGGAAGAGTAATTGATTAAAAACGAAACGGTAGATCTACAAGCTTCTTAGAGTGTGATCTAGGTGATTTATGTAAAAGATCAACCTATCTTGATAAGGACTTAATTTGCCTTAAGACACTATGTTTAGTTTAGTGTGAGATATTCTAAAAATATGGTTGAAATATAATGCTTGCTATTGCATTTTCGGTTTGCCGGATCCCACGGTTCCCTAAGTGTAGGGATCCGTCTAGCACAATCTTTGGGATCCGCATATCTGCTCAGCAGGACCTTTACTAAAGGTATGCAATGATCTTGACAATGCATTATATCTCAAGGATAGTCTAAAAGGAGTTCTAATACTAAGATATCAAATGTAAGATGTTTTATTTCATGAAAGAAATTGGATTACATTGATAAAGCACGAGTACAAGAGATTTGATCCTATTTTGGAATACTATTAGTTTCCTTGAGTGTTTTCGCTAGGAGGATCATTATGTGATTGATGAGTGTTAGTGGAATCAAGAATGAAGAAAGTCTTCATGAGGGATATGTTTAGCGGTTCCATCATCTTGCTCACAAGTACGTACAACGGACTTTGAAATTGGGGATGGAAGTGCATAACATTATGATAGAGGCGTGTCAAGAACATTCCATAAGGGATGAGTTTATTCTTGGAGCCTTGAAGATTTGCGATTCGCCTTGCGAAGAAGTAGGTGAGATTGTATGGTTGTTGTGTTAGCAAACAGTACAACATGTGAGCACAACAAGCGGGAAGAATTTCTCAATTTCCCCTAAGACTCCAAACATTTTCACGTAGGATGAGTGCAAGAGGCTTGTACTCTTCTCGGATATCCCTTGTAAAGATAATGTTTGGATCGGAGTAATATGGTCGAGGTTTGCATATTATGCGATTTAAATCTTCCGGAGAGGGTATGTGTGAACAATATGGACTATTTTCTTCACGAAAGTTGAAGAGAGAATCAAGAGACCAATCTTCGGTGAAGGCACATTGTCCATGATTTGGAATCCGGAGGATGTGAGCAAAATGCCCAAGGGTTAGAGTGAACTTTTGGTTTTTGATATAAAACCAAAGAGATAGAGAGCGATCCTCGTTACGAACGATTTCGACTTGACGGAAGAATTCCATTATAAACCTTGGACATATCTTCTCGTTGATTTCAAGAAGAAATTCTAGTCCTATGGCTCGGAAGGAGGTATTGATACCTTCTTCGAATTGTAGAGAGGTGTCTACAATACGTCCTTCATAGAAGTGACGGGTTTCGAGATTGTTGAACCCACGGACATGATTGCCAGGTGTGTTGGGCTCAAGAGAGATGTTAGGAGTGTAGACGCTAGTGAGTGAAAAATCAAACTCATATTCATGCGTCATTGTTGAACCTATAGAAATGATAAGTTAATAAAAGGAGATGTTTGTGGTCAACGTATGATAATCAATCTAATGTTTTTACTAGATTTTTATTAACAATGGTATTTAACACTTTAGCTTACTCAAGGTTTTGACTTTCTAGTGGATTATTATTGATTATTATATTTAGAAAGACATTGGTTTTAAATTTTGCATGAGGACTGTTTTCCAGTAGGACGGATCCCACGGTTCTTTTACAAAAGGGATCCGGCTAGTATATCTTCCGGGATCCGTGGATCTGTAGTAGCAGAAACAGTTTTGACAAAAACATAGGTTTTACAGTTTTTATACCATGAAATATGTTTTATCCTACATTTTCATTTAGCATGCATACATGACTTCTAATGTATCACGAAAGAATACAAAACATATAAATCAAAATATGTGACAAACACATTATGATAAAAATAACCTAGATAAACTAGATTATTAATAATATTGCATTTCAATACTTAAGATGATACAAAGGATTGGGTATATAACCCCAATATAGATTAACAACACAAAGTAAATGTCTCCGTATGTGAACTTCATCATAGGGAACACAAGTGCGATGAGTGTTAAGGCGATGAGCACAAGTGCGATGTAGACCATATTGATGACGGATCTTCTTGGTTTCGGTTGAGATGGAATGAGGAGGAAGATGAAGTTTTTGAGTGATAGGAAATTTTTGAAATTGGAATATTTAAAAAAGTGAGGATTTGATAGATAGGTCGACGGTGGGAGTTTTTATAGGGAAGGAGGAATTTTTGAAATTCGTGTTTTTGTTTTATTATTGAATTAAAAGAAAAACAAACCATAAGTTTTATATACCACGACTTTAGACGAGAATTAAGACACGTATGTAAGAAAAAAAGGCTTCCTAATGAAGCTTCATGTAAAACATGTAATTTGCACAAAAGATAATCATATAAATACCTAAATAGGTATACTTAATTATCAAGCAAAGTAAAAAGAGAATCATACCTTTAGCGCACTTAGGAATGTCTTTACAAATGACACAACAAATGTCACTTAGACTATTCCTGCTCCTTTGCGTTTAAGATACCTTCTTAAGGAAGGTATTCTTGTTACCAAACGACTCCTAAAGCTTGGTGGGTATGATCTTGGACTAATCAACATGACAAGGAAGATTAGTGCAAACAAAAAAATATATAAAAAAAATATTGTTATCGAATCAACATCCAAACATATAGTTTTAAAAGACATGGTGTTTGTTTTTATGAAAAACCTTCTTTGTAGTTTTCAATTAACCATGGACCGTATTAAGTTTTTAAAGTACAATATACTTCAAGAAACTTGGTAACGAAGCCTGATGCCAATTGTGGAAAACTAGAAGAGGGGGGGGGGTTGAATAGTTTTACCAATTAAAACTTCATTTTAAAGTATTTAGATCGACTTATGTCAATCTATTTGGTTGTGTGTATTGGATGTTGATAAACAAGCATATAAAGATATGTAATGAAAAGATAAGAGTAAGAAGCACAAAACCACAACGCGAGTATTTATAGTGGTTCGGCTACAAGGACACCTTCCTTGCCCTACTCCACTCCCCGAGTCACCTACTCGAGAGTTCGTAAACACTATACCAATCTCCTTATGGCGGAGAAGCCTTCACAACGTCGCCTACCCTTTTTCCGGTGCTAGGCTAACCACCGGGTTCTTTCACTCCAAGGTGAACCAAACCTACACAACGTCGCCTACCCTTTATAAGGTACTAGGCTAAGTACCTAGTTCCATTGCAATGGAGGAACTACTACCACACTACACCAACGACTAATCCCAAAGGAGATCTACTCCTTTACAACATCATCAAGGACATCAATATCCTTGGATCTAATGCTAGTCTATCTAGTACATCGAAACACACCATATCGAATGTACATCTAAGGCACCTTTCGTTAATGCCTTTGACTAGATCTACAAGACACCTTTCACTAATGTCTTGTGCCTTCACTTCAAAGCACCTTTCACTAATGCTTCAAGTCTTGACTTCTAAGCACCTTTCACTAATGCTTCTTGTCTTGACTTCTAAGCACCTACCACAAGTGCTTATGCTATAGACGATAGATACTCTTCACTAATATCTTCGTCTTGACACTTGAGACACCTTTCACTAATGTCTTCAACACTACACTTCTTTGAAGAAATAAAGGAATCATCAACAAGAGGACTTCAGTAGCCTTGATGATGGGGAAGCTTGGCAACTCATGGACTTGAGCTTGCTCGACTTCAAAGGTGGTGATCTTGCCTTTAAGAGGAACCTAAAAGATCACACAAAAACAAAACTACAAACATAGATCTCTTGGATCTAAGGTTAGTGAGATTTAACTCAGGGGAGAAAGTGTGTTAGAAAGGGGTCAGAAATAATGAAGAAATTGCTCACTATTTATAGAGGAAAAATCCTACTGTTCCCCGGATCCCTTCCACAAGGGATCCGTCTAGCGTTAAGCTAGGGATCCGTGGGATGCTCCCTTTTACCCATGGGTATTTTGGTTATGGGTCATGGGTCATGGGTTGAACCATGGATCTTTGGCTAGATAGAATGTATCTTTGAGTGCAATGCACTTGGTCACTTAGGTATGGGTTGATCCATGGGTTATGGATATCATCCATGTATGATATAAGCATGATGTCATGCAATGGGTTATGGGTCAAGATCCATGGGTTATGGGCTTTGGGTTGTACCCACCTACATTCAATGTATTTGCCCAATGGGTTGTGATACTTAAGTTTCTACCCATTTATATTACCCAATATACTACATACTAGTTATGTGTATATTTTATCCAAATATGTAAACACTAGTTGTTGTACATATGTATTACTTAAATCATAAAATCTCTTATACTTGTTTTAGTGTTTTATGTGAAAATGTGAATATGTTAGAAACTGTTAGTTCAAACCATTTACGTATTTTATTTGTTTCGTTAATATGATTTTACGTTTGTTATCGACAAAACATTAGAAGATCGTAAAATACAAATAAACGTTTTTACGGCTTATTTGTATTAACATAGTTGTTTTGGATATTTCCTAGGACTTGAGTCTTAAGTTTAAGACTTAGGAACTAAGTAACTAGCACATGTATATAGCTTCCTATGTAAGCTTCCTATCTTGGTTTGTTTGGTTAATATAAAATTCCCCATGTGGCTTCTATATGATAAGTTTGTGAATCCTTGATGTTATCTTGACTTAAGGAGTGAAATTTGGTCCCGGTAATTGCTAATGTTAAATCCTTATGTCACGAAATTTAAAATCGGGTATTGAAAAAATATAAAACTTATAATAACGTTAAAACTTATCAATATACTCTATATTTGTATATTTTAATTGAGTGAAAAGTTTATCGGATGCTTAAACGTCGTTAAAACCTAGAATTGTCGGTTTAAATACGCGTAAACGTAAAACGTACAAGAGTTGATTTTATGATCAAAGGAGGAGGGAAATGTGTTGACTTTTCAAAAATGTAAAAGCTTCTAAACATCTTAGAAAATACGGTGTATGTATAGGTTAAGTATGTATAAGTAAAAATGCTTAAAACGTAAGTTTAGTCTCGTAAATCACATGGTCTATTTGGTAACATTTGAAATTAAATTTTAAAATTCCTGAAATTGATTTTAAGTAAACTAAATATTATTCTAATGTGATCAAAATATTTAGAGCCGGTTTTCGTTACATGCGGGATAACCTAATGATCATATATAAAGTACAAAATTATACGTGATAAAATGTTTAAATATTAACGTGAAATTTTCGAGTTGTTACACTACAGGACTATCTATTTGGATATTGTCAACAGGTTTATCTATTTGCTCATTATCATCAACTAAAACATTTTCAGTTTGACAGACCTCTACAGATGAAAACAAGGGTTCAATTTCTGGCAACTAACTAGATTGTCCCAAAGTATTGACTTCCGAAGGTGATTGTGTAACTTGACTTAAATCATCTACCACATGCTTATTAACAATGTTTTTTAAGAATATTTTTTTTCAATAATATGGAACAATAGCAAGAGTTGCCTTCTGCTTTGCTGCATCTACGTCAGCAATAACTGTCCTAATTAACTTCGGTGACATTTCACTAAGATCCAATCTTGTCTTACCATTTTCAACATAAACTTATATCATCTTATGGTCAACAACAAGATCTTTCAATATTTTTAAATTCTCAGTCTTACTTATGCTATACAAACCATCTTCTAAATTACTACCAAGCTTAACAAAGTAATATTATTTTTTTTTACCTAGCTTGTAACCCATTTCATACATAAGAATATCCAACTCTTCAACCGACACAATATCAACATCAACCAAATCAACTAAAGTTTACATACCTCCATCGTATGTTCTACCAAGCCAGTATTTAGAAAAACCATTGTGATTAACCCTCATGCTAAACATATTAGATCTACCACCCGAAATATATAAAAAAATGTTGCACATTATGAAACCTTAACTGCAAAAAAAAGAAAATGCAGAAAGCAAACAAACACAAAAACAAGAAAAATGCAGAAACATACAAATACACAAGCAATACAAATATATAACAAAGTTAGTCAAATAAATATAAAAATAAAAAGATAAAACTAATGTTAAAAACCTAAATTATAATACTAACAAATACGCAAGCATTAAACAATTCACTCCCCGGCAACGGCGCAAAAAACTTGATGTGTTCTATCGTTGTAGGTATATATTATGTGTATTCAAGTTTTAAATTTATATTTAGCCGAGTTAACCTATAACAAACACTAACGAAGAGTATACTCGATCAATGTAGCCTAGTTGGTAAGTAGAGTGTCGATTACTAAGAGTGGAACGTTAACACTTAAATATCTATCAATATTTTAATCCTAAAGTTAGTCTAATTAAACCTAATCTAACGCAAGGGGGGGTTTTCAGCCTATGAGACTGGCACGATGTTTAGATTAAGTAAAACTGTAAATAAAAGCAATAAGGCGAGTGACACACACGTACACAGATAAGAATATAGATAGCAAATAAGAGGTCAAATCGATAGTAAGGAAGATGTGTCTGGCTAATTGTCTAGTTATATATGATGAGTACTATATCTATTCTCTCTCTTTGGTTGCTTACGTGTATGCGTATATCATTCCTAAGCCTAGACGCATCTAGATCCATAGATTCTTTCTTTAAGTCTTCCAACAAACTAATCATGTCACGATTAATTAAATCTGCATTAAGTCCACCTTAATGATTACTAGTTTATTTATTAATTAACTCGTTAGGGCTTACATTAATCATGCAAACAATGTTAATGAAGTAATTGAGCGAGCCGAGTCAACAAGGCACGATAAACTCTTAAAGTAATCAAAACATACGCATAAGCATCCAATAAAACAACATATAATCCGTAATCGCTCAAAAGTAATTTAAGTACGATCAAATAGTGAAAAATACGCTAATCAAACGATTAAAGGTACTGGTAAATTAAGCCAACCTCCCTATTGAATTAAGCACTAGCAGGACCAACTTATGCCTCTGAATTCATCTTCTGGCTGTGTCTTATGATGGTCAGTCGTCACCTTCTGTGTGGTATATTGTGTCTTCAAAAACTGGCAGGCGAATCTGTATTTATACATTTTGAAAACAGAAACGATACGGCGTATCTAGTATACCTGATACGCCGCATCTAGGTAACTTCGTGTGGGGTCCAAGATTATTATATTCAGGATTATTCGTACACAGACATATGATATTGCGCACCTTCATTATTTATACGGCGTATGCTATCTTCAGTATCTTGGATTTTCTGGTGAAGTCTTGAGATTGATACGGCGCATGTTATTGTTGTCATGCGGCGTATCTTGAGCAGAATAAGTCAGATCTTCTTCGTTGACCAAGGTTTCATATACGATGCATGGAATAATTCCATGCGGCGTATGCTTCAAAGTCAGGCAATGGTCTTCATATTCGTCTAAGTCTTGGTGTACGGCATATTTGTCTAGAATGCTACGGCGTATCTTCCTTCAGTTTAGTAGACTTTTCCAACTTGATCCATTTAGCTCCAATTTGCGTCTAAAATAGGTAACTTTCACTAAATGCTTGTTTATAACTGAGATTTACAAAATTAAGTGATTAGGTAATCAATTCTCATATAAAATAATACAAAACAAGCAATATACATAGGATAAATGATGCTAATAATATGTTGTTATTTGATATCATCAACGATTATGCCCTCAGACTAAAGACAAAATCAAATGGAATATAACAGTGTTGACCAACGAAAAACGAGTCAAGGGACTCACTTGATACAAAACCCTTGAAAAAGGGAGTCCCGATGACACCGAAGTCATGGTCCGACCCCAGATGATGTTTTCCAACAAGTTTAGGGACGATCGATATATTTTTGTCTAATATTTATACTAAAAACACTATATACATATGAGGTTGTATATATGAAAATAAAAGCACGAGTTTTAAACTGATTGTAGTACCAATACCTCATGCCACCATGTGATTTTCACGTGTTTATAAAAGCATCATTTATTATGTTAGGAATCAGAAATTCCATGTATTGAAGAGTCGGTCACCCCAATATTACATAGCATATGTTAGCTCGTAGACTTGTCGTTATTTACATTACTTAGCAGGTTATTAGTTAGAATAGATTAGTTTAGTGTAACACCGTGGAGGAAGGACGGGTCTTTACCCATTGTATACCTGATCCACAAGCCGTCAGGAGGTCATTTATTTTGTAACCTATAAATACCCTCTACCTTTCAAGGTAGAGGGTTGGATGTTCACTTGGAATCTAACCTTCCATGAGTTTTTCTCTTATTAGAACATTTCCCTCTCTCTCTCTCTCTCTAAACACACTTGAACGCCCCACATAGATTAATGTTTAATGGTATTGTGAAATCCTATATCTTACAATTGGTATCAAGAGCCATGGTTTGATCACTCATCTTTCATGCTCTTTGTTTTGATGGATTTCATAAGGTTTTTGGGGTATTAAGGGTTTAGGAGAGGTTGATTCATTTAGACAAATTCTAGTGTTAAAGTTTGAATTTTGCTTGTACTTTTGTGTTTAGGATCATCATAGGTGTTTATGTTTTGAATTGGAAGGCTTAAATCATTGTGCTTTGGTTGTTTTTGATTGATAAAGTGGTTATATTTGAAGTTTGTACAAAGCGAGTTGAGTCTAGGATTCACATTTCTTCAAAGCGAGTTGCTTTGTTATTGGATGCGAGTTGGTACATGCGACTTGGCTGTTTAGCGAGTTGATTTTTATGCGACTTGGATTCTAAGCGAGTTGTTTCTATAAGCGACTTGAGATCTAAAGCGACTTAGCTATTGAGCGAGTTGTTAAGCTAGCGAGTTAACTTAAGCGACTTGGTGTTTAAGCGAGTTGATTGTGTTGCGAGTTGATATTAAAGCGAGTTGGCTATTTAGCGACTTGATTCATTAACCGAGTTGATTGTGTTGCGAGTTGATGCTAATGCGACTTGGCTATTTAGCGAGTTGATAGATCAAGCGAGTTGATAATTATGCGAGTTGTGTGGTTAGCTACCTGTTAATTTAGGCTTGTTACTTCTTCGTGATACATTCTTACGGTTGTTCTTGTGATTTAGTAAAATCCCGTGAAAGAATCAATTTCCCGGTTTAATCAAAGAATAGTAAAATCCCGTAGAATCCAACATTCATGGCTCAATCTACCGATCCAGTAATCTCTAAAGTGCTCAAACTTTATGACTTAGTGGACTGCAGACAAAACATGTACTCTTCTGAATGTTTGACATTAACAGACCCTACAAATAATGACCTAAACCCATTACACTCTGAGTCCAACCCAAAAGTTTCCCAGCCAAAATTACATGTTGAATGTAGTATTGAACCTTACTCAATGCTTCATTCCCATATATCACAAGTGTTATCCATATCAATGGATCGGACATGCAGTGCCCTTTTCCGTCAGGATTTACCCTCACTTCAGAATACATTGTTTAAATACCTTGAACAATTGAAGAATCAGCTCATCAACGGGAAAATAATAAAAAATGATTCCATGGCCGTGCTTCATATGATTCACAAACAATTTCAGACATTCATCAATGGGGAATATTCAGCAGACTTTGATCCACATGTGACTGAAATTTCTTTCAAAAAACATACCGGAATGGAAATTCATGAGTTCATCAATATATTGATCCAATTAATGAATAATATGGAGAGGTACATTGAGGAAGCTACTAAAGCAAGTGAAGCCCGAGATCAATTGAAAGAAGATAGAGAACCTCCAGGGGATGCTGGGATCAGAAAGTTGAACAAATGCAGAGCATCATCAGTTGATTACAGCGATGAAATTGGAATAGCATCAAATGTTATATCTGTTGACGATGAATGCAAAGAATCAGAGACTGAGGAGCCTGAAACTGTCAGTGAGTCATCGATGCCCAGTACTTGTAATAAGAATGCAAGTGTCAGACCAATGGATGATCTTATGTCATCTAAAGTGCTACCCTTGAATGATCAACACAATGCATCTGGTAACGTATCCAAACCATCTGAATTTGTAGATTCACATGAGTCAGATCATATTGAAATGGTTGAGACTGAGTCTGTATGTTCTAAAACTAATGATGTGATTTCAAAAAGGGCATTTGAGGAACTTTCTTACAAATATTCAATTCTTGAAGAACACTGCATTTCCTTGGAAATTGCACTACAGCAAAAGGAAGAAAATTCTCTTGTTTCAAATGCATGCACAAATCCAGAATTCCCAGAATTCCGTGAGTTTTTTGAAATTAATCAGTTAAAAACTCAGATTCTAGACAAAGACTCAACCATTCGTAACCTGAAAAAACAAATGTCAGACACTCAATTGAACATGAATGCGGATATTAATTATGATGCTTGTAATGAAATTAAGTCTAGAAATGAGGAACTAGCCATATGTGTTGAAAAATTGCTAAGAGAAAATGAATCCTTAAAGAAGAATCTTCTGGAGTGTAGGACCAAACAGATTGATAAAATCAACTCCATGACATCCGACATAGATGCCCTCAAAGATCAAGTTCAGGATAAGAGTTTCACTATCGTTGCGTTAAGAAATGAGATTAGGAAAATTACAGGAAATAGAGTGAATACTAAGCTCACAAAACCATCAACTTTGGAGAAATCAAATGTTCATAATGCCTCTAAACGCCCTGTAACTAGGCAACCCAATGCATTTAAGACAGAAAGATTTAAAGCATCAAAATCTAAGCTTGCCCCCCAGGTTGAAAATAATAAGGTTTTGTCGAATCCAGTCACTTCACAAAGTCATTCCAACCGTAGGAAAGACAATTTCCAGCAGATGGCTCAGAAATCTAAGATCAGGAATTTAAGGAGTCAAATGACAGACCAATCCACTAAGAAGCAATTTAATTGCAAAAGGACCAATGATCAGAACAGGAACATAACTTCATCTAACTTTGTTAGCAGTTGTTTTAAGTGGGTTCCTACTGGAAACTCTTTAAGTTTACAGGTACCAAACGGACTTACTCACCCAGAAGTTGCCTCAGATGGATCCCCACAGGAAAAACTTTCAAGAATGTTGAACTTAAAGAGATGTCCAGTAATGATACCTCAAGATCTGACTCTATTAATTCAAAAATAGAGAATATACCTGTCACTAACCCGCCCATTTGCAATAATGCATGTGCTACTAGTGCAAAGTGTCCTCAATCTGTTTCAGGTATTATGCTTAATTCGTTCATGAACATCATGACCTAGTTTCCATCAGAACTGAAGAATGCTCACTCTGGAATGGTAGCCTGTCAGAATTGATACACCTCGTACTCTGACTCCTGATGATCTCATTTCAGGACTCGTACTTATTTGGTTTCTTTTACAAAAAAAAAAAAAAAAAATTAAATTAAAGAAATTAAAGAAATTATATTTTTTAAATAAAAAAATTTCATTAAAAATTATTTTATTCATTATTTCACATTTACTCTTGCTTCTGTCATCGATAACATCTACGATCCTAGAAATGTCATTCAACAATGTCACGGGATTTTAGATGAAGTTCGAACAGATTAGTAATAACTCTTTCTATTATTTCTTCCTCATGCTCTTACCTTTGTCATCCCAAAATACTTAATCAATCAATGATTTCTATTATCCTCATATCATTGATTGAGGGGGAGGAATGTGCACCTGTAGTTGAATCATTATGCATGCTTTATTTGAGTAAGTTGGCTGTTGCATACTATGTGGGGAGGATTGTGTTTGAGTAATTTAAGTTGAGTATGGTGATATATTGGTATTATATGCGAGTTACCTTACTGATATATGCGAGTTGCTATTATATATTAAGCGAGTTACTATGTTAATTCTGAATGCGAGTTGCTTTGACAAGTTGAGGGACCAAAAGTATTATTTCCTATATCTGTGTACCTTTTATGCGAGTTGCAGTTACAAAGTAGAGGGACTTATTGTGTCAACTCGCTTAAAGTACCTCATATGTATGCGTGCGAGGTCATGGTCAAACCAAAATTAGTAATCTGGTCAAAAACACGCATTAACATATCTCTCTCTCAACCTTCATTTAAGCGAGTTGCTATTCAAGTCAGTGTGGTAGGCTTTTTGTTATATGATCACTTTATATTCATACATTTAAAAGATGTGTTCCTAAAAACATCCCGTTCTCAATCCATTTGCAGATTTTTCCCTCGTCTCTCATCTTAATCGATTGTTTGGACATTAGGTTTGTATGTTTGTGTTTAATTGTTATTGTTTACAGCGTAGATACTCTCATTTAATGATATCTCATACTTTGCCTATGTCTGATATAACTCTTGATTATGCACGTATAGGATTTGTTACGAGTAGGATTAAGATTTGCCATTTGGTTTGAATAAAGGATTTAGGATTTCCAATCTTTTTATGTTTTTGACTATGGGTTTAACATGTAGTTGTGGTCTCGTGATATTAAGTGATGTTACACATGCTAAGTTGTTAATAGCGAGTTAGATTGGTTTCTTGAATGCGAGTTGGGCTGATAATTTGTTAATGATTTACTTGTATGCGTGTTGGTACTAACTGTGTGTTAAAACGAGTTGCTATATGCGAGTTGCAATGTTATTTATGCGTGTGGTCTTCCCTATGCAGTATGTCTAGATTCAATGTATCTTATGCGAGTTGCCTAAGCGTGTCAACTAAGCGTGTTATGATCCATCATATGCGAGTTGCCAAATGCGACTTGCTTCTTGTCTATAATGCGAGTTAGCAGATATGTTGACCATCCACTGTTTGACCAAAGCGTGTTAACTCATGCGAGTTGCCATATGCGACTTGCTTCATACTTTGTAATGTATGCGAGTTAACTATGCTAACAGCTGTCATCATATGCGAGTTGCCATATGCGACTTGCTTCATGTCTGTAATGCGAGTTGACATATATGTTGACCTCCCATTGTTTGACCAAAGCGTGTTGACTCATGCGAGTTGCCTTATGCGACTTGCACTATACTTTGTAATGTAAGCGAGTTAATTACGATAACATCTTCAGTATATCGAGTTGCCATATGCGACTTGTTTTATATTATATGCGAGTTGACTGTGATTATTGTTTGTTGCGAGTTTCTTTGGTGTCTATGCATGTTAACTGATTCTAGTGGTCATATTATGTGTTCCTCTTTCATCATTTTGTATGCATGTTGGTAACATGCTGTCAATTATGTGTAGTGTGTTATGTGAGTTGCTCAAATGATAATTCCAATGCTAATTATAGTTTGTGTATAATTCGCCTTTGGTATTAACTACTTTTTATGACTTCTCCAAAATAACATGCTACACTCATAAGTTTCTGCATGCTAATCACGTTTAATTTGCTACTTCCTAATCTCCATATACGCCATATCTGCAACTTACCCTAACAGTCTTTCTGGATATGGTCTATGTTGTCTATGTAACATTCAGGTCTCAATGGCTGACATCACATCTTCTGAGGTTCAGGATGCATCTGCACAAAATGTCATTCTGACTGATGAAGAGTTAGTTCCTCGTGCTGAATGGGTACCAATTGCTAAGAGCAACTGCTTCTTAGATGTTGACAGAGGGCAACATAACCCTACGTACCGTCTAGCTGTCGATATCTTGAAGGACACCAACTTCTTTAATGCACTTACCAAGCGGTGTCCTATCCCATCCATCTATCTTCAGCAATTCTGGAAAACTGTTACTTGGGAAAAGATTTCTGCTTCATACTCGTGTATGCTTGAAGACAAATGGTATAACATCTCAGTTGAAACCCTCAGGGATGCTCTTCAAATCACACCTAGAAACCCCTCTAACAAATTCATCTCCCCACCTTCCATTCATGATATCTTAAACTTTGTCGACGAGTTGGGGTACCCGGTGAAAATAACCAAGATCTCTTCACTCATCAATGCAGAAATATATCAGCCATGGAGATCAATTGTCACAATCCTCAACCTGTGCCTAACCGGTAAAACTTCAGGGACAGACAGAGTTCGAGCTCCCATTATGCAGATACTGTGGGGAATTGTCAAAAGTAAAAAAGTTGACTTTGCTGAACTTATCTGGGAAGAATTCACCTTGTCCTTGGATACATTTATCTCTGACAGAATCAACTCTGAGAATAAAGTCAAAGGAAGAAAAAGTCTTGGTAAAAGAGTGATTCCCAGCATCAGATTTTCAAAACTAATTATACATCATTTGCTACAGACACACCAAATCAACCCACGTAGCGAATCTGCCCTGCATGAAGCCAGTGATGAATTCGTTCTTGGCAATCTTAAATATAGTGCCAAAGGATATGACAGGGAGATTTTTGGTATGCCAGTTCCTGAAACTTTGCTTAATGATAGAATCAAGAATGCGGATTACTTCAAGAGTTATGTAAAGAAAGCATCTACTAATGCAGCTGACATCCCGAACTCCTCTTCCAAATCTAAGCAATCTCAAGCCTCATACTCAAGCCTTCCCAAGAAAAACAAGAGGCCTGGCAGCTCAGTATCTAATGTCTTTCCATCACAACAGCATAAGAGAAGAAAAAAGGAAGCTGGTAAGGGAAATGATGAAGGAACTAAGGTTACTGGAAAAGTAACAGAAGTGATTGATGAAGACGAAGCTGCATATCGTCAAGGAATTCAGCAAAGTCTTGACAGCCTAAACGAGTCGTAGAGACCACCAGTAGGAGGAGTCACTATAAGAGAACCTGTGTCAACACCTCATCAAATCAATCCTATCACACAAGATAAAGGTAAAGGAGTTGCTGGAGGAGAAGCAGAACAAGCCGCACACATGCTACTGAATATCTCTTCACCACCTCCTAAAACAACGACCCGATTTATTCTCAAGAAAAGAGATGTCGTACCTTCACCTACACAAGTACAAACTGGGATGGACACTGATGAGGCAGAAAGATCTGTTGAATCTCCCGCATCCAGTGATGCACAAGAAGATAATCAGGAGACTCCTTTTACCACAGAGACCCCAGTTTTTAAGTCAGCAAGTGAGAAAAATGATTCACTGGAGAACGTTGAGCCTGGATCTGAAACACTCAAGCATCTTGAAGAAACAAACGTGTCTACTGGATCACTTTCCTCACTTAAAAATCTTGATACTGACCCTACATACGGGGACCAATTCTTGAAAGACGGTCCCTCTGACATCGAATCAGATAAGCAAACGAATGAAAAGGAAGAAGTTCAGTCCATGTTCTCTGTCACTATACATCAAGATACTTCTTCGATTCCTCCGATGTCTGCACCAAAGGTCTCCACTGCTGTGTCATCCCCTTCAATCACACCAACACTCGAACCTGCTATTACAACTGCACTTCCACATCCCAATCCCACTAATGAGTTAATACAAGTTGTCTCGATCAGTGATCCTGTCACCCCTCCTGTCTCACCACCTCGTGCATCACCAACTCCTTCTAGAACAACAGAGGAATTTCTTGAAGAGGCCAGGTCACGCATTACAACAATTGAGAAGCACTTTCCTATTGCTGTCAACAACCTTGATAGTCGTATCAAGAAACTGGAGAATCTAAATCTCAATGAAATCATAACAGAGGCAATTGAAGCAGATATTAAAGATGCGATTGAATGGGCAATGAAGGCTCCCTTGCTACAACGATTCAAAGATCTGCCGATCTATGACATGAGATCAGTTCTATCTGAGAAAATGTATGAGGAAGGAGAGTACAAGCACAGTACACACAAGAAGTTATATGAGGCACTCGATGAATCTATGAAGTATGATGATTATGAGCGATTTGTTGCTGATGATCGTGAAAAGAAGGCAAAGAAGAAAAGAAGATCTGGTCCAATGGACTCAAAAGATATGTCGGGAGGTCCCAAGCCACCACCACCACCTCCCACAGGAGGTGGTGGCACATCTGGAGTTGGGGGATCCTCAGGAACAACCAGTTCTCACAATGTAAGACCACCATCACCACCTCCAACCACTCAGAAACAAACAAGTACCTCAAGTGGTCAAAAACATCATAATATGTCTATCAAAAGAACCACTGTCGATTACCAGTTTACACCAACCATCCCTACTATTCCAGAAGAGCAAATGATGAATGAAGAATCTTTTGTTGCTCAAGAATCTGACTCTGAAGATGATGATGCCTCTACCAAGCACATCCCAAAAATTACGGAAGATGAAGATTGGTTGGATGCCTATATTGAAGGAAGACGAATCAAAACGGCTAGAACTACACCTTCAAAGGACGTTACTCAAAGTTGGCTTACTCAAGATAAACCTCAAACTCCTGAGCCTTCATGGTCTATTCCCGAGTTTGATTTAACTAATCCAGCAAAAAATTGGGCTTCAACTATCATTTCCAACTATGAAGCTCCGGCAGAAGACTCTCTTCTTCACTTTACAGGGGATATGGGGAGCTTTATAAAGTGGTTCTGTGAGAAGAAGGAAATCACATCTATCACCCCTAAAGATCTTGAAGGTTGAATATCAAATGGAGGAATGCTAATCAGCTTCAATATCAAATGGAGGAATGCTATAGAATGTTGAATGATCAAGTTGGTGAACATATCAATAGGTTTGATGTGAACAACCCTCTTCCTCTTGGCGGTGAACCTGGATTTATGACTATTCAGGCAGAATTCTTCTTTAACCATGATCTGGACTATCTCTGTGGACATACTTCTGAAAGAAGACCTGCTCTATCAATTTCAAAGATGAAGGCATCTACCTACAATGATCAAGGTCTCGAACAGTTGGTTCCAGATCAATTCTGGGCAGACAAAGAGCACCAATATGACATTGCCGCTTCATATGGGATCTCTCATTGGTGGTTCAAGAAGAAGGAATTCTACATCGAAAGACATAGTGCCGAGAAGAGACGCAGAGCTGTTCGTTCAGAACTGCGTATTCTTAGTGTTATTGGTATAGAGATCTTCCCTATCTACGGGTATGATTACCTGAAGAAGATTGTTCTTCGAAGAGCTGACTTGAAAGAGCACATCATAGAAGAGAATGACTTCAAACATCTGATGCCAAATGACTTTGAAGATCTCTATCTTTTGAACCTCCAAGGTCACCTCGATCATCTTCCTTCTCGTGAGAAGAAGGCTCTCTCGGCTGCTGTCAATCTCTGGATCAGAGGCTTGGTCATTCGACTAAGAGTTGGAGACTTTCAATTGGGAATAGAAAGTTACCAGACTCGAGTCAATCTTACAAGACCAAAATGGGAAGCCAATGGACATGAATACCGCCACGAATATATAGTGATTGACAACCCCAGAGCAGTCATCTTCACTGACAGATACGGGTCAAGGATGTTAATGAGATTGCGTGAGTTATACAAATTCAGTGATGGCACACTTAGGATGGTTGAAGAAGAGTTAAACTCCAGGGTGAAAGACATCAAAATTAATATGAAGCCGGGGAACAAAACGAAATTTTGGTCTGATGAGGATGTGAAGAGGTGTGAAGAGTTTATTGCTGCAATCAGACGAAGATTGAAGACTAGAATGATCTATCGCAACCTTGAAAGCTTTGTGGGTGGAAGACTTCGTGCCGGTCATTACAAACTACTTCAAAGGACTAAGTGAAGACATCTTCCGAATGTAGTTTATGTTTTGTATTGCTTACAATTGTGTAATATGTGTAACTAAGTGGTGTACAAACTATGAACAACTATAATGCATGTAATAGTGGTAGGATATGTACTGGGGATTCCCTTTTTGTCTATAAAGGGAACTTCAGTGTCGTCCACTTCTGATCATATAAAATTGGACACATTTTTCTCCAACAAACGTTTTGTCTCATACATATTTAAATCACTTGAGATCCAAAATCTCAAAGGATTTGAAATTTTTGATCGGGGGAGAAAATGTGATATAATTATGAAAGATGCGATAAGATGACCATTTTAAGTGCATACGGCTCTCTAATATGTGCTAAACAATTTTTGAATCTCGAAGCATATATTAAGGGGGAGCATTTCAAAAACTAATTCAAACCTTCAGGGTACAAAGTTTTCCATGCTTTTATATAAGGTACCTAGATTGTGTGTTAAATGGTTTCTAAATGTTTGGTGATTATGGCTGTACTTCAAAGTACTTTCCCCTAGTATGTGCAAAAAATCTTTTCAAACCTTGATGCACATATTGAGGGGGAGCAAAATTATGAAAACCTCATCCTTCCCGAAAATGCTTTATCTACTTGATTCGATTAGGGAAGTGATGTTGATATCTTTTAGAAATGGTAATCAAAGAAGTTAATTCTTCCTCTTGCCTCCATGTGCAAAACGATTTCAAACATTTGATGCACATGTTGAGGGGGAGCACTTGTTCTAAAAATATCAACAGTACAGGTACAAAATGTTTTGATAATATATCACCAGTATCTGGACTGATTTTTAAATGGTTGATCGGTGCTAAACAGTCAAGTCTAAAAGACTAAAAACTGTTCAAACACTAATGCAATTAAGATCTGAGGAGTACAATGTTTCCCCGGGTCGTTATGTCCCAGCGAGCTGTGCAATGGATCAATCAACGTCTAGTGATCGAGAAGTTTGAACGAGAAAGAGATTATGAATTTGTGATTTTAAAACTACAGATTTATCCAACAAATACAAAGGCTAAAATGCAAATGAGAAGAAATTTAAAAAGATAAAATCTATTAAATAAACGCTATCACTATTTTTAAAGTGATGAACGTTTATAACCTAAAACGTACGTTTAAATTAAAATCTACGTGACGTACAAAATAAAAAAGTTAAACTAAGTCAATATTAACCCTAAAAATATGAAAATGATGTTTTTACAAACCTAATGATATAATAAAATATTTAGAAAAAGAAAATTATTTTTAAAACTAATTATCTAATTAAAAACTATTTTTAACTAATAATTAATTACCTAAATTACAAGAAAATAGGAAAATGAGCTAGAAAAATAAGATTAAGACTTGGAAAAGTCTAAAATATCAAAATAGACTTTTCAAAACTATTTTTGTATTTTTGAGACTATTTTTCTAGTTTCTATGGATTTTAAACTATTAAAAACTAATTAAATTACTAAAAATTACCAAATAAGCTATGAAAAATCTAGAAAATTACTTTTTCTACTTTTTATATTTATCTAAGTTTAAGAAAAATGAAAATTTATTTTTTGGAACCTTTTCTGAATTTTTTCTATTAAATGCTATTTAAAAATGCCTAAAAACTACTTAAAATCAAGAAAAATAGCAAAACAGCTTATAAAAATCTGAAATTTTCAGGAAAATTCTAAATTAATGTTAAGAAGCTAGGAAAATTAGAAAAACAGGTGCTTGCTTGGAAGATTATGAAACTGCTATGATTTGAGCTTATGAATAAGCTCTTAAATAAGCTAAGTGAACCAAATAAGCAACCCACTGAATACAGAAGCACTGATATACTAATTGTGACCAAATGAAACTCAAATCAACAAGTTACAAGCACTGATTAACAGAATACCACAGAATTGATGATTTTGATGTTTAGCTAAAAACATAAATTGGTGCTAATTTGCAGACTAAAAATAAGCAACCAAATAAGCTATAAACCTAAAACCAATTATCAAATATTGAACTAGACCTAGGTGACTACTGTTAACCAAAATACTAGCCTCTAACAAGCTATAACAAGCTTTGTACAAGCTTGAATAAATCTGAGAAAAAACACTCAGCTGACACTGAGTTGGTGCAGGGGAAATGGGGGTCACTTTGAGCTTGTGCACAGGGTAATCCAGAAGGCAAAAGCTAAAACCAATTATGAGGGCTTAAAGACAACCAAGGATACTACTTGTAAACCAAAAACCAGGACCTAACAAGCTTTAATGAGTCCTATACAGACTCTGCAAGATCTGCAAAAATCCATTTTTTGACACTTTGACTTTTTGAAATAATACACCAGTTTGACTTTCTTGAGGTTTGGATCAAATTTTAAGACTGATATTGATCTCTTATGATGTAATGAAGCTAGTACAACCTTTGTTCATGACTTTTAAACACAAATAAAGGTTTTGCAATTCTAAAATCTCAACAGTCCACTGTTGAGATTGCTTAAAGTGGATCTTGACTTTTTTGAGTGTAGCAGGCCTAAATTATGACTCAAATGAGTTTACTTGAGCTAAACAAACATGAATCAATAACTGTTATCCATTGGTGAAGCCTTTATCACAGAAAATGCAGCAATACCAAACATCCCTTTATAAACTGTTTTACCAATTAAAATGATATAAACACTGACTAAGCATGAACCAATGATCAAACTGGATTAAATTAGCCTAATTACTACTTTTAGAACAGATTTTAACTAATTATGAGCACCAATACAGTTTATGCAAGATTTGTGAAAATCACTTACAATTTGTCCCATGGCCACTATGGCCTGCCAATACAGAAACAAAGAACACTAGCCTAATCAATCCAACCCACTGCTTCCATTTCTACCCATTTCAATTCCTGAATCAACCCAGATCATTTATGCACCCATTTTGCTCCAAAGTTGACTTTTGTTGACTAAGTTCCAAAGTTGCATGAAATGTAAGTGTAAGCTTATACTAAGCTTTAACAGGCTTCTTGGAGCTTGTTTAAGCTTAAAAGTGAACTACCAACAGATTGGATAATGATTTGAAAGTAGAAAAATTCAACAGTAAGCTTAAAAAATAGGAACTGAATTTGAACTTGAATTGATACTGAAATTAGGTTGCAATACACTTAAATGATTAACTTGAGTACAAAATAACTTAAAGATACAATTCAAAAGCTAATTGATATTAAAAACGACATACAATTTTTGAAATCTAAAAACTAACTATGTCTTCATGCTTCCCCTTGGTCTCTTTTATGCTCAAAAATCTTCTCTCACCCTTTCTGAGCAAATCCCAACACAAATCTCAACCATTGGATGCTTTTTGAACAATCTTGGCCGTTTGATGGTTTTGGCGCCAATTTTACTTTTGATATCTGGGACAGGAAGGACTTTGCATTTAATGTGGTGGGAAGGGTAGGTGAGGTGGTGGGAGACAAAGGGTTGTGTAGAGGTGGCTAGTGAAGGTTGAGGAGGGGGGAAGTAGCAGACAAGGTGGTCGGGGAGGGGACAGGGAAAGCGGGTTTTGGTTATTTAAATGGTTGGGTTGGTCGGGTTGTGGGAAAAAGGCCGGGTAAGGAATTTGGGCCGGGGTGTATAAGGATTGGGCTTGGGGTTTTAATATTAGGTCCGGTTGGTTTGTATTAGGAAACAAGGACCATATGTGTAATATCTCAAAACCAAAGGACCAAATGTGTAAAGCCCCAATTCCCAAGGACCAAACATGTAAGTTATGAAGATTAGTCAAAGGATTGGTCTTGCCAAGTTTTAATAATCCAAGGGCTAATTTGAACATTTTTGAAATTCCAAGGATTACTTTTGACCAATTTAAAAGTCCAGGGACTAAAACTGTAATTTTCTCAAAACTTTTAGATTTTTCACCAAAGGACTAAATATGATAATTTGTGATTACAAAAGGACCTTTGGTGACTTTTCTTTTGAAATTTTGGCTCAGGGACTATTTTTGACAATTTTATAAACTCGGGGGGCTAAAACTGCAATTTTTGCAAATTTGATATGTTTTTCATCTGATTTTGATAATTTTGCATTTGAAACACATAAAACACTGGTTTGTGATATTTTGATCATTTTGATGTGTTTCTGAGTGTTTTCAGATGATTTTGCAGTTCATTTTGTACAAAAATGATGAGTATTTACACACTCATCAATGGTTTTCAATTGGTTCCTAATGGCAGATGAACAATACCAAATAGACCGACCTACTTTACGTTATGTACGGTGATATAAGGATGATAAGGTTAGGTATGTGTTCCCATGATCCGCCAGAACCGGAGGGATCTACCCAGGAACTATCCACTAGTTAGTGTAGAGTTCTTAGGTATGATGATAAAAGGAGAAAAATGAGATATGGGAAGAGTGCGGACTGAGATAGAGCTAGTACTGGAACAAACCCAACAAAGTTCTAGCTATGAAGTCTCGGTAAGCACTGAAGGGGTTGAAGAATTAAAAAGAATTGAATGAGAAAAGGGTGAAAACAAATAGCCCTCCATTTATTCAACCTTAGGGAAGAAACCGGGTTCAATTCATATGCTACTGATGGTAACATCGGTATTGAAGACAAGACGTCATGGACTTAGTGACGCACTGCACTTCAACTTTCCATACCACTCAAGTTCCTCTTAAAAGGACTTGTTTCATTCTCACGGGGAACCGACATTATCTATCGACTTTCTCTTTGAGATTGTTGATATTGAAGAAGGAGACCCTCTCCCTAGTCTCCGGCACAGGATTCAAATATGCACAAATTGAGTTTAGAGCCACGAGATCATCAATAAATCTCATTAGGACACTTTCAATGAAGACTCTCTGTTTCACACAATGTGGAAAGAGAGATTATATCTTGAGTCCTACGCATTATCCTTGTGGTTTTGCCAGAACATCCGAGTGATATGTGAACATATTCACAGTGAAGATGGAAAACCTTCTGGAGCCAACATCAAACAAGCTCCTGGTAGGTGGCATGTGAGATCGTTTATATAGATCAACCATGTGACAACTGAACAGAAACAATGGGGCGATTCAATCTTTTGAATCAATCCTGGTTCAGGTTATGGATTGACGGATACCTTTGATAAACCAGTCTTTGTGCTCAAAACTCTTTTCTTTTGCACATCGACCGTGTACTAATCTTTCAAATCAAAAGGTGTTTTTATGATTGATAATTGATTTTCAATAAAACCTTCGTTGTATTGCAAAAACAATTTCTATTGAGCAATACACGATTGTTTTTCAAATCTCTTTTCATCAATCAGTGGACTTAAATTCGCTGGTTCACTCACTCCGTGTTGTCTTCTTTGAGATGTTCCGGTTTGAGAACAGCTAGAGCAGCTGCGAAACCCTGTCAAGGAAATTCTTCAGAATTATACCTGATCACAGGCAGTACATGTACTGATCAACGGGGAACCGTGGGCCGTGTACCTCAATTCAACGAAAGTGGTCAAAGACACTTTCGTACGCTTTATTGCTAACTGTTGTATGCAGGTACGCCCGACGTTTGCAGCTGATCAAAATGATGCGGTCAATCCTTAGCCGCATGCTCACACTACACATTCATCTCAAAAGAAATCATGATCTGTGCTTCAATGACTCTGATATTTTCACTCCATGCTTCTGCTACGCTGCTGCCAATATCATGAATTATCGAAAGCTTCCGCTACTCTGATGAGAAGATATCATGATCCAGAATGTGAGCATGTCGGTCTGAATGTCACAACATCACATAATATCAACACCACAAAGGAAGTGTCAGAGATTTAATGTGGCTGATGATCTTAAAGCTGGCTCAAAACTCATTATCATGTGGATCAGCTCCATAACCTCCACGAAATATGCATTGAAGATGAACATTGATGTATTCACCACAGAATCACAGAATTTGAATCCTTTAATGAAGCAATGTCTACGAGCTCAAGAACAAAGTCAAGAATAGAATGCTAGAATTCAAAATGTACAACATGAGGTGACCTCCCTTAGGGGGAGATTGTTAGGAATCAGAAATTCCATGTATTGAAGAGTCGGTCACCCCAATATTACATAGCATATGTTAGCTCGTAGACTTGTCGTTATTTACATTACTTAGCAGGTTATTAGTTAGAATAGATTAGTTTAGTGTAACACCGTGGAGGAAGGACGGGTCTTTACCCATTGTATACCTGGTCCACAGGCCGTCAGGAGGTCGTTTGTTTTGTAACCTATAAATACCCTCTACCTTTCAAGGTAAAGGGTTGGATGTTCACTTGGAATCTAACCTTCCATGAGTTTTTCTCTTATTAGAACATTTCCCTCTCTCTCTCTCTCTCTAAACACACTTGAACGCCCCACATAGATTAATGTTTAATGGTATTGTGAAATCCTATATCTTACATATTATTATCACCTTGTATGCATGAGTGTTTAACGCAACGACTTATAATAAGTATTCGGTGTCTTCCTATTTGAAGTTTATGTAGAAATAACTAAAATCACAACTCACTTACAAAAAACATCATATATGTATGATAAGGATTTAAAACGTACACTTTTAAGGGGTCATTTAAGACCTTAATTGCCCACTTTTATATCCGTTACTGCTTAATTTCGTTCCTTTTCACTTTTTAGGTCTCTTGGAAGCAAAATGCTGGAATGATGCATATTTGGACGAAAAAGAGTGAATATATGAAGAAAATGGCTAAGTCAAGATCGAAGACACTCAAGCTGCTGGAATTGCACCTGACGGCGTCCCAAACAAAGCGCGACGCCGTCCGTTTATACGTAATTAAATCTCTGACGGCTCAGTAGACATTTCGCTAAAATACACCTGACGGCGTCAGGCTTTGAAGAGGAAGGGCGTCACGAAGACTTTTCATCCCAGACGGCCTAGATCCAGAATCAGACGACGTCACTGCTGAAGTCCGACGGCGTCACAACTACAACGTGACGCCGTCCCAACTATTACTTGGCCAATACGAAACCCTAATGACGGCGATCTGACGGCGTCCCACCTATAAGGCGACGCCGTCGCAAGTGTAAAATTATATATAGAAATCGAATTTTTAGAATTTTAAGAGGTAGACTTGTGGAGTAAAAACCCTAAACGTTTGCAGTCCCGACTTGGACAATATCTTAGGGTTCTCATACCCTATTTTACATCAAGATAAGTGTTTTACTTCATTAATTTCATTATGTCTTCGATTGAATGTGTGTATGCTTGCGTGTTTAACATGTCCGGCTAAATTTCTTGTGTGTTTCCTTAGATCTATGAAACCTAGTTATTAATTATTGATTGGTTGTCTCTTATCTTAATTGTAATTAGCTTAGGAGTGCAAGTAGACCATCGTTGTGTTTAAATGCTTGAGTAATATTTGTGAACCTTAGTTTATAAATCACTTAGCGGATTTCGTAGGCTAAACATCCAAAGATAACCCTTAAAGTTAGTTTATGAATCTTAGAGAATTTCGTAGGCAATAACCTTAAGGTAATCTCTAAGAGTTAGGGAAAAAGGCACACCCTATGACCTTAGAAAACACAACGCGTTAAGAATAAGGACGTGACAATTCAACCACCAATAAAAGATAACTAGGGAGTAATAGTATCTAGGTAAACACATTTTTAATCATCATACAAGCACACATCAAAAAGATATAGACTACCCATAGTTTAGATAATTAGAATAGTAGAGAAATCGGTAGAAGTACCACCCCCCCAAATCCAAACCCCGAGATTTTACCCTTAGCTTTCTAAAAAAAATATAAAAAGATAAAAAATAATCTTCCTCAACCTCAACCTTAGCGTAGTACACTTTTCACTAGCATTCCTATTCCCCTAGAGAACGATATCAATACCTGAGGCTTACCCAATACTACACTACAACGATTAGGTTCACTGCCTAGGGTGTTGAAAAACTTGCTCGACGAAAAGGAAGTTCCTTTGACCCCGAACGCGCCTTGTATGCACATCAAGTTTTTGGCGCCGCTGCTGGGGTTTAGAATAGCTAGTTAGATTTCTATCTCGTTTAAGTTCCCTTGCTTGATTCCTATCAAGTAAGATTTTTTCTCATTTTTAGCTTCCTTGTAGTCTATCCCCCTTCTTCGTGACTTTGTTAGTAATCCCATCACTTTTCATCATGGAAGGTTATAACCCGCCCCACATCCACCACTTCCCATCGACCCACCAATCATTGACCCGCCAAGAGGCCGTAATCTTGGTGAATACTCTAGACCAAGCCACCAAGGCTATAGGAATACCATTAAGCTCCCTGATCAAGCTCAAACTACGGCCCTGCAATCCGAAACCATCTGGTTGTTGCAAAATGGATGTGCATTCCATGGACTTCGTGCCGAAGATCCTAATCAGCATCTCAAGGACTTCCTTAAAATCGTTGATTCCATCGACCTTGATGCTACCACACGGGAGACCATGCGCTTGCGTCTCTTCCAATTTTCTCGACGGGACCAAGCTAGTAATTGGCTTGAGCGACTTCCCGCCGGATCCATCTCAAGTTGGGATGACCTCACCACTCATTTCCTTGCCCAAATTTTCCCACCGGGGAGAACTACTAAACTTAGGAAGGACATCTTGACGTTCCAACAACATCAAGGCGAATCTCTCTACGAGGCATGGACTCGATTCAAGGACTTGCTCCATAAAGTCCCTCATCATGGCATCGATCTTTGGCTTCAAGTCCAAATCTTTTACGATCATGCCAACTTCCTCACCAAGCGATCCATTGATTGAGCAGCCGGTGGAAGGCTCAGCGATTTCAATGCAGAAGAATCATGGGATATAATAGAAGAGCTTGCCAATCAAAGCTACGGAGTTTGGAATGAATCTCATGAAGCCCCCGTAAGAATGGTCAATGCCATATCAATTCCTCATGAGCCTTCCAACATTACTGAAGAGCAAGTTAATGCTCTTGAGAGAAGGATCGACTATCTAATTGAGAGGCAAAAGAGAGTAATCGGACCAATCCATAGAGCAACGGTTAATTCCATTAACTCCGCTAACCACCCAAAACCTCTCTCTGAATCACCAAGCCGTGAACAAAATCCTAATTTCGTTCGACGCTTCCGTTCTACCTCTCCAATTCCACTATCACCAAGCTTCAAGGCACAAATGAGAGAATACATGGCAGCCCATTCGGAAAGATTAGCCAAATTTAAAGAAGATGTTTATAGGCAAAGGGAAGAAATGCAGGAAAAAATGATGAAGATGATGAACTTGGTGAAAGAGTACACTAAGACGAAGGTTCCTGAGAAGGTGTTAGTGAGAAACGATGATCACGCTTCCCCCACTTCATTTGTTAATGCCATTTCCATTTTTTCCGATGAGGGTGGAGTAGCTGAGAAGAAGGAGACTGAGAGCAACAAGGATAGTAAGGACAAGGATGAGGTTGAGACTGATAATGAACCTAAGATCATTGAATACTATCTTAAGCATGAGATCAATAAGAAAACAATTGTTAACCAATTAAACAACTTTAGGTACAATGAGGTTCTTAGGAAAGCCCTTTTAGGTGAAATAAAAGAAGAAGAATATGACACCATGCTTATGGGACCTATGTACGAGTTGGTTCTGAGAAAACCAGTAACTAAGAAACAAGAGATCTCAGGAAACTTCGTAATACCATGTAGCATAGGCGACATCGAGAATATAAATGCCTTAGCCGATCAGGGATCCGATGTAAACATAATGCCACTATCAGTCTATAGTAAGTTGACTAAGGAGGAGCCAACCAAGACCAATCTTAGACTTTCCTTAGCAAATCACGCATATGTTTACCCCGTAGGAATAGCGGAGGATGTCTTAATTGAGGTGGCCAATATTGTCTATCCGGTAGACTTCGTGATCATAGACATTGAGGAGATAGAAATATGCCACTAATTCTTGGAACACCTTTTCTGACCAACGCCAAGGCAACCATCAAATGCGGTGAGGGTATCATGAAACTCAAAAGTGAAAAAGGACAAATTAGAATGCCTACTGTTCCGAGATACCCTTCGAAGATTATGGAGAAAATAAATGATAAGAATTCGCAGGTCTCCAACAATACTGTTAAGAAGAAAATTAATGAATGGGAAAGAGGGCTTAGAGATTTCATGGGTCAAGGGTTAAATGCGACATTGTGGAAACGTGATAAAAAATTAGGAAATAACTGCATGACAAAGCCACAGCCTCAAAAGAACCCTAAGGAATTTTTGAATGGAGAAAAGGTGCTTTTGTATAAATCAAGAATAAAAGCATTAAGAGGAAGGAATAAGCCAAGATGGTTTGGACCTTATACGGTGAAAGAAACTAATCTAAAAAATGAAACCGTTATCATAATAGACGACGTTGTGAGAGAGTTTACGGTAAGCATACAACGTTTACAACCTTATGATGAAGGCTTAGTGAAAGAAAATAAGGACGGCAATGAAGTCACGTAGGATCACGACTTCGAGTATAGCTACAAGACTCATAAATAAAGAAAAGCGCTTCGTGAGATGCAACCCATGCTTAATTGTTTGCTTGTTTGTGTGTCATATATCTTTTCATTATTGTATGTTCTCATGTCTGAATTTGTGAAAATGCTTTATTTTGTCTTTAACCTCGTCTTAATTACATATAAACGTATTTTACAAAAAGGATAAGTGTAGGGAAGATTACACACGTTTTTAAAAGAACGTGAACATGAGAACTACGATTATTGAAATTGATATATATGTGTGTTTGTTAGAGTCAAATGCTTGTATCGAGTCATAATGGATGTTTTGCAGGAATTTTTCCAGATTTTAAAGGTGTAATTTTTCCAGAATTTTTTCAAAAAAACGCAGCAGACCAGTTTCTGTCAGGATAACCTGACGGCGTCAGGATTAGAACCTGACGACGTCAGGAGGAGCAGAAACAACTTATAAAATTCTTCTCGTTTCTGTGTTAATTATAAATTTTTGGAAATTCTCAGGTCTTAATTTTCCAGAAAATCTGCAAACATCCATTCCACAAGCATTATATCCTAGTGTAGTAGAGTCATATATAATTTTACCGCCGATTTTACGCGAAGGTTTCGTCTATTTTCTTAAAGTGTTCAGGTTTTATTTATCAAGAAAAAGAAACATAATATTGGATGGAGCTTATCACACATACATTCTTCTTGGGAAAGAATTTAACCACTACTTCACACGGATCCTACCGAGCTAATCAGGGGAGTACTAGTTTCTTTCTCTTTTAATTACCTTCCGTTATCATAACTTTGATACTTTCGGGGAACATTGGGGACAATGTTCAGTTTAAGTGTAGGGAGGGAGAATAAAACGGGAACTTTGAAACTATGCTTATCCTTGATTATTTGTCTTGTCCTATTTCATTTGTGTAATAAGCTATGAGAAATATTGGTTAGGGTAATTTTAGCGCCAATTTTAGTCTTAATAAAGCGTCTCATGGATAGGAGTTATATGACTAGCACAAAAAACGTTTACCACTCAAATTCCACCGCAAAAATGTGAGGTTCGCCCCTAGATCTATAGGAATTAAAGCATTCACCTTTAATGCTTCGAGAGTATACCGGTAGTATAATATATTCTAGAACTTGTTTTGTGATGCATTCCGAGATCGCTAGTGAGACTACACTTGTGTAGTTAAGAATAACTAAATGATAAGAGGCATTAGGATAACCCTTGTTTGATACCCGTATTATAATTACTTCTTCCACATCGGTCGAGTAATTACCCCACACCCTTGCGATGTACTCATCTTTAGTACACGATACCCCTAGTTAACCCCTCAGAGCCTATCTTTTTCGCGGTTCTCGTGATGTTTCGGCTTTCCGAAATATCAATGAAGAGCATTGTTTACAATCCACCCCCAAATGTACACCAAAATCGCCTTAGCCTACCTTGTATGCACTCACATTTAGTGCATTATTGTTATCATACTTGTTGGGTTTTAGGTTCCTTGGATGATGAATTACTTTAAGTAATGGAACCACGGACAAGCTTGAAGATAACCACGGACTGAAGAAGTGTAACCACTGATGAAGATAACCGCGGCTAGTAGTATTGAGTAACTGCTGATAGTACATTGTAAACACTGCTAGTTTTCTATAGTCGGTTAGTTTATTGTATCAGATAAATATGGAAAAGATATTTATCTTGTAGGTTACGTATTGTATATTGTATAGGACTCCTTAGCCTATAAAAGGAGGTCCTAGGCTAGGTTAGGTATACGTATGTTTTATATCTAAGGTCGATACACTTCAAGGTTGCAAAACCCTAATACTGTAAGAGTATTCGTATTAATAAATAATATTGAGGTGTTGAATGTTAATTGTTCTTCTTCTTAAGATCAAGTGTTAAATTCCGCGTAATACTTGATAAGCTTTTGTTACAAGTCAGTTTCTATATTAGATCGTTTGCTCAACTGGGATCAACAAGTGGTATCAGAGATTGTGATCTAGAAACTGTTATCAAGAAGAAGTCTGTTAATTTGTACTCAAGGAAGTTAAGATGTCTGAAGAAACTCATATGGTGACTGCTTCTAAGGTTCCCATGCTCAAACATGGTGAATATCAAATCTGGAGGATGCGAATGAGGCAATACATTCGCATGATTGATTATGCTCTATGGGATGTTGTTGAAAATGGAGACTCT
>BPTQ01000009.1:142404185-142445680 GCA_019973895.1 Chrysanthemum seticuspe | reverse complement strand
AGTGGCGCGTGCAACTTCCTTCAGGTTAGAGAGTTACCTTTCGACCGGCCAGATATATCTAAGGATAGGTTCAGTCGTCTGTTTAGTGATGGAGAAAAGTTTTGTTAGTTCTTCACATATTTTTTCCCTCTAAAAGCCACCTGATGCCTCCGTCTTCTCCGGAAATGTATCGAATTTGTTGTGGACCGTTGCGAGGGGTGTGAACATCGTGGGGCTGGTCCCCTTCTCAACTAATACATGAATAGGCGTTGATTACCTCGTCAGTCGCGCCACAATGATTGCCTATCCTTAAGTCATGTTTGTGGACAGATAAAACATTCGTTTCGCGAGTTCTTCTGCCTCTACTTGATATCGCGGTGCCTCTTTAATCAAGACCGCAATCACAAGCGACGATTTGCCGATGCGTCCATGAAGGTTCGCGTGGGTTATCGTCATTAGTGTCTGGTTGGCTAGTTCGTTTAGTAGAGGTTCGGACTGCGTAGTCCTGCTGACGTTTTCACCTCACACAACGAGCCAGTCGTGTTGTAGAGGATGTCTGGTAGCCGTTTAGCAGCGAACACTAACGCCAGAACTAATTTCTCCGTGGCGCTATAGTTCATCTCCGTCTTCTTGAGCGCTTTGCTTACAAAATAGACAGGTGTTTGTACTGAATTCCTATCCGTTAGTAACACCGCGCTGACTGCTCCATTAGTTGCGGATAAGTACATAATCAACTCTTCCCCTGGTCGGGGTGCTACAAGTGTGGGGAGCGTTGCCAGGTGTTGTTTAAGCTATGTAAAGGCCTCTTCTGCCTCCGTAGTCCACCGAAAATCTCCCTTTTTTATACACTTCTTGATTGTTTTGAAAAGAGGTAGTGATTTGTCTGCTGACTTGGATAGGAATCTATATAGACCGGCCAGCTTTCCATTGAGAGATTGGACTTCCTTCAACGTGCGCGGTGAAGGAAGTTCGATGACAGCCTTAGTCTTTTCTGGACACGGCTTTATACCATCAGGTTCTATCAGGTATCCAAGGAACATGCCTTCTGTAGCGCCAAAGGTGCATTTTTTAGGATTTAGCTTCATGTTGATCTCTTTAAGTGTCCTAAATGTTTCCTCAATGTCTCGCACCAATTCCTCTTCGGTATGGCTTTTTATGACCAGGTCATCGACGTAAACCTCTAGGTTGCGGCCAACCTGTTTTTCGAACGCATTGTCTACTAGCCGTATATAGGTGGCGCCTGCATTCTTTAAGCCAAAGGGCATTTTGGTGTAGCAGTAGACGCCTTGGCGTGTATGGAAAGCCGTTTTTTCCTCGTCTTCCGTAGCCATCTGGATTTGGTGGTATCCTTTGTATGCATCGAGGAAGCACTTAAGTGGGTATCCACACAAAGATTATACCTTCCATTCTATCTCCGGTAGTGGGTAGCAGTCTTGTGGATATGCTTTGTTAAGATCAGTGAAGTCTACGCATATCCGCTAGCTACCATCGCTCTTCTTTACCATAACTGGGTTGGAAAGCCAATCATGGTAGTAGACTTCCCGCATGATTCTTGCCTCTACTAGCTTGTGTACCTCTGCCAGGATTGCTTGCGCGCGCTCTGGAGCCTGGCCGCGCTTCTTCTGGCGTATTGGTGAGTATCCTTGTTGGATTCTTAGCTTATGTTTTGTGATTGAACGTGGTACCCAGTCATGTGTTTTGGCTCCCATGGAAAGATGTCCAGGTTCTTTTGCAAGAGTGCGCACACTGCTGCTTTGCCGTTGTCCGACGGTGATCCTCCTATCGATAATTCCTGTTCGGGGTAATCGGGGTGAATTGCTACCTTCAGATTTGGAGTTTTGGTCGCGCGCTGTTCTGTAATGGGTGCCATTTCGCGTGTGACCGCGTTACATTCTTTGGGTGGTACGACAGCATTGTAGAGGGTAACGACACCTCCTTCCAGTGGAAATTTAAGCATCCCGTGTGATGTAGACGGTACTGCGCGTATGGCTGATATCCCCGGTCGTCCGATAATGCCATTGTATGGCGAGGGGGATTTGATCACCATAAAATCCATCCAGGCTGTTGTGAAGTGGTCGTTATTACCTACTCTAACTAGTAGTCGTAATTGCCCCATAGGCCATATCTTTTCTCCTGTGAAGCCAGTCAGCGCTGTCGTGACCGGGCTCAACTGAATGCATATCTCCGGGCGCAGTTGTGTGAAGCAGTGTTCGTACATTATGTCTGCAGACGCTCCACCATCAATATACATGCGGTGGATGTCGTGACCCCCCGCATTAATTTCGATGATGAGCGGCTCTACCACTGCGTTGTTCGTAGTTAAGGTAGGGAAAGTGATTGCATTTCCATGGGAAAACTTTTGGCTGACCTTTTTCCTGGTTACTCGCTGCCATGATTGTATCATGTAAATGGTGTCAGTCTTTTGTCTATCTTTCTCTTCTTTGATGTTCTTGACCAAATGGTCCAGTCTACCCTCCTTGACTAGTTTGTCGATGAGCTGGCGTAGCTGGATACATTCATTAGTAGTGTGGCCCTTCTGTTCATGATAGTCGCAGTACCCACTTCCTACGCGCCGATCCTCTAGGGTGCGCATTGGTGGAGGTCTTGGGAAATTTGCGCCTTCTGTTGCGAGTATCTCCTTTGGAGTCTTTGTCAACGGGGTATACTTGTCATTGTCACGCCCGCTCCCCTGGTTGCGATAATTCCTGTTACGATTACTACTACGGTCGGTGGATTGTTTTCCAGGTTGTTCCTGTGACCGGTAGTTCGAGTAGCTTTTCTTGCTATCCGTCGCGGCGGCCTCTCCTTGGACGAAGGACCGTGTGCGTTTCATGAGCTCATCAAAGGATTGGGGAATCTTGTCATTCAACCTTTTGATGAGTTCTTGGTTGTTGATCCCATTCATGAACCCTGAGATTTTTAGCACCTCGGGACATGCTTTAACTTGTATGCATTCATCCTTGAAGCGCTCCATAAAAGCGCTTGTAGATTCCCCTTGGCGCTGTTTGACCCTGGCGAGTTCAACGGGGTTTTTAGCACACTTCTTCCGTTGAGTAAAGTTTAGGCGGAACGCCTTTCTCAACTCTTCAAAACCATTGATGCTTATGCATGGAAGCTTGATGAACCAGTTCCGCGCATTTCCTACTAGTGTGGAATTGAACATGTGGCACCATACACGCTGTGGCCAGTTTTCAATTGTAGCGGCTGATTCAAAAAAATTTAGGTGATCATCAGGATCACCTGTTCCGTCATAGG
Organism: Chrysanthemum seticuspe; assembly: GCA_019973895.1. Taxonomy (NCBI): domain Eukaryota; kingdom Viridiplantae; phylum Streptophyta; class Magnoliopsida; order Asterales; family Asteraceae; genus Chrysanthemum; species Chrysanthemum seticuspe. Next base: position 142,442,446 of record BPTQ01000009.1, on the reverse strand, counting down.
TTTTTACGTTGGCGGGCATGCGCCTCCTTTTGTTCTCTGAGAAATCACTGATGCGTCGAGTGAATGCATCCACTTTTTGACGACGCCATGGGAGGGATATATCTTCATCCTCCTGGTTATTATATCTGTTTCTGGACTTCCAGTGTCCAGTTTCGCTATCCTCGTTGTCCGAGGAATTACTAGAGGACAGACTTTCCCTTTTTTCGACGTTTACGCCGACTGTCCTCAGAATCTGCACTTGAAGGGCTTTCACTTGGGGAGTGTCGTCGCCCGATTCTGTCTTGAACTCTGCGGCTGCCAAGTCTGGCGTGGACATTGGTACATCGTTCATCTTCCTCGCTTCCTTCCAGATGCTGCGAGTGAGATGTCTCATCATCCTCAACTCTCCTCCCAATTCTGTTAAGCACTGGGGGTCGGCGGCTATCCCTTCCGCGCTTCTCCTTTTGACGGCGCGGTGGGGACGTTTCGTATTCTGATTCGAAATTGAGTCGAGCATGTAGGCTTCGACTCGACCTCTTTTTTGCTTCCTCCTGCATGAGAGCTGCCAAGGTTTCATAATTTTGAGATACGAAATATCCTGGTGCGAGTTCCGGTGCGAACCCTTCTAGAGTGAGGGTGCTTGCTTCTACTACCGGGCCCTTGTTCCTGTCAGGTGCGTCCGGTGCCTTCGAGAGATCAGTTTCCAATACTGATTGAAGGGGAGTAGAAAAAACGGTGCGCAGCGGATCTCCTGCACTGGTGGTCGTGGTAGTCCCCTGGGTTGTCCCCGAGCGTTGCTCCACTGTAGGGAAGACCAGGTTTGGGCCTAACCCTTGATTTTTAGCGACACTGGTTGTCCCAGAGGTCTGCTTAGAAGCTGATCCGCTTTGCAGCTTCTTTCCGGTAAGGTCTGCTTGCGATCGCTGATTTCCGTGCTTCGTCATTCTAGTTCTTAGTTCTTAGTGATTGGTCCCACGGATGGCGCCACTTGTTGATACAAAAGTTGAGCGTTCCTTGTTTGGGGCTCCGGCTCTCGTACCAATTGAGTCTTGATTCTTGAGACCTGCGCACTAAGTAACAGAAAACACCGTTAGGCTTATCGTGGGATTGTCTCCCACGATTATCCTCCGGCGTGAGATTAAGTAATCGGTTTTAGGGTTAAAGGAGAGTTAGGGTTTGTAGATCGTACCTTTAACGAGGGATAGGATTCCCTTTATATACACACGGAATCCTTGTTGGTTCCGTGTTCCCAAACCTTCGGCGTATCTCGCCTAAGTCGGTTGGCAAACGATTATCTCCATAATTAGGAGATATCCGACATCGTATTCCATAAATAACATTGGGCTTGGGCCTTCGTGAGCCCAAACACTTATAGGCTTAGCCCAGTTCGTGCTGGGCTTGTTAGTATCGGACTTTAGTCGGGTTCGTGACCCGAATGTAGACTATACGTCATCACTCCAGATCCACGGATTGTCACAATTCTCAATTTCCGATCATTTCTCAAATTTTACTATTCATCTCGAGAATTTACTATTCATCGGTTACTATTCATCATTTTATTATTCATCGTTTTTGAAGTCGATTTGATATTCTGAGAACGTATTTCAAAATTTTACTATTCACAAAACACTATTTATTCCCGTAGAAAATCAATATTCATGCTTCACTATTCATCATTTATCGTAAACTAGGTTTACGAGTATCAAATTCGCGTAACCTTAAGGGTTTAGCTGCGAATTCATGAACTATCATTAAGGACATTTCATATAGACTAGATTTAGTCTACATATCATTAATAACATCATCATCATAGTAGTTCATGCATGGTTTTGTATATTTCATTAAACGTATAATTTCTTATTAAATAAATGCTATCGCGTAATCATTTATTTTGAATAATTTATCCGACACTTCCAAAAATTATCTTAAAATATTTTCATACTCATTTTAAGATTATAAAAATTATAATATTAGTTTACACGGTGTTTTAAATTTATTTTTAATATAAATTGTTATGTATATATATTTACGACGGTTTTCGTAAATACTACTCGATAATTATTATTTCACTCAATTCTTGTAAGAAATGTATTTTTATAATTGTTACAACTTCGATATATTTTATTTTGCTCCGTTAAAATTTATTTCTAGCTAACGCTACCCCAAATACCTATTTTAACTTACAAGTTACCTACTATACTTACACAATTATACATTTACTTATACAAATGCACCACCTTTTCTTTTTTTTTTCTCCTTGTCGACCAAAATAAGTGACACAACAATATTTTACACAAAAATCTTACTAGCTCTTACACTTATACACTAATAGACTACCACATGTATTATTTCTAGTTATAATACTTACATAAACACATACATACACATTACTTAGGTGAAAATCAAAAACTCTCACCCCATTTTCTCTCTTATAAACCGGCCAAGGAAGAAAGACAAGAAGGAAGGCAAAAATTTTCAAGAACAAGTTAAATTATACACTCTAGTATACTCTTATTTAAGGTTTTCCAATAAAAACCTAGGGTAATTAGGAAAAACCTTGTTCCATAAACCTCATCACTATACTAGTAAGCATTTCATGATCTTTTTTAATCTTTCATATTCATACTTTGGTTATTTTTATCATGCTTGAAAGAAAACATGCAAGTTATATGAGTATCTATACCACTTTTAATGTTTTTAGTACTTATAATTAGTATATATCATCCTATAATTAATCCCTTAAAACATATCATTTTTGATGATGTTTAGGAACCCATGATACCCTAAGAAGGTGTGTGGTAGGTTTATAATAGATTTGGTGTTGATTTGAAGTGGTTAGAATAAGTATTACGCGAGAAAAATCAATTTCGACAACAATAAATAGTGGTCTGATCATTTTTGTGAAATCTGGAAAATTCGACAGTTTATAAAGTATTTTGGGCTAGAGATACAGAAAATATACTTTAAAACGAAACCGTGGTCGCTTGAACGGGTTAAAACGGATTTATAACGAAGAAGTTATGCTATTTTCAAGTTTAACGACGAAAACTATATTATCCGGAAAATAGCATACTGTCCAGAATTTATAGGGTCAAAAATGAGTTTTAAGCGTTATCTAAGTGAGTCGATTTATCAAAAATATATTACTATACATTAACACGAAGCTAAGGATATATAAAACGTTGAAAACGGACTTACAACGACTAAATTACACGCGTTTAAATAAGGTTGACGTAACTATTTTCACAAGTATAACACTTATTTATATATTTCCTATTAGTCAAAAATTATTGTCATGAGTGACCATGTTGAGAGTCGTTTTTAACATCGATAGAATACTTTTTAGAAAACGATGTCTTCTAGTAAAAGTAAGTTCACCTAGCCTATTTTCAAAATGTTCAACCGTTCATCAAACGGAGTTGTGACGAATAAAATGCGGTCATTCAAACTTTGCCGAAAACCACACTTAAATAGTATTTTTAGTCCAAGTACCCTACTTCACCTATGTTTTTCCCCATGATCGAGACCTCTATGATAAAAATTGAAAAGCTAAGACTTTGAGATAATGCTACAAGCTTTCCAAAACCGTTGAGTTTTTTTCCTAACACTCGATATTCACTATTTTACGACTAGCTTTTAGAGGCCATTTAGTCACTTTCATGAATTGTCAAATCATATTGTTTTACGACGAAAAGGTATAATTTCTTAATAACTCACTAAATGATTATCGTAGAATATCATTTCAACGTAAATACTTGTAAAGTAATTTATAAATTGTCAAGACGTTATAAGATTATTTTTCGACGATAAACTTTATTTTCAAAAGTGTACAAGTGGTATGGATATAATATGAGTTTGCATTCACGACATTGTCTCGTGACTCATATTAGAGTACATCATTCATATAGGGTTGCGGATAGAGATTTCACCTCATTTCTGTGTATTCACTTTGGCATCATAATTATTGCAACAGGTGAGTAATCACATCCCCTTTTTACCGTTTTTACTATATTTTCGGGCGAAATGCATGAACCATTCTTGAACTAAATTGATTACTACTCTTATGAACTCGTTTGACTAGAACTTTTGAACTCGACTCAAATCCTTAAACATAATTACGAACCTATAACTTGTTTGAACTTATTGAACCATACTTGCTATGACCCTAAAAGTCTCGCCTTATTGGTGGAGCGTACAAAGTCTCCCTTGTTCGGAGCAACCTAAAGCCTCCCCGGTCCGGAGCAAAATGTCTCCCTATGGGAACGGAGCATTTTCAATTAAAATTCTCCCATGTTCGGAGTGTTCTTAATTGTATATAATAGTTGTATGATGTATTGTTCGTACATTCACATTGTTAGTCTCCTATTAGTAGGTAGTATGGATAGCGCTATTAGAGGTCGGCCAAACTCTCGTCCACTATGTTACGGGACGCATATTATTTATTCTAGGGGCTTTTCCTTGCATACATTATTATATACGTGGTGCTATATTGTGAACTGTCCTGACAACGTATACTTGACTACTTGACACATTATATTTTGTGCAATGGGTTGTGAACACACAGGTTGCAAGTTTTGTATGGGCGGAACTTGGAACTGAGTGGATTTACAATGCCTTTGCTTTGTGGACTATTCTCGATGACTGATAAGGTTTTAAAAGGTACCATTTTGAGGGGTCGTTTTAGCCTTTATTTGATCACTTTTGCATCCGTTATTGCTTAATATCGTTCCTTTTCACTTTTTAGGTCTCTCGAAGGCAAAATACTTGAATGGCACTTATTTGGACGAAAAGGCGCGAATATACGAAGAAAATGGCCAAAGTCAGAATCGAGACACTCAAAGCTGCTGAAAACAGAAGGAGACGGCGTCACTGCTTAACTGCGACTCCGTTAGAGGATTTTGCGACGGCTCAGAAGAGAAATTGCTAGTTTTCGAAGGACGGTGTCGGGCGTTAAAAGAGTAGGGCGTCGCAACTCAGACGGCCTAGATGCAACCAGACGGCGTCAGAAGCTGAAGAGGACGGCGTCACAGGCATAAGGTGACGTCGTCGCAATGTTAACGTGGCCAAGACGAAACCCTAATGACGGCGACACGACGGCGTCACAAAACATAAGGTGACGCCGTCGCATATGTAATATTATATATAGAATCCGAAATTTTCAGTATTAAGTGTGTAGTCTTTTGGAGTAAAACCTAAAACTGAACCAAGGCTGTTTTGTACAGTATTTTAGGGTTTCAAACCCTATCTTACATCAAGATAAGTGTTTACTTCATTAATTCAATTATGTCTTTGATTATTTGTGTGTATGCTTGCATGTTCTCCATGTCCGGCTAATTTACTTGTGTGTTTGCTTAGGGAATATGAAACTTAATTATTGAATATTGATTGGTTGTTTCTTATCTTAGTTGACTAATGATCTAGTAATGCGATAGGTCATTCGTTGTGTACTTAATGCTTGATTCATCTTTGTGAACCTTAGAATATGATTACCTGAGTAGTTGTAGTCTAAACCATCCAAAGAGTGCCTTAGAGTAAGAGTTTATTATCCCTAGTGGGTTTTGTAGACGAGACCCTTTGGTAAGTTCAAAGAGTTAGGGAGAAACGCATACCCTACAACCTTAGACACACAACGCAACTAAGAATAAGGACGTGACAATTCAACCATCAATAGGAGATAATTAAGGAGTAGTAAAACCTAAGTAAACACATCTTTAAACTATCATACAAGCACACAATAATTAGACATAGACTACATACACCTTAGATTAGATAATTAGATAAGTAGAGTAATCGGTAGCAATACCAAAATCCCCCAAATCCAATACCCGAGATTCGTACCTTTCAATTTCCTAAAAACATAAAAAAGATAAAAAATAATCTTCCTCAACCCCAACCTTAGCGTAGTAACTTCTCACTAGCATTCCTATTCCCCTAGAGAACGATATCAATTCCCGTGGCTTACCCTAATACTACACTACAACGATTAGGTTCACTTCCTAGGGTGTTGAAAAACTTGCTCGACGAAAAGGATGTTCCTTTGACCCCAAACGCGCTGCATAAGCGTATCAAGTTTTTGGCGCCGCTGCCGGGGAATAGAATAGCTAGTTAGTAGTCCACCTCGTTTAGGTTTCTTTGCTTGATTCCTATCAAGTAAACTTTTTTCTCATTTTTAGCTTCCTCATAGTCTATCCCCCTTCTTCATGACCTTTGTTCGTAAAAACCATCACTCACCATGATCCGTATCTTCCGCCGAAGATTCTTCACTTTACCCGTTCCCAATCCCGAAATTGAGAACGTAACCCCACAAAACCCTTCACCCATTCACCATTTTGGTAATCACCTAGGGCACAATGAAATAAATTAGCAACAACAAAGTCATTTCTATTACTCAGATTCTGATGAGGAATTTGATTATGGTGAAGCACTTGATAGCGGGGAGGTCATTAATAAAGTTAGTTTTGAAATTGAGGAAGACCCCTCCCAATGTTTTGACCCTAGGTGTAGGATTGAGAAAGATGGGCCCTTTAACATGCAATTCCCTTGCAAGATAGGACTAGAAGGGTTTGATGCTTATTTGAATTCATTCTTACCTTTAAACTTAATCTCGAGGGATCTATACAACAAAATCAAGGTCAATGAGTTAACTTATCAAGGGAACAATGTTGTTGAAGCAGTCACTCATTTGCACGTGTTTGTTGGAAGTTTTGCTTATTTGGTAGAATTCATGGTCTTAGAAGACTTAGGAGAATTTATTGATAAGGACCTCACGCAAGTAATTTTTGGAAAACCTTCCAAGAATTTGACTAGGTTGAATGAACGGATGATTGACGGTCTAATTACATTCTCTGATGAAGTTGAAGATTTTATTTATCAAATGCCACGCGCTCATCCTAGATTTAAACATAGGGACATTGAAGCTTGTAATAGAATGACCCCTATTTCATTGCTTAGTGAAAGAGATAAGCGAAGTGGACTTAGGTACCCATATGAGAAAACTAAGCGGTATTACAAAAAATGCCTTGAATTAGGAGATGATTACAAAAAGAATGAAAGAGAGTTGGAATGGCTTAGGTATGAGCAAGCAAGCGTGCACGAGGCAACGTAGAAACACGACTACGAGTCTAGCTACAAGACTCTTTAATAAAGAAAAGCACTTCGTGGGAGGCAACCCATGCTTAATTGTTTGCTTGTTAGTGTCATATATCTTTTATTGATTGTCTATCCTCATGTTTAAATTTGTAAAAATGCTTTATTTTATTTTTAACCTCATCTTAATTGCATATAAAGGTATTTTACATAAGGGATAAGTGTAGGGAGGATTACACACGTTTTCAAAAGAAACGTAAACATGAGAATAACAATTAACAAAAAGATATATATGTTTATTTGTTCGAGTCAAATGCTTGTATCGAGTCATAATGGATGTTTTTGCAGAAATTTTTCCAGATTTTAAAGATGTAAATTTTCCAGAAAATCGCATACCAGTTTTTGTCAGGATAACCTGACGGCGTCAGGATTGCAACCTGACGGCGTCAGGAAGGAGTAAAAACATCAGATTATTTTTTTTTCTCGTTTTCTGAGCTACTTAAAAATTTTTGGAATTTTCCAGATCTCAATCTTCTAAAATTTCTGTAAACATCCATTCCACAAGCATTATATCCTAGTTTAAATCCAGTCTTATATATATTATTACCGCTGATTTTACGCGAAGGTTTCGTATGTTTTCTTCAAGTGTGCAGGTTTAATTTATCAAGAAGAAGTTACACAAGATTGGAAGGAGCTTTTCGCGCAATAATTCTTCTTGGAAAGGATTTAACCACCACTTTACACGGATCCTACCGAGCTAATCAGGGGAGTATTAGTTTCTTTCATTTTTAATTACCTTCCATTATCATAACTTTGATACTTTCGGGGAACATTGGGGACAATGTTCAGTTTAAGTGTAGGGAGGGAAAATAAAACGGAAACTTTGAAACTATGCTTATCCTTGATTATTTGCTTTGTCCTATTGTATTTGTGTAATAAACCATGAGAAAATGTCGGTTAGGGTAATTTTGGCACCAAATTTAAAATTTTTCATGACATATAGGAGTGGGCCATTAGTTTTAACAAAAGCGTCTCACGGATAGGAAGTTACATGACTAGCACAAAAACCCTTTACCACTTAAATTCCACCCAAAATGTGAGGATCGCCCTTAGATTAGTAGGAATTAAAGCATTCATCTTTAATGCTTAGAGTGTGAACCGGTAGTATAATAGATTCTAGAATTTGTTTTGTGATGCATTCCGAGATCGCTAGTGAGACTACACTTGTGTAGTTAGTATTAACTAAATGATAAGAGGCATTAGGATAACCCTTGTTTGATACCCGTATTATAATTACTTCTTCCACCTCGGTTGAGTAATTCCCCCACACCCTTTGCGTTGTACTCATCTTTAGTACACGATACCCCTAGTTAACCCCTCAGAGCCTATCCTTTTCGCGGTTCTCGTGATGTTTCGGTTTTTCCTGAATATCAATGAAGAGCATTGTTTACACCCCACCCCCAAATATACACCCAAATCGCCTAAGCCTACCCTTTATGCACTCACTTTTAGTGCAATTTTTGTTATCACCCTAAACCCTTAGTTCAATTATCTGGTTGCTTGCATGAGTTGCTAAGTTGAGTCATATCCTTTGTATATAGTTTTGGGACGATTGGGATTCATGGGAAAAGTTAAAGTTTATGAAATAACGGGAAGGGAACGTTAAATTCAATTTCCCTTTGTTTGCGTAATAATGTACCCCAAGTGTTTTCATCTTTTCAATTCGGGTCAAATTAGTGTTAGAGTAATAAAAACTCAAGTGTAGGGATGTGCCTATAAATCCCTAGCATTTTGATGTTACCGTAGAGGATGGTAGAGTAAAAGTGTATGCAAAAAAAAAAAAAAAAAAAAAAAAACATACGGGCTACCATCCTACATCTATCATTTAAATTTATGTTTGTTTAGTTTCGTTACCTAGAGTTTTAGAGTGTCGAGTCTTGGCTTAGCAACGCCATTCTTCGTATGCATTTAACATAGAGATTTTTGACTTTCCACCACTACATAGCCTATCCCCCCAAACCCTTTATTTCCCTACCGTAAGCCTAACGTTACAACCCTTTAAAAGACCTCTTTGATAGTCTTTCCTAGGTGCTTACGCCAAAGCGACGGAGGTTTGATCTATTCTCAAGCCTATGGTAATCTATGTACTAGGACCGGTTAATGAGTGTTTATCTTCCATTTCCTATTTGTTATATTCCAATATACACCCGAGAGAGATGTGAGTATCCAAACACCCCATGTGAGGTGCTAGTATGTAATTTCCATGCTTGTTATGACTTTTGCGGGGCTTATATGTGTTGTGGACCGTTTTGAATCAATGCTTCATGACCCCTAACTTATAAATTAATTGGCTAAAAGCACATTTGCTTGAGGACAAGCAAATAACAAGTGTAGGGATATTTGATAAGGTTTTAAAAGGTACCATTTTGAGGGGTCGTTTTAGCCTTTATTTGATCACTTTTGTATCCGTTATTGCTTAATATCGTTCATTTTCACTTTTTAGGTCTCTTGAAGGCAAAATGCTGGAATGGCACTTATTTGGACGAAAAGGCGCGAATATACGAAGAAAATGGCCAAAGTCAGAATCGAGACACTCAAAGCTGCTAAAAACGTAAGGCGACGGCGTCACTGCTTAACTGCGACGCCGTCAGAGGATTTTGCGACTGCTCAGAAGAGAAATTGCTAGTTTTCGAAGGACGGCGACGGGCGTTAAAAGAGTAGGGCGTCGCAACTCAGACGGCCTAGATGCAACCCAGACGGCGTCAGAAGCTGAAGAGGACAGCGTCACAGGCATAAGGTTACGCCGTCGCAATGTTAACGTGGCCAAGACGAAACCCTAATGACGGCAACACTACGGCGTCACAAAACATAAGGTGACGCCGTCGCATATGTAATATTATTTATAGAATCCGAATTTTTCAGTATTAAGTGTGTAGTCTTTTGGAGTAAAACCTAAAACCGAACCAAGGCTGTCTTGTACAGTATTTTAGGGTTTCAAACCCTATCTTACATCAAGATAAGTGTTTACTTCATTAATTCAATTATGTCTTTGATTATTTGTGTGTATGCTTGCATGTTCTCCATGTCCGGCTAATTTACTTGTGTGTTTGCTTAGGGAATATGAAACTTAATTATTGAATATTGATTGGTTGTTTCTTATCTTAGTTGATTAATGATCTAGTAATGCGATAGGTCATTCGTTGTATACTTAATGCTTGATTCATCTTTGTGAACCTTAGAATATGATTACCTGAGTAGTTGTAGTCTAAACCATCCAAAGAGTGCCTTAGAGTAAGAGTTTATTATCCCTAGTGGGTTTTGTAGACGAGACCCTTTGGTAAGTTCAAAGAGTTAGGGAGAAACGCATACCCTAAAACCTTTGACACACAATGCAACTAAGAATAAGGACGTGACAATTCAACCATCAATAGGAGATAATTAAGGAGTAGTAAAACCTAAGTAAACACATCTTTAAACTATCATACGAGCACACAATAATTAGACATAGACTACATACACCTTAGATTAGATAATTAGATAAGTAGAGTAATCGGTAGCAATACCAAAACCCCCCAAATCCAATACCCGAGATTCGTACCTTTCAATTTCCTAAAAACATAAAAAAGATAAAAAATAATCTTCCTCAACCCCAACATTAGCGTAGTAACTTCTCACTAGCATTCCTATTCCCCTAGAGAACGATATCAATTCCCGTGGCTTACCCTAATACTACACTACAACGATTAGGTTCACTGCCTAGGGTGTTGAAAAACTTGCTCGATGAAAAGGAAGTTCCTTTGACCCCGAACGCGCTGCGTAAGCATATCAATGACCAAAACCTTTGTCCCTCTCTCTTAAGAATTTTCATATTATACGAAACGTGTGTACTCACCAACTATTTTCATAGTTGACCCGTTTTCTCTCATGCATTTCAGGTGATCGTTAGTAAGCTTTTTTACAAGGTCTTTGCATAATGAAGTTTTCACATGTCATTACAAATCATTATGTATTAAATCGAAGTCTTTTGGGATCTAAACTTTGTATTTCAATTGCTGATGTCGGCTAAACTAGTATTGTAATAATGTATCTTTTCCTTTAATCTTAAACGTTGGTATGTTCTATTATCTTTTGCTTGTGTTCCTTTCCGTTACACCTCGTGTTTCTGCCTCCGGCGAGGGTGTGACTGATTGGTATCATAGCCAAAGGTTATTGAGAATGCCGATTTTTCCAAAAGTAAAAAGCGCAACTATAACCAGAATAAAGTTTTATTAAACATCGAACATCATACGAGTCAACTAGTCCTATCGTTGCATCGTTAATCCTAAATTATACATAGCCTGATCACCTATGTCTAATTTATGAAGAACCATGCAATGATAAGAGTGGTAGTTTTAAATCATGTTTAGTCGAGTCTTTAGAGTCTTGTCACCTGAAATTGCATTGGTCGAGTGGGTATGCATAGCATGCTTTTACATTCAGGTTTACGTTACCGTACTTTGTTTATACTTTCTCTTTTCCATCTTTCGACTTGTTAGACATAGCATGTCTTTGTTCCTGTAATATTTCGATCACTATAACACATATTACCGCCGTTCTGCACCTCATCTTCCTTCGTTCGAGTGTCATTTACTCAACCCGATGTTTTGGTCCATTGCAGGATCATGGCTGCAAGAAACACACGCTCAGGAGTCAACAACAACGCCAATCCAAATAACAATGTCAACCTAAACAACAATGCCAACCCAAACAACAATGACAATCCAAACAACAATGTTGCTGGATCAGCAGATCTACTCACCTAAATTATGACGCACCTTGATGCTAGACGAACCAACGTTGGAGAAGGTACTTCAAACACTGGTCATGGATGCAACTACAAGACTTTCAAGACATGCAAGCCAATGGAATTTTATGGTACCGAGGGTGCCATAGGACTGCTAACCTGGTTCGAGAATGTTGAGTCGAAACTTTGTAGCACGAAATGTACTGAAGAAAACAAGGTTGAGTTCTCTGCTGGTCTACTACAGGGTCGAGCATTGACCTGGTGGAACAACCAACTGCAGACTAGAGGAAGAGGGGCTGCAAATGCGTTATCTTGGGAAGCATTTAAGAAACTACTAACTGATGAGTACTACAGAAAAGATGAAGTGCAGAAGCAGAATTTTGGAATCACTTGATGGTAGGAGTAGAAGTCGACAAGTACACGATCCGTTTCCACGAGTTAACTAGGATGGTTCCTCACATGGTTTCCACTGTGGAGAAGTTGATCGACCGATATATATGGGGATTGATACCGGAAATTAGGAGGGATGTCACCTCATCAAACCCAACCACTCTGCAAGCCGTTGTGGGTATGGCGTATTGATCCGTGTCAAACCGTCAAGTTTTCTCACACAAGCTAGCCACTTGTGAATGGCTAACCGTAAGAAACTTAAAACAGCTCAGACACCAATGCAATGAAGATCAGGAGAGTATAGTGTTTCCCCAGGTCGTTATGTCCCAACGAGCTGTGCGATGAATCACCCAACAAATAGTGATCGAGACGATTTGAACGGAAAAGAGTTTTTGAATGATTATGACTAAAGAAAAAGTATATAAATTACAGGGGCTTAAATGCAAATTAAAGAAAATTAAAAAGATAAAATATATTAAATAAACGCTATAACTATTTGCAAAATGATGTTTTTGATTTTTCTTTCTTTTATAAAACTTAAATTAAAAACTACGTAACGTACTAAAGAAAATGTGAAACTAAAGCAATATAAATCCTAAAAATATGAAAATGACATTTTTACAATCTTAATGATAAGAGAAAATTTTTAGAAAAAGAAAATTATTTTTAAAACTATTTATCTAATTATTATTAATTAAAAACTATTTTTACTTATTTAATAATAACCTAAAATACAAGAAATTATGAAATAAAGCTAGAAAAATGAAATTATGACTTAGAAAAATCTAAAATAACTAAAGAGAATTTTCAAAACTAATTTTATATTTTTATGATTATTTTTCTATTTTCTATGAATTAAAAACTATTAAAAACTAATTAAATTGCTAAAAAATACAAATTTAACTAAGAAAAATCTGGAAATATATTTTTTTGACTTTTTATATTTATCTTAACCTAGGAAAATTGAAAACTTATTTTTTTGAAACTTTTCTGAATTAATTGTATTAAAAGCTAATTAAAAAGGCTTAAAAACTGTTTTAAATGAAGAAAAATAGCAAACAGTGATGAAAAATTATGAAAATTTCAGGAAAAGTCTAAAATAATATACTGAATCTGAGAAAAATATAAAAATAGTGGCTTATGTGTAGGAAAATGAAACTGCAAAGACAAGTGCTTATAAATAAGCACTTGGAATAAGCAAATGAACACAATAAGCTACCAAACTGAAGCAGAAGCTATAATATGTTATAACTACCCAAATGCAACTTGTTACAACTATCCTAAACCACTGAAATGCAAACTACAAAGATATGATGATTTGAGCTTGAATGCTAAAAGCAGTTTCCAACCACCACTTTGCAGCCTAAGAATAAGCCACCCAATAAGCTGGAAATCAAAAAACAGAAGTTGGATCCTAAACTAGACCTGGCTGGCTACTTCTAAACCAAAGATGAGACCAAGGTAAGCTCTTATGAGCTTGTGACAAGCCCTGCAAGACCCTGTGCAGACTCAGTATTAACTGAGTCAGTGCACAGGGCAAACAAGCCCAACTTGACAAGCCATTTTAAAACTTTTACAAAATTGCTAAAATTCAACAAAAATCATAATAAGTAACTTGACCAGCTGAACTAGATAAACAAACAATTTCACTTGATTTGAACCAAAATTGAGGCTATGAAAAATCACCCAAGGTGGGCTGAAAACTGGATTTTCAATTTTTGACTTTTGAAGCAGTTATGAAACTTTGACCAAGATGAACTTTCAAACCAATTTATGGACTGATTATGATGTAATATGTTAAAGTAAGGTTACATAAGGCTACTCCATTGATTTCTAAGCACAAATCAACCTTTTGATTTCACAATTTTTTGATAGATATGAAATGAAGACAGGATGATGGTGATTTTGACTTTTAAGGTGCACAAATGATGTTTGATGACTAAATTGGTTCAAGTGAACCTAATTGAGACTGAGTATGCATATTTCAAACACAAATAAGAGCTCAAGCTCAAATAACCTACTGATCCAAACACTCTTTAAATTAATCTGTCTAGCAACTTCAACTATTCTACCCACTGATTAAGCTAATGCTAACACTGAAATTGAATCTAGTTACCCTAATTACCACTAGTTAAACAGGTTTAAGATACTTAATTACCACAGATTCCAACACATTCACTTATTGTAACTGAATTAAAAATGGAAAATGAGATACAAACTTACAAGTGTCCAGCTTATTATGTAGCTTATACCAAACCCAAACCAAACTAAGCTACTCAAATCCAACCAAAATCAATTCTGCATCAACCCCATTCCAATTCCAAAACTGCTTGAGCCAATATCTCTTCACAGTTGACTTTTGTTGACCCAAAATGAAAATTGCTTGAAACTGTTTTCCAAGCTTATCAAAAGCTATAATAAGCTTAAGTAAACTTGTTTGAACTTAAAAATAAGCTAATAGAAGCTTTAATACAAGAGTTTGAAAATCAATTTTTCAACAGTGAATATGAAAGCATGAAGCTTAAATTAAACTTTTAATTAGGACTTGAAAACAGATTATATTGATAAAACAACTTAGTTTGAGTACATAAGAACAGAAGATTACATCTTTAAACTTAATTTAGAACATTAATATTAAAAACGACATACAAATGAAAATAAAAACTAACTACTACTCCCCACTCTCTTTCTTCTTCCTCTTTTTATATGCAAAACATCTTTCCCACTTGTTCTGAGCACTTCCCACCATTAATCTGGACCTTTGGATGAGTTGAGACTATATTGGCCGTTTGATCAAATTTGGCGCCAAAAGTGTTTTTGCTAGTTGGGGTTGAGTGAAATGGAGGAGGGGGCATTAAATGCATCTTGGAAGGTTGTTGAGGTGGGGGGAACAAGGAAAGGTGAAGGTGAGCTGGATTGATGGGAGGACTGGTGTTGCAGGGCAGTGGTTGGGAGAAGAAAGAAAAAGAGAGGGAAACCTTAGGCGGGTTGGTTTTGTTTGACCAGTGGGTTTGACCGGTTTTAAAATATGAAAAGGGGGGTCAAAGGTAGGGGTCAAAAGGGATTAAGGCAGGGGTCCAAAAAGGTTATGGCAGGGGGTCATGACCTAAGTTTAATATCAAGGACTTGTTTTGCAATTTTCTGAAAGATCAAGGACCAAGGCTGCCAATTTTGCAAAGTTGTTTCAAGGGACCAAAAGTGACAAGTTTCCATAGAACAAGGACCAAAATAGACATTTTCAAAATTCCAAGGACTATTTTTGCCAATTTTTAAACTTGAAGGACCAAACTTGTAATTTCTCAAAACTTTTGATATTTTTCACCAAAGGACTAATTTTGACAAGTTATGATTTTAAAAGGACCTTTGGTGATTTTACCTTTGAAATAAGTGCTCAAGGACTGTTTCTGATAATTTTTGAAACTTGGGGACTGAAACTGCCAATTATGCAAACTTAGCTCATTTTTCATCTGATTTTAAACATTTTGCATCTGAAACATATAAAATGCAATTTTGAGATATTTTCAGTATTTTGATGCATTTCTGAGCATTTTTAAATGTTTTGCAGTTCAGATTTGACCAAAAATGATGAGTATTTACACACTCATCAATTCCCCACACTAAACTATTGCTAGTCCCTAGCAATCTTTTGAGAAAAACTTAATGGATTTGAATCTCTTTACCAAAAGCCATTACTTCTGGAGTAGCCAAATGTTTCAGTTCAAGTAAGAACCATGGTACACTGATAACCATGTGATTTTGAGCAAACCACCAGCTTCCAACGAATTTGATTTGTCTTTACCAGAAGCCGTTTGCTTCTGGACTAGCCAACTCTTAGATAAATTATCAATATTATCTTTGGTGAGTCGATTACCAATTATGGTTTTTCCACTGCCTTTACCACAAGCCATAAACTTGCGGGCTAGCCAACTCTTCAATAATTAAAGATATGGTGAGCTGAACACCATACAATTTTGGGCAAATTGCAAGCCGTCAACGGATTTGAGATATCTTTACCAAGAGCCGTTTGCTCCTGGATTTGCCAATCCTTTTGTTTATTAGACATGGCGGACTGATAACCATAAGATGAGTAAGTGAAAAACACTTACTCCAAAAAAAACATTTGGCCAAAAATGGGGGAATTGGGCGGTATAATTACATGATAAAATTTGTGAGAATTCCCCCCCACACTAGAAATGAATATTGCCCTCAATATTCAAAGTACCGGCGGTTATGCCGAAACTGAGAACGTAAAAGGGAAATACTACGGCCATTATTTAGCAAGATTTATTTATTTATTTATTTTTTTTTTTTGAAACTTATATATATATACAACATGTGGGGCAACCCCCCCCCACACTAGGGTTGGACACACGGGTGAAAACCCATGTGGCATGCTACTGTTTTTGATTCCCGAGTCGCTAGCTTGACTCGATCCCCGCATTCATTGGTTCATGGGGAAATAAGTGGAGGATACAATCTCCATCGGACTTTCATTCAAGATGTTTGGACAAACATTTGAAGCACGTGAAAGTTCCACACCGATGAGATATACATAGAACCGGCTCAAAAATGATAAATGAAAATGCCGGGGTCAAAGATAGTGTCTTCATTCCCGAAGGAGTGAAGATGAAGAGAAATCACAAGATATTTGAGGAAAGGAAGAAAGATTTTTATAACAATCAAGATCCATTCTTCATCCTCATATGTAGACATATCGGGAGGAAGGGTGAGGGTAGTATCATTAATAAGCAAACTCGTATGATAGAGTACACCTTCCTCCGATCCAATATCATCCTCAAGATCAAAATAGAAATGATCATGTTCCGGAGGAGATATGTCATGAGAGAGTTCACCGGAGAACTCTTCATGAAAAGAATCATTCACATGAAGTGAAATTGTGAACTTTTGTTCCATTTTAGACTCATCACTATCCTCAATCTGAGTATCAAAGAGTGGATTTTCAGAAATTAAAGTGAATTCAGAGTCGAATTCAAATAGAGGATTAGTGAGAGTTGTTTTGAATGCTTCAGGAACAAAGTGATCAATATTCTCTATTGGACTGTTGGGATAAGAAGTGATTGAATGATCATTATAAGGGAGACTTTCAATCTCTCCCAGATCGGCTTCAAAATCAAAGAGACTATCATTACTTTCTGATGAAAGTGGACTGATGTGAGTGAGTTCATCGGTGAATCCTCAAGAAGATGATCAGCATCAGATTGTGGAAGTGATGCCTCAACATACTCGATGTTTCCATAGGAAGCAAAATCGTCGCTAAGATCAGAGAAAGTTTCAAAATGATCTTTTGAACACTCAAGAGGGGAAAGAAAATCACACATATGATCAGAAGTTCCCTGTGACTCTCTCGGGATTGGGACAAGGTTCTCAACACTAGACTTTATGAATTCGTCCGATTCCTTTTCAGGAACAGTGCCAAGATGCTCGTCCCCCATGTTCAGAGAGTGAGTGGGAGCTTCGGGTGTGATAGCAGTTGTTTGAGATGGAATCTCAACTGCTGGGATATCAACTGACTGAGGGAGTTGAGAAATAATATCCTTAAAAGGAATACTCTCCTCGTCATCATCATACATAGCTGCCTTAAGAAATTGGGAACGCCTTAGAGCTGCATGCTCTAGGACTAATAATTCTTCCCTAGATTTGCGAGCCTTTCTTTCTTCGGCTAGCAATTCTCCCATGGTTTTCTCATTACTCACTTGATTCTTAAAGTTTTGAACCATATCATCAAGTGTTTTCATTGCGGTTTCAAAATCTTGGGAAATTTCTTGAGACAACGGCTCAGGTGGAGTTTGAACCGAATGGTGCTGTGGAGGTTGGAAATTGTCAAACTTGTGAAAGTCATGATTGTTACAAGGAAATGGATTCCCTATTTGACAATCAGAGCTGAAGTGGGGACCTCCATAGTACTCACAACAGTAAAACTGTTGAGTCTGGACTGGTGAATTATATGGATATTGGTCATAACCAAAGTTCTGAGCATCACTGGAAAACTGTTCATAGACCAACGTGTTTCCGGATTGACACTCAAATCCTTGGTGAGGACCTCCACAAAATTCACAACAGTTATGTTGATTATATGAAGATAAGTCGGGCTGTGGTGGGTAATTGGAAAAGTTTGAGGGGTCGTTAAATGAGTTCGGATTAGGATCATAATCAAATGAATTCCTCGAACCACAAAACAAACAACTCCCGTTATGAATATCATTACCACACTGTACACACGTACACCAACGAGATGGTGAACCAAAAAGAGGCTCACCACAACCGACACAAGGAAAAAATGATTTCATTTGAGAGTTATGAGAAGGAATCGGTTTATTCAAAGAATCAACAAAACCAACATGGTGATCCGAATGACTATCAAGTCTCGAAAAACATTTTGAAAAATCCGGAGGTGGGACAAGTGGTGTGCTCTGAGAGCTAGCAATTTCCACCACTTCCGTTATGGTCTCTGGTTTTGGTTCTTGAGAAACGTGAAGATTAGGCAAGTCATTCTTGCTAGTCACCGGTCTAAATTCTGCATGATTGCTTTTAATCGTAAATCGTGAAAGTTTAGGATCAATCTTAGACGGCTTAGGAGCAATTGAGGGGTTAGATCTTTGGATAACCGTAGGTTGGACGTATTTAGCACTTCCATTAGCAGAGGGAAGTACCTGGTCCTTTGTCACCCCGGTTTCTCGTTCCATTTCCCTACGCAGAATTAATGGATCATCACGAACAACACGAATTCTTGACATTTGTGATAAAGTCTGAAGTTTTTCAACTTCGTCCCAGAATTCGTCGTAGTCGAGAGATTCCATGAGAATAGAAGAAGTTAGAATCAAATGGATAGAGGGTAAAGAGATAAAGAATCAAAAAGGGTAAGAGGGTAAAGATGAATATTTTTGGGTTTTTGGATAAACATTTTGTAAAAATAAGAAAGAAAATCTTTTTGGGTTTTTGATTTTTAAGATGTTTTTGGATTTTTGGATTTTTATAAGAAAATATAAACATATATAGATGGTATAAACAAGGAATGAATATTCAAATCACTAATCTGCTAAACGTAAGATAATTAGCACAGCTCCCCGGCAGCGGCGCCAAAAATTTGATCCGTGTCAAACCGTCAAGTTTTCTCACACAAGCTAGCCACTTGTGAATGGCTAACCGTAAGAAACTTAAAACAGCTCAGACACTAATGCAATGAAGATCAGGAGAGTATAGTGTTTCCCCAGGTCGTTATGTCCCAACGAGTTGTGCGATGAATCACCCAACAAATAGTGATCGAGACGATTTGAACGGAAAAGAGTTTTTGAATGATTATGACTAAAGAAAAAGTATATAAATTACAGGGGCTTAAATGCAAATTAAAGAAAATTAAAAAGATAAAATATATTAAATAAACGCTATCACTATTTGCAAAATGATGTTTTTGATTTTTCTTTCTTTTATAAAACTTAAATTAAAAACTACGTGACGTACTAAAGAAAATGTGAAACTAAAGCAATATAAATCCTAAAAATATGAAAATGACATTTTTACAATCCTAATGATAAGAGAAAATTTTTAGAAAAAGAAAATTATTTTTAAAACTATTTATCTAATTATTATTAATTAAAAACTATTTTTACTTATTTAATAATAACCTAAAAACAAGAAATTATGAAATAAAGCTAGAAAAATGAAATTATGACTTAGAAAAATCTAAAATAACTAAAGAGAATTTTCAAAACTAATTTTATATTTTTATGATTATTTTTCTATTTTCTATGAATTAAAAACTATTAAAAACTAATTAAATTGCTAAAAAATACAAATTTAACTAAGAAAAATCTGGAAATATATTTTTTTGACTTTTTATATTTATCTTAACCTAGGAAAATTGAAAACTTATTTTTTTGAAACTTTTCTGAATTAATTGTATTAAAAGCTAATTAAAAAGGCTTAAAAACTGTTTTAAATGAAGAAAAATAGCAAACAGTGATGAAAAATTATGAAAATTTCAGGAAAAGTCTAAAATAATATACTGAATCTGAGAAAAATATAAAAACAGTGGCTTATGTGTAGGAAAATGAAACTGCAAAGACAAGTGCTTATAAATAAGCACTTGGAATAAGCAAATGAACACAATAAGCTACCAAACTGAAACAAAAGCTATAATATGTTATAACTACCCAAATGCAACTTGTTACAACTATCCTAAACCACTAAAATGCAAACTACAAAGATATGATGATTTGAGCTTGAATGCTAAAAGCAGTTTGTAACCACCACTTTGCAGCCTAAGAATAAGCCACCCAATAAGCTGGAAATCAAAAAACAGAAGTTGGATCCTAAACTAGACCTGGCTGGCTACTTATAAACCAAAGATGAGACCAAGGTAAGCTCTTATGAGCTTGTGACAAGCCCTGCAAGACCCTGTGCGGACTCAGTATTAACTGAGTTAGTGCACAGGGCAAACAAGCCCAACTTGACCAGCCATTTTGAAACTTTTACAAAATTGCTAAAATTCAACAAAAATCATAATAAGTAACTTGACCAGCTGAACTAGATAAACCCACAATTTCACTTGATTTGAACCAAAATTGAGGCTATGAAAAATCACCCAAGGTGGGCTGAAAACTGGATTTTCAATTTTTTACTTTTGAAGCAGTTATGAAACTTTGACCAAGATGAACTTTGAAACCAATTTATGGACTGATTATGATGTAATATGTTAAATTAAGGTTACATAAGGCTACTCCATTGATTTCTAAGCACAAATCAAACTTTTGATTTCACAATTTTTTGACAGATATGAAATGAAGACAGGATGATGGTGATTTTGACTTTTAAGGTGCACAAATGATGTTTGATGACTAAATTGGTTCAAGTGAACCTAATTGAGACTGATTATGCATATTTCAAACACAAATAAGAGCTCAAGCTCAAATAACCTACTGATCCAAACACTCTTTAAATTAATCTGTCTAGCAACTTCAACTATTCTACCCACTGATTAAGCTAATGCTAACACTAAAATTGAATCTAGTTACCCTAATTACCACTAGTTAAACAGGTTTAAGATACTTATTGACCACAGATTCCAACACATTCACTTATTGTAACTGAATTAAAAATGGAAAATGAGATACAAACTTACAAGTGTCCAGCTTATTATGTAGCTTATACCAAACCCAAACCAAACTAAGCTACTCAAATCCAACCAAAATCAATTCTGCATCAACCCCATTCCAATTCCAAAACTGCTTGAGCCAATATCTCTTCACAGTTGACTTTTGTTGACCCAAAATGAAAATTGCTTGAAACTGTTTTCCAAGCTTATCAAAAGCTATAATAAGCTTAAGTAAACTTGTTTGAACTTAAAAATAAGCTAATAGAAGCTTTAATACAAGAGTTTGAAACTCAATTTTTCAACAGTGAATATGAAAGCATGAAGCTTAAATTAAACTTTGAATTAGGACTTGAAAACAGATTATATTGATAAAACAACTTAGTTTGAGTACATAAGAACAGAAGATTACATCTTTAAACTTAATTTAGAACATTAATATTAAAAACGACATACAAATGAAAATAAAAACTAACTACTACTCCCCACTCTCTTTATTCTTCCTCTTTTTATATGCAAAACATCTTTCCCACTTGTTCTGAGCACTTCCCACCATTAATCTGGACCTTTGGATGAGTTGAGACTATATTGGCCGTTTGATCAAATTTGGCGCCAAAAGTGTTTTTGCTAGTTGGGGTTGAGTGAAATGGAGGAGGGGGCATTAAATGCATCTTGGAAGGTTATTGAGGTGGGGGGAACAAGGAAAGGTGAAGGTGAGCTGGATTGATGGGAGGACTGGTGTTGTAGGGCAGTGGTTGGGAGAAGAAAGAAAAAGAGAGGGAAACCTTAGGCGGGTTGGTTTTGTTTGACCAGTGGGTTTGACCGGTTTTAATATATGAAAAGGGGGGGTCAAAGGTAGGGGTCACAATGGATTAAGGCAGGGGTCCAAAAAGGTTATGGCAGGGGGTCATGACCTAAGTTTAATATCAAGGACTTGTTTTGCAATTTTCTGAAAGATCAAGGACCAAGGCTGCCAATTTTGCAAAGTTGTTTCAAGGGACCAAAAGTGACAAGTTTCCATAGAACAAGGACCAAAATAGACATTTTCAAAATTCCAAGGACTAATTTTGCCAATTTTTAAACTTGAAGGACCAAACTTGTAATTTATCAAAACTTTTGATATTTTTCACCAAAGGACTAATTTTGACAAGTTATGATTTTAAAAGGACCTTTGGTGATTTTACTTTTGAAATAAGTGCTCAGGGACTATTTCTGACAATTTTTGAAACTTGGGGGACTGAAACTGCCAATTATGCAAACTTAGCTCATTTTTCATCTAATTTTAAAAATTTTGCATCTGAAACATATAAAAATGCAATTTTGAGATATTTTCAGTATTTTGATGCATTTCTGAGCATTTTTAAATGTTTTGCAGTTCAGATTTGACCAAAAATGATGAGTATTTACACACTCATCATGTATCGCTTGACAAATGATGTGAACAGGTCTGGAGGACTAACAAAAGAAAACGACAATGGACGAAAGCGACAGGAGGATCACCAGGGAAGCCGAGACCAGGACCAGCAAAACAAGAGGCAGCGAATAACCAGAAACTATGGAGCAATAACTCAAGGGCCCAAAAGATACGCAGGTCCACATCCTATGTGCACTCGATGTAACTATCACCACTCAGGAGACTGCCCAAGGTGCAAAAAATGTGGACAGACGGGCCACTTCGCACGGAATTGCTCAAACAGGACTGGCAATCAAGGAAGAAGGTCAGCATGTTACGAGTGTGGAAGTCTAGATCACCTTCGGAATACCTGTCCAAAGTTGAAAAGAACTCCCAACCAAGGAGGTAATCGTCCAAACCTGGCGTTGGCAATAGAAGGCCCACAAGAGCAGAACATTGATGTTCCCCCCGCACGTGGTCGAGAATTCTATATGGGCACCGAGGAAGCCCGCAACGCGTAATGGGTACATTCTTTTGAACAACCACCTTATTTCTGTACAACATGATTTTGAGTGCATAACTTCCTTCCAATTTTTACCACGTTCACGACATTGATTAATTTGAGACCTAACGATATCGACCTTAGTTGTAAATTATTTTTTTGATTTGATTTGCATAAGAAAATCCAAGATCGAACGAATCTTTCAAAATACTTCATTCAAGGATGTTGAATCCGATCTTTCTAACAACTTGTTTCCTAGATTGATCTAGTGACAGTTCTTCTTTGATGAGTTGCGAAAATCAAGCTAAGAGTCAAGTTTTTACTCAAAAGGTCTTTTGAGGGCTACGTTCGGTGTTGGGTAAGTTTACCCCATCAAATCTGATCACGGGCACGTATTTAGTTGGATGAGGAACCCATATGCATGAGCATTGACATGATCATTTAGACTATTCGTACAAGCATGAACTTTTAGAACTCTTGTCGAGGTTCGGACAATAGTATCAATAATTGAATCACGAGGACGTGATTCCTATAACCGGGGAAGAATGTCACAATTCTCAATTTCCGGTCATTTCTTAAATCTTACTATTCATCTCAGGAATTTACTATTCATCATTTTACTATTCATCGTTTTTGAAGTCGATTTGATATTCTGAGAACGTATTTCAAAATTTACTATTCATGAAACACTATTCATTCACGAAGATAATAACTTTTCATGCTTCACTATTCATCATTTATCGTAAACTAGGTTTACGAGTATCAAATTCGCGTAACCTTAAGGGTTTCGCTGCGAATTCATGAACAATCATTAAGGACATTTCATATAGACTAGAGTTAGTCTACATATCATTAATAACATCATCATCATAGTAGTTCATGCATGGTTTTGCATATTTCATTAAACGTATAATTTCTTATTAAATAAACGCTATCGCGTAATCATTTATTTTGAATAATTTATCCGACACTTCCAAAAATTATCCTAAAATATTTTTATACTCATTTTAAGGTTATAAAAATTATAATATTAGTTTACACGGTGTTTTAAATTTATTTTGAATATAAATTGTTATGTATATATATTTACGACGGTTTTCGTAAATACTACTCGATAATTATTATTTCACTCAATTCTTGTAAGAAATGTATTTTTATAATTTTTACAACTTCGATATATTTTATTTTGCTCCGTTAAAATTTATTTCTAGCTAACGCTACCTCAAATACCTATTTTAACTTACAAGTTACCTACTATACTTACACAATTATAAATTTACTTATACAAATGCACCACATTTTCTTTTTCTTTTCTCCTTGTCGACCAAAACAAGTGACACAACAATATTTTACACAAAAATCTTACTAGCTCTTACACTTATACACTAATAGACTACCACATGTATTATTTCTAGTTATAATACTTACATAAACACATACATACACATTACTTAGGTGAAAATCAAAAACTCTCTCCCCATTTTCTCTCTTATAAACCGACCAAGGAAGAAAGACAAGAAGGAAGGCAAAAATTTTCAATAACAAGTTAAATTAGACACTCTAGTATACTCTTATTTAAGGTTTTGCAATAAAAACCTAGGGTAATTAGGAAAAACCTTGTTCCATAAACCTCATCTCTATACTAGTTAGCAGTTCATGATCATTTTTAATCTTTTATATTCATACTTTGGTTATTTTTATCATGCTTGAAAGAAAACATGCAAGTTATATGAGTATCTATACCACTTTTAATGTTTTTAGTACTTATAATTTGTATATATCATCCTATAATTAATCCCTTGAAACATATCATTTTTGATGATGTTTAGGAACCCATGACACCCTAAGAAGGTGTATGGTAGGTTTAGAATAGATTTGGTGTTGATTTGAAGTGGTTAGAATAAGTATTACGCGAGAAAAATCAATTTCGACAACAATAAATAGTGGTCTGATCATTTTTCTGAAATCTGGAAAATTCGACAGTTTATAAAATATTTTGGGCTAGAAATACAGAAAATATACTTTAAAACAAAACCGTGGCCGCTTGAACGGGTTAAAACGGATTTATAACGAAGAAGTTATGCTATTTTCAAGTTTAACGACGAAAACTATATTTTCCGGAAAATAGCATGCTGTCCAGAATTTTTAAGTGTCAAAAATGAGTTTTAAACGTTATCTAAGTGAGTCGATTTATCAAAAATATATTAGTATACATTAACACGAAGCTAAGGATATATAAAACGTAGAAAACGGACTTATAACGACTAAATTACACGCGTTTAAATAAGGTTGACGTAACCATTTTCACAAGTATAACACTTATATATATTTCCTATTAGTCAAAAATTATTGTCATGAGTGACCATGTTGAGAGTCGTTTTTAACATCGATAGAATACTTTTTAGAAAAAGATGTCTTCTAGTAAAATTAAGTTCACCTAGCCTATTTTCGAAAATGTTCAACCGTTCGTCAAACGGAGTTGTGACGAATAAAATGCGGTCATTCAAACTTTGCCGAAAACCACACTTAAACAATATTTTTAGTCCAAGTACCCTACTTCACCTATGTTTTCCCCATGATCGAGACCTCTATGATAAACATTTAAAAGCTAAGACTTTGAGATAATGCTACAAGCTTTCCAAAACCGTTGAGTTTGTTTCCTAACACTCGATATTCACTATTTTACGACTAGCTTTTCGAGGTCATTTAGTCACTTTCATGAATTGTTAAATCATATTGTTTTACGACGAAAAGCTATAATTTCTTGATAAATCACTAAATGATATTGTAGAATATCATTTCAACGTAAATACTTGTAAAGTAATTTATAAATTGTCAAGACGTTATAAGATTATTTTTCGACGATAAACTTTATTTTCAAAAGTGTACAAGTGGTATGGATATCATATGAGTTTGCATGCACGCCATTGTCTCGTGACTTATATTAGAGTACATCATTCATATAGGGTTGCGGATAGAGATTTCACCTCATTTCTGTGTATTCATGTTGGCATCATAATTATTGCAACAGGTGAGTAATCACATCCCCTTTTTACCCTTTTTACTATATTTTGGGGCGAAATGCATGAACCATTCTTGAACTAAATTGATTACTACTCTTATGAACTCGTTTGACTAGAACTTTTGAACTCGAATCAAATCCTTAAACATAATTACGAACCTATGACTTGTTTGAACTTATTGAACCGTACTTGCTATGACCCTAAAAGTCTCGCCTTATTGGTGGAGCGTACAAAGTCTCCCTTGTTCGGAGCAACCTAAAGCCTCCCAGGTCCGGAGCAGGTTGTCTCCCTATGGGAACGGAGCATTTTAAATTTAAATTCTCCCATGTTCAGAGTGTTCTTAATTGTATATAATAGTTGTATAATGTACTGTTCGTACATTCGCATTGTTAGTCTCCTATTAGTAGGTAGTATGGATAGCGCTATTAGAGGTCGGCCAACCTCTCGTCCACTATGTTACGGGACGCATATTATTTATTCTAGGGGCTTTGCCTGGAATACATTATTATATACGTAGTGCTATATTGTGAACTGTTGTTAGCCTTAATAGTTTTATTTGAAGTGATGGTCATTCACGTTTAGGAACTTTGTATCGTGTGTTAGGTATCGTGATAGAATAGTCATCGGGCTCATGGATTGGACTAAGCTAAATGGCTAGGCATTGTGTTAAGCTAGCCTAGTAAACGTATAAGTTAGCCCAATCCATGTCCAACCCACGAAAAGCCCAAGCAAAGCCTTTTAGGCTTTTATGCCTCTTGTACTATAAATACCCCTCAAATGGTCATTTGAGGGGTGTGCTTGAAAGTGTGTGTGTGTGTGTTCTTCCTTTGCAATAAACATCATCTTTATTGTATTTATCTTTTATCTCACAACATACACGGTTTTGTATAATCTTCAAGTCACCGTCATCTTTATCTTTTCTTTCTTCTAAGCTTTACGTTTGTGTTTGTGTTTCACGTTTTATACGCGTAAGGTGTATTACGTGTGTTAGGTTCGCTTGTTAAAGTGATAAGGTTGATATATCGTAGTGGTCCTACAATTGGTATCAATCGCCTAACAATGGTTTAGGAGTGTTTGTGTTTGTTTTGAAGGGTTACGCGTATAAGCTCACGTTAGTCAATATTGTGACGCTTAAAGCTTTAACTTTTGCACTCAAAAATTCAAGATTCTTGTGGTTTAAGGTTTATTTGGTGCTAAAGTTTCAGTTTTCTGCAAAAAGTTCCAAGCTTTACGTGTTTTTCTTCATTTTTAAGCTCGTTTTTGGTTCATTGGTCATTTCTACTCGTAACTTTTCTAGGCACTTTGGGTGAAAAAGGTCAATATTTTTGGGTTATTCGAGTGTTTTTAAGGCTATCTGGGCAAAAGAAATCATTTGAATCATTGGAAATTTCTTACGAGTAGAAGTCAAAAAGTCAAAACCCTAGTTTTCTACTCATAACTTTTTGGTGAAGAATCTTCGAGCTATAACGGTTAACGAGCCATGGTTAACTTTTGATGATTTATGTGGGTTTTATACATGTTTTTTGACTGTTTTTATGCTTATTTTGTGGGTCAGAAATTTTTTTTTCCAATTTGTGGGTAAACAGTCTTTTATTCAAGTTTGGTATCCTTATTTATTTGGTCAAAAATGTCCTGGTAATTCATGTTGATATCTGTTTTTGTGTCTATGTCCAAAACAGTACCAAAGTGGATATTTTTTGTTACCAATCTTTATCCGTGAAGAAGTCAAAGTGGTCAAACCGTCAGTTTCTATGGTCATATGAGTAAAAAAGGAAGCATTTTTTTCTTTTTCTGGGTAACGTATGAAGCTGATCGGAAAAACATGGTCGGAAAAACTCACCGAAAAAAGTCAAAGGGTCAAAACCCTAGTTTTCTACGCATAAAAAGAATCTACAAAGGTGTTACGCGTAGCTGTGAAGTTACGTGTATGAAAACTTACGCATATGCTCTTACGCATAAGCCTTGGCTTACGCGTAAGAATGGGCTACGCTTAAGGCTCTTTTACGCGTAAGGCTACGCATAAGATGTTACGCGTATGCCTACGCATAAGCAAGATGCTACGAGTAAGAAAGTAATGAGCAGAAAAGAAATGTTATGCGTAAAACATACAAAGACCTTGACCACATACCAAATACCAAAACAACTAATAGACCTCAGTCCGATGGAACCAACCAAAACAGACTACAAACTATATGAAAAACTGAGTTTGAAAACATACAAAACCAATCCTTGACCTAGACTCACTTCAAAAACACTCACTATCACTCCCCATCTCTTATTCTATCAAGACTCAAAAAGAAAATATACAAGTAATCTCAGTTTTGATTCAATTTTTGATGTAATCTTTTAAAGATTATTTCAAATGAATCAATTTCATCATCGATTTTATTGTGTTATTATCCGAATATTAAGTAAAGTAAAATAACAAGTATGTTAATTCACTTTCTTGGTTCGGTTTTGAACTTAAACGAATATACAACAATTACACCAACCCAAGACCATATTCTAATGATCTTGAAGTCATTTTCTCTGATTTCGTGATTTGTATTAAGTAGCACATGAAGACAAGGGTCGGATTAGGATGTATTTGTGTTTGGATGATTCGTTTATGATGTTGAAATATAGAGGAGATGAGATTTGTAAATGGGAGTTGTGATGCGTATGTTTTTCCAGATCTATCTTGGGAGAGAAAATGTGTGATGGAGGCGTTTTTTATCAGGTTGTGTTTTAGGTTTAAGTGAACTAAAATGTGTTAGACATTTTATATTAACCGGATTTAAGGTATTTGTTTGGTGGGCTTGAGCTGTTTTAGCACAACCGGTTAAGGATATTGGATCGGGCCATTATATTATTATGAGTTTGGGCTTAAGCGAAGATCACAGTATGTGGCTGGATCGGATATCACGTTGGACTGTGATTTATTGATATATACATCTAAGATTGAATGATATATAAAAAGTTGTTATCCGAATTTTTTTCAAAATTTTGATACAATTTTTTATTTTGTTATCAAATGAATGGTATTTTTGGTATGGTAATTTTTCACGGAAGGATACAAATTCACGGCTTGAACGAAGATGTGAAAAATGACTACGGAGTTTTACGGTATTATTGATGCGGAATTAAAGTGACATTTCACGGGTGGACTTCTTTATCTCTGAGACGATGGTTGGTTGGATGCATGTCTCAAGATAACTTGTTGGAGCACATTATGAAATTTGAAAATCTGGTTATAACTGGAAAGGAGTTATGTTGTAGTGCTCACAGTGTGTAACCATCACTTTAAGGAGTTACGTTGTTGTGCTCAGTGTCACACGAAGTTGTGGATTGTTCAAAAATTTATAACAAGCAGCAAGTCACAAGTTGGGATGCTTACTTCCTTTTCAAGTTAGTCGTACCAGGCTATCTCCATATGTGGTCATTACTATTAGCCGGTGAATTCAAAGGAGGTTCTTTTAAAGGTTGGTTAGAGAAAATTATTGAGAGTATTTTGGCAACATATTCTCACAGAATTTTGATCAAGCTATGATGTTAAAATTGCATCAAGAAGGTAATACGGCATGTACGCAACATTATGATGATTCCGATAGCTCGCAACCATCAGGAGGGAGAAGTTGGTATTTCATCTTCCGTGATTGGATTACAAAGGGATTTTTGCTTAAGACTGAAGAAGGAGAAGTAGTGTGTGTACGTCAGGGCTTTTTACCAACTTGGATGCAATACTAAGTGAGTTATGTTGTTATGATGTTCCCAGAACGACAACCATTGTACTTCAAGAGTTTACTTTCTCCGCTGCGTGTCTGAAGATTAAAGACGTGTTGGAAGAGTGTTGTCGGTTCAGGAGGGAGCAATGAAAAAAAAAGGCTCACTAGTTAGGAGGGAGTAATAACCTAACTAGACCGTTACAGTTGAAGTTCAGAGCTACAAGAAGATCATTTGCCGAGGTCATCGGAAGGGAAAACTTCAAGTTTGCCTCAGTATCTAGACTACAGAGACTCTGCACTTCAAGAAAGTCAACATTGTTCTTTACTATTGTAATTTACTTTGTTTTGTATTTATAGGTCTCATTGTAACCATTCACGTGTGACGCTATCTTGGAGGGAGATTGTTAGCCTTGCTTTTTCTAAAGATAACGTCACTTACGTGAATTGGACTAGATGTGTAGTATACTTTGCCCTTAGGGACTAGTATCGTTTAAGTGGCAAAGTTAGAACCTATAAATACCCCTCATGACTCTCCATGAGGGGTGAGGTGAAGCATTTGGTTAGTGTATGTTTGTTCTTATCAATAAAAGTTATCCTTATCTTCTCCTCCCTCTCTCTAGTTTCTCTTACTAAAAAGGATGAAGATCTTCATCTTCTTCCACCAACATAGACCTCCAAACCACAACAACAAATCTATCCACACGAACAACAAGTCATTCAACAACAGTATCCACAATACCAGGAACAAGGAATCACTGATCTCAAATCTGATCAAGAAGACCCTATGTCCCAAATACTTTCTCTCTTGGGAAAAGTAATCAAAGGTCGCTATTCCACACCAACTAACAACAACCAAAGGATTTCGTCAAACACTCGCAACAGGCAAATTGCATAGCCGGGTGTGAATATGGGTAATCAAGGTCAAATGGTTGGAGTTATTGGGAATCAGCAGGGATATGCTACTGGATTTCGTATGGGTAATCAGGCAGTTCCGTATCAGGGTAATCAGTTGGGTCAGAATGTTGGAAATCAGATTAGACAGAATGTTGGGAATAGAGCAGTGGGTAATCAGAATGGGTATGTTGCAGCTCCAGTCATTGAGAATTATGGAAATATGAATCAGGGTAATCAGATTAAGTGTTACAACTGTCAAGGAGTGGGTCACATGGCAAGAAACTGTCCCACTAATCCGCACAAAAAGAATGGTGATTTTCTTCGGAAAGCTGCTTTGTTAGCGGATAAGCAAGAAGCGGGGTTACAGTTGAGTGCTGAGGAAAATGATTTTTTCGCTATTGTGGATGAATTGGAAGACCTCGAGGAACTCAATGCGAATTGCATCTTCATGGCAAATC
This sequence comes from Chrysanthemum seticuspe, assembly GCA_019973895.1. Lineage (NCBI taxonomy): Eukaryota > Viridiplantae > Streptophyta > Magnoliopsida > Asterales > Asteraceae > Chrysanthemum > Chrysanthemum seticuspe. The sequence continues at coordinate 142,411,125 of BPTQ01000009.1, read as the reverse complement.
TTCAGGAAGCTAAGTATGACACTGAGTCAGACTCACCTCCTGTCTATGACGCCAATACAGTATCTGAGGTACCAATCATTGATCCATGTTATAACAATGTCATATCTGATGTGTTTACTCATGACGAACAGAATTCTGTGACGCCAACACCCACTTATGATACATACTTGGACAATCCGAGTTGTAGCAATACGAACTCCGAAACTCCATATGTGGATCCTAGTGGAGGCTTTGTGGCACAAAATACTGAGACTGATGAGGAAACATGTGCTTATGTTGAATCATTAATCAATCAATGTGGCATTGAAGTTGAGAAAGTTAGAACGGTCAATCGCGAAGTTAAGGCCGCAAATGCTAAATTGACCGCTGAGCTTGAGAGCTACAAAGAGAACGCCGGAGCTTTTGAATTTCATACAAACAAACTTTCAGAATTAGAAATTGGTTATCGAGATTCTGTTTTAAGAGAAAAACAATTGCAACTCAAGTACGATACACTTTATGTGAATCTGAATTTGAAAATAAAATCTTTAAACAAGGAAATTTCTGATCTAAATGACCAACTTTCTAAACAAAAAGCAACATATTCTGATCTTGAAAAAGAGAAGAAGAAGTTGATCACTGATATTTCAAAACGAGAAGATTCTCTTCTTGATGAGATTCTGGACAAAAATGAAATGATCAAAAAATTAGATAATTTACTTCCTACAACGGGTCAATCCGCTAAGACAAACAAGATGCTTTCTAATCAAGTAAATCCGATTTTTCATACTTCTCACAAAATGGCTCTTGGTAACTCACCTCCTTCGTTCCTCAAGAAACCTCAGAAATCTCAGAATGTTTTAAACAATGGAAAACCTTTGCATGAACCAATAGTTGTGCATGATTCTCTTGAAACATTGGAACTATCTGAGGAGAGTATATCAAAAATGAAACAAAAACATCCGGAAATAAAACCTATTGATTATAATAAATGGAACCAAATTAATGGTATTTCGTTTGTTTCTCAATCAACGTTTTCCACCAAACCAAGTGTTTCAAACAAAGTGTCAACACCAGTTTCAAAATCAGTTTCAAAACCAGTTGTAGTCTCCAAATCTCTTTCGAGCATTGAACAAATGTCTTCAAACAATCCTTTTAACACAAGTGATGCGAGAAGTATTTTGGAAAATGTGAAAACTAGAATTGCGGATCTTCAAGAGACTGTTAAAACTAAAACCAATATTACAATGAACATCTGGTTTAACAGTTTTGATAATGAACAGAAAAGGTTTTTTGAAACTCAAATTGCCCCTCAGCTAAATAACATCAACTCAAGGGTAATTCATTTTGAACAAGCATTTTTGAAAGAAACAGCTGACTTTGTCAAGGACCATAAATCCCTAGTAAAGCAAGCTAATGAAAGTCTAAATGATTCTCTCTTCGAAGATGTTCTGACTACTGATATTATGTCCATTATTTTGCAAACATATTCTGTTGAAGATCATGAAAGACTCCAGTCTGAGACCTCTGAAATTGTTTCAAAATATGAAAATGCTCTTGCTAAACTTGAAAAAAAAATGTGTCATATTTTAAACAACTTGATCGAAAAACTGAGGAATGCAAGTATGATAAATTATCGTATGAGCGTGCCTACAATGACATGAAAGCAAAAAATGATCTTTTGAGGGCTCAGCTGGAAAGTCAACAAGGAAAGGCAGTGGAAACTGTGATTACAAAACCATTGACTGCGGAGAAAGCAAATGTTACCATACCGGTTTCAAAACCAAAAATGTCTGTTTCTATGCCTCCTCCAAAAGTCAATAAGAAAAATGTTTCATCAAAACCAGTCACTCCATCTGCCTTGCCTAAACAAACTGTTGAAAAAGGGAAAGCGATTATTGATAATCCAAAAGTTTTAGCACCTGGACTTTTTAAGATGAGTACCACTAATGCGTCTGCCTCCACATCTAAAACATATGGAACAAACGACATAAGTTTAGAAAAGCACTCTAAAGAGACTAGGAAAGCTGAAACCACCTCCTTTGATAAACATGTAAATCCTAATGCGTGTACTTTACCTTCTACAGGACTAGAAAGCACCTCTAGGAGCAGCAGACTAAAGCCTAAGAGCAATACGAGAAGAAAGTAGAAGAACACCCTAGGAATTTACAGCTTTTGAATAAGAAAGACATTTCATCTGAATGTACTGAACCTATGAAACTTGCTAAGTCTAATGAATGTGTTGAATCTCTTTGTTTAACTTGCAAGAAATCCTTAATTACTGTTCAAGATGATTGTGTTTCTAAGAATGTGATTGATAAGCCTGTTAAGAAGAACGTCCCAAAAAGTACTTCTTGGGTTTTAGGTTCCTTGAATCATGAATTACTCTAAGTAATGGAACCACGGACATGCTTGGTATAACTGCTGACAGAAGAATGTAACCACGGATGAAGACAACCGCGGCTAGTAGTATTGTGTAACTACGGATAGTATATTGTAATCACTGCTAGTCTTGTATAGTCGGTTAGTTTATTGTATTAGATAAATATGGAAAAGATATTTATCTTGTAGGTTACGTATTGTATTATGTATAGGACTCCTTAGTCTATAAAAGGAGGTTCTAGGTTAGTTTGTAAGTTTTATATCTGAGGTCGATACACTTCAAGGTTGAAAAACCATAATACTGTAAGAGTATTCGTATTATCAATAATATTGAGGTGTTGAATGTTAAGTTGTTCTTCTTCTTAAGATTAAGTGTTAAATTCCGCATAATACTTAATAAGCTTTTGTTACAAAGTCAGTTTCTATATTAGATCATTTGCTTAACTGGGATCAACAAGTGGTATTAGAGCTTGTGATCTAGAAACTGTAACCAAGAAGAAGTTCTGTCTTATTTGAGAAAGTGAAGATGTCTGACGAAACTCACATGGTGACTGCTTCAAAGGTTCCTATGCTCAAGCATGGTGAATATCAAATCTGGAGAATGCGAATGAGGCAATACATTCGTATGATTGATTACTCTCTAGGATGTAGTTGAAAAAGGTGATACTCTTCCTAAGAAGGGTGCTGATGGTAAAGTGATTGAAATTGTCAGTGAAGTTGACAAAGCTAAGAGGAAAATGGAGATCAAAGCTCACAGTATTCTCTCCATGGGAATACCTAATAAGTATGCTTTGGACTTTGAACAATATGAGTCTGCAAAAGAACTATTGGATGCTCTTGAAACAAGGTTTGCTGGTAATGAAGCTACAAAGAAGTCAAGGATGAATATGCTCAAGCATGAATTTGAAACCTTCACTGCTCTTAGTGGAGAAAAACTTGATGGCACATACAATAGACTTCAAAAACTCATTAGCCAACTAAAGTATGTGGACTACAAGGTTAATCAAGAAGATATTAATTTGAAATTCATTCGAAGCTTATCATCTGAATGGGCTATTCATACCATTGTATGGAGGAATAAGGTGGACTTTGATAAGATGACTCTGGACAATCTTTATAACAACTTGAAGGTTTATGAGTCTGAGAAAAACTTTGCCAATACATCTTCTGCTAATCAAAAGATTGCTTTTGTATCTACAAATCACAAAAATTCACAAGACGTAACCACTGCTGCTTATGGGATAACCATGGCTATTGCAAACAATACCACTGTTAGTGATAATGTTAGTGATGGTGCAATTTGTGCCTTTCTGTCAGATTTAACTACCAGTGTTGATGTCTTGAATCAAGATCTAGATCAAATTGATCCTGATGATCTTGATGAGATTAACCTTCAATGGCAAATGGCAATGTTGACTCTCCAAGCAAGGAAGTTTCTAAGAAGAACTGGAAGACAGGTTAGGTATGATGGTCAAAGGAGAGCTGGGTTTGATAAGAGTAAGATGGAGTGCTTTAACTGCAAGAAGAAAGGTCATTTTGCTAGGGAATATCGAGCTCCTAAAAGAATTGAAGGCATTAAGAAGACTACAGAAGAGCCTGCAGCTTCTTCAGCTTTGGTTGCTCAAGATGGGATTGGTGATTATGACTGGAGTGATCAAATTGATGAAGGTCCAAATGCAGCTTTTCTTGCTAGTGAAGCTTCAAAGGAGCATAACTTTGCTCTAATGGCCTGTGCTTCATCTTCTGGTTCAGATTCTGAGGTATCTAATGATTCTACATCATCTACATGTTCTTTTAAATCATGTAATGATAACTTAGAAGCTCAAAAGGCTATCACTGAGAGTATGAGGAAAGAGGTAGAAAGACTAACTATGGATAACTTAGGTTATAGAGTTGGTTTAGAGAGTGTAGAAGAGAAGCTTAGATACTGTATTAAATGTGAGTTTGAGTATGTAGATAAAATCAATATACTAGGTGGTGAAATTGATCTTAAAAATAGAGAGATTAAGATGCTCAAAGATCAACTAGCAGAGGCAGAGAGTGTAAAACAAAAGACCCTAGAAGAAAAAGAAAAACATGTTGTTAGGGTTGCTAAAACACAATATGCTTCTGATGTAGTAAATAAACCAATAGGTCAAAAATTGTTTAAGGATGGTACTGGGCTAGGTTACAATGATATGCCACCACCGTCACTTATGAAATTTGCACCACTAGCTAAAGAACTGTCATTTAGTAGTGAATTCAGTTTTAACAAACCTGTAGAAGGGTCAAGTAATACTGAAACACCTAAGATAGGTTCTGATAATTCAACTGATGCTCCTATAATTGAAGACTGGGAATCAGATTCTGAGGAAGTTAGATCTGAATCAACTCAATCTGAAAAGATAGATAATGTTAAGAAAGTTGATTCTAAACAAGCCAACCTTGTACCTAGATTTGGAGCTAAAGTTACCAAGAAAGTAGTTGAGTACAAGGAAATACCTAGGGAACAGATGAGGCAATATAAACCTAGAGGTAATCAGAGAAGCTTAAATGGCCTAATTTCTAGTAGACTAGGTGATGAGTTTCAATGTGTTAAAAAGGCTTGTTATGCTTGTGGTAGTTTTGAGCACTTACAAAGAAACTGTCATAAAAACAGACCACCAGTTTGGAATCAATGGAGAAGGGTAAATCATCAAAAATTTTCAAAGAAAACAAACCCTCATCCTAATAGTAACATGATTCCTATGGCAGTGTTGATGAGGAATGGGAATACTAAATCAATAGTCACTGTTGCACCTAAATGGGTTCCAACCACTGCTAAGCAAAATGAAAACACGGCTAAGCAGAGTCAAACCACTGATAAGCAAAATATCACCACTGAAACAAAAGAAGTTTTAAAGATTCCAAAGGTGATAACTGACATAGTGGTTGGAAGTCATTTTTATGCTGTTAAGGCCTCAGCAAGTTGGCAATGGAAGCCTAAGACCAAGGTTTTACATCATGTCAACTGTGCATCAATGGACCTAAAGAAATTTGAATATTTTGATGCACAGGGCAGACCCAAGTCAGTACTGGCTTGGGTCCACAAAAGGAACTAACTTGTTTAATTACATGTGCAGGGCAATCTACAAGATGAGCTAAAAGACAAAGGTGTTTTTGATAGTGGTTGCTCTGGGCACATGACTTGGGATGAGAGCAACTTGGAAGAGTTTGAAGCTTTTAATGGAGGATATGTGGCATTTGGCAATGATCCAAAGGGAGGAAAGATTCTTGGCAGAGGAACAATCAGAACAGGGAATTTAGACTTTGACAAAGTCTATTTGGTACAGGGACTGAAGTACAACTTATTCAGTGTTTCTCAAATGTGTGATAAGAAAAACTGGGTACTTTTTGGTAAAGATGAGTGTGTGGTGTTATCTCCTGAGTTTAAGATGCCTGATGAGAAGTTCATACAACTTAGGCTACCTAGGAAGGAGAATATCTATTGTTTTGATCTTAAAGATGTTCTTCCAAATAGGTCCTTAACATGTTTGTTTGCTAAAGCATCTGTAGATGAGTCTATTTTGTGGCATAGAAGGCTAGGTCATCTAAATTACAAAACAATCAATAAACTGGTAAAAGGGAACTTAGTGAGAGGGTTACCTTCAAAGGTTTTTGAGTGTAAGGAATTGTGTGTGGCCTGTCAAAAGGGAAAACAACATAGAGCTTCTTGTAAAACCAAAAATGTAAACACCATATCACAACCATTGTTTTTGCTTCATATGGACTTATTTGGACCTACTTTTGTTAAGAGTTTGAATCATAAACAGTATTGCCTAGTTATCATTGATGATTATAGTAGATTTTTTTGGGTATACTTTTTGGCTGCTAAGAGTGAAACTAGTGAGATTCTCAAGAGTTTCATTACTAAGATAGAAAATCTAGTAAACCATAAGGTAAAGATAATCATATGTGATAATGGAACTGATTTTAAGAATGATGTGATGAAGCAGTTTTGTGTAGCTAAGGGTATAGAGAGACAGTTTAGTGTTGCTAGAACACCACAACAAAATGGTGTAGCTGAAAGGAAGAATAGAACACTAATTGAGGCTGCTAGGACCATGTTGTCAGAGTCTAAGTTACCAACTACCTTTTGGGCTGAAGCTGTAGGAACTGCATGTTATGTGCAAAACAGAAGTAAGGTAGTGAAGCCTCATAATAAGACCCCCTATGAGCTGTTACATGATAGGAAGCCAATGATTGCATTCCTAAAACCATTTGGGTGTCCTGTTACTATCTTGAATACCATAGACTACCTAGGCAAGTTTCAATAAAAAGCTGATGATGGATACTTTTCAGGCTATTCTACTAATAGTAAAGCCTTTAGAGTATACAATAGGAGGACCAAAATTGTTGAAGAGAACTTACATGTTCAATTTAGTGAAAAGAATCCTAGTGTTGAGACCAAAGGACCAGACTGGCTGTTTAACATTGATATGCTAACCAAATCTATGAATTATGAGCCTATCATTGCAGGAACTTCCACTAATGTTAATGCATGTACACAAAAGGATTCTGAAGCTGAATCAACCTCTAAGGAAGCTGATTCTCCTAAGGA
>BPTQ01000009.1:142344705-142402196 GCA_019973895.1 Chrysanthemum seticuspe | reverse complement strand
ATAATCATCTTATCGGACTTTTCATAGGTAGTAGTCGAAAAATAACTTTGAACGGATCCATCAGATACCATAAGTTCTATCATTGTCCTGTGGGTTTACCAAAATCCTTACGTTAGTAACCGAAGGATAGTACATTGTCGAGTATCCCCCAGAATAATACTCCGAAGTGATGGAATGAAGACAAAACGTGTATTGTACGTCAAGGATGTCGAAGTCGGGTTTTCCATCAACCATTGAATCTGAGACTGTTGTACCAGGATCGTCGGAGTTAATCACAAGATAAGAAGGAAAGTCGATGTGGTAAAACAACACCACAATTGTGTAGCTAAGGGTATAGAGAGACAGTTTAGTGTTGCTAGAACACCACAACAAAATGGTGTAGCTGAAAGGAAGAATAGAACACTAATTGAGGCTGCTAGGACCATGTTGTCAGAGTCTAAGTTACCAACTACCTTTTGGGCTGAAGCTGTAGGAACTGCATGTTATGTGCAAAACAGAAGTAAGGTAGTGAAGCCTCATAATAAGACCCCCTATGAGCTGTTACATGATAGGAAGCCAATGATTGCATTCCTAAAACCTTTTGGGTGTCCTGTTACCATTTTGAATACCATAGACTACCTAGGCAAGTTTCAAGAGAAAGCAAATGATGGATACTTTTTAGGCTATTCCACTAATAGCAAAGCCTTTAGAGTATACAATAGGAGGACTAGAATTGTTGAAGAGAACCTACATGTTCAATTCAGTGAAAAGACTCCTAGTGTTGAGACCAAAGGACCAGACTGGCTGTTTAACATTGATATGCTAACCAAATCTATGAATTATGAGCCTATCATTGCAGGAACTTCCACTAATGCTGATACAGGTAAACAAAAGGATTCTGAAGTTGATAAATCTTCAAAGGAAGCTGATTCTCCAACAGAGTTCTATTTGGTTGAAAAGTGGAAAGCTGGTACTGTTCCTTCCATCATACACAAGCAAGGTCCCTCTGATGATGATGTACAGAATTCTGGAGTCAAAGTTGATCATCATCAAGATAAGGATGAGTTGTTGCAAGATAACTCAGTGTCGGTAGAAGAAATTGAAAAGAAGAAAAAGCAGTCTGCAAGCACTGCTAAGCCTACTGAAAGTGCTGATAGGCCATTTGTAAATGCTGACAAGCCATCTTCTACCACTGATAGTTCAAGTGCAATTCCTGCTACAAGTACTGATGATAGTACTTTCTTTGGACCTAATCCAAAGCCACTATTTGGTGAAGAGGAGTATCCACATGATCCTAATATGCCTGACTTGATTGAGATGGATACTCCTACTGATGATGAAGACATGGATGAATTCTTCAATGCTAATTTGACTAATTTGGACACTGTTATTAATGAAAGTCCAATTACTTCTACCAGAATTCACAAGATTCATCCCAAGGAACAGATTCTTGGAAATTTGAATACTCCAGTTCAAACAAGAAGCAGGGTAAAGAATTCAGAACCCTTTCCTGAACATGGGTTCTTTGCAAGATCTCTTCACAAAAGAAACAGTCATAAAGATCTGCAAAATTGCTTGTTTGCTTGTTTTCTGTCTCAAAAGGAGCCCAAGAGAGTAGAAGAAGCTATAACAGAAGAAGGATGGGTAGAATCAATGCAAGAGGAGCTTCTTCAGTTCAAACTTCAAGAGGTTTGGACATTGGTTGATCTTCCAAATGGGAAGAGGGCTATTGGGACTAAATGGGTGTTCAGAAACAAAAGGGATGAAAGAGGTATAGTAGTGAGGAACAAGTCAAGGTTGGTTGCTCAAGGATATACACAAACTGAAGGTTTGGACTATGATGAAGTATTTGCACCAGTTGCAAGGATAGAGGCTATTAGATTGTTTCTGGCTTATGCTTCATTCAAGAATTTTGTTGTGTATCAGATGGATGTTAAAAGTGCATTTTTATATGGCACTATTGATGAGGAGGTATATGTTTGTCAACCTCCTGGTTTTGAGGATCCTGATCATCCTGACAAGGTTTACAGGGTGAGGAAGGCTATGTATGGACTGCATCAGGCTCCTAGGGCATGGTACGAATGCCTATCTACTTATTTGATGGACAATGGGTTTAAAAGAGGACTGATTGATAAAACTTTGTTCATTAGAAAGCCCAAAGATGATATTTTATTGGTTCAGGTTTATGTAGATGACATCATCTTTGGGTCTACTAACAAGGAGCTGTGCAGAGATTTTGAGAAACTTATGCATGATAAGTTTCAGATGAGTTCTATGGGAGAACTCACTTTCTTTTTGGGGCTGCAGGTTCAACAAAGGACTGATGGTATTTTCATTAGTCAAGACAAGTATGTAGCAGATGTGTTGAAGAAATTTGGGTTTCAAGATGTCAAAAGTGCAAGTACACCTATGGAGACTCAAAAACCTATGCTACCAGATGATGGAAGTCCCAAAGTTGATTTGAAGTTGTACAGATCCATGATTGGATCTTTGATGTATCTGACTGCATCTAGGCCAGACATTATGTTCTCAGTATGTGTGTGTGCAAGATTTCAAGTAACACCCAATACCTCACACATGAATGCTGTTAAGAGGATCTTTAGGTATTTGAAAGGTCATCCTAAATTGGGCCTTTGGTACTCTAAGGATTCTCCTTTTGATTTGGTGGCCTACACTGACAGTGACTATGCTGGAGCTAGTCTGGATAGGAAGTCTACCACTGGAGGATGTCAGTTCTTGGGAAGCAGACTAATTTCTTGGCAGTGTAAGAAGCAAACTATTGTGGCTAATTCTACAACTGAGGCTGAATATGTGGCTGCTGCTAGTTGCTGTGGTCAAGTTCTATGGATTCAGAATCAATTGCTGGATTTTGGGTACAATTTTATGCATACTAAGATTTACATTGATAATAACAGTACAATTTGCATTATCAAAAATCCTGTTTTACATTCTAGAACTAAACATATTGAGATAAGACATCACTTTATTAGAGATTGTAATGAGAAAAGGTTGATTCAAATGGTAAAAATCCATACTGATTTCAATGTTGCTGATCTTCTCACAAAAGCTTTTGATGTGGGGAGGTTTCAGTATCTTGTTGTTAATATTGGAATGATTAATCTCTAAAATTCTCAAATTGTTTTGTATAAGCTTGTAAAAGTATTGGACTGTTATTATGTAATCTTAAGTATTGCTATTACTTTTATATCCACTGATAGTGTTGTTTCTAACCACTGACAGAGTTGATATATCCACTGCTAGTTGTTCTGTGTTTCCACTAACCATTGTGCAGGAAAATGCTAAATCATTATAGAGTTGCAAGAAGTACTGAAATTTCATTGTTCATTCAACAAAACAGTTTACAGCTTACAGCTTACAATGAAAATTCAAGTGCTAATTAAAGACTACATCTATACATGGTTTCTACTACTACTATCCTTGCTGATATCGTTTGAATGCTGGATATGCATTTATCATATGCAAACGAAGCAGCTAAGGATCAAAATGGAAAGGATGGATTGATGCAAACGAAGAAGCTGAAGCTGATTGTGGCAGATAGATGGCTAATATGATAATCTTCTTGTGCTCCATCTTCTCTTACCACCATTCAGCAACTTACTCCATCTTTCCTTTTCCCTTCCTGCTTACGATGTGTGAAGAAGCACCCTGAGTTGGTGCACTAAGACCAAGAACCACCTCTCTGTCACTAGGGAGTGGTGGGTTTCTTGCTCGAGGTCTTGGTTGGGGGTTAGAAGATGAAGGTTTGGAGTTTGAAGTCCTCTTCTTAGAAGAATCATCAGAGTCTTCAGAGGCATCACTTGGATTCACCACACTATCATCTTCTGATGATGGAAGAAATGGAGATTTTTTTTGTCTTGGTTCTAGTGGAGGCAAATAGGTTAGCCATGGGTTTCCATCTTCACTTGATGATGAAGATGATGAAGAGGATGAGGAGGTGGTTAGATCAACCACTTCTGGTTTGTTCCAACTAGGGTTCCACATTTTTATTAATTGGGGATTTTGGAGCAATTAGGGTTTTTATCTCTTGATTGGTTTGGGCGTTTTATGCTATTTGGGTGCTTTTTATAAGTGAGGATTAGGGTTACTGAAGTAACTAAGGGGCAGGTTTAATGTGGTTGGAGAGTTAATGAGGTTCTTGGGGATTGGACTAAGATATATTCTAGAAGTTGACTATGTTGACTTTACTGTTCTAACCCCGGATAGGTTGTTTGTAACCACTTCTGGCTATTTCTAACCACTGACAACTATCATCTTTGTCTCTGTGTTTGTTTTGTGTTGTCTTGCAGGAAAGAAGGATGTGTGTGCATAAGGAGCTAGTGTGTTTGCTGCTTATGTTTGTGTTAAAATATATATATATATATAAATATATATATATATATATATATATATATATATATATATATATATATATATATATATATATATATATATATATATATATATATATATATATATATATAGTTTTTGTGTAATAGATGGTTTTTGTGTCATCCTTCATATCTTGTGAGATCACTTTTCAAGAGGCATGGATTTGCTTGCTCTAATTTGGATCTGTTGGAGAGGTGCCTATCTGTATCCACTGATGGTGTGTTACAACTGCGGACAGTTGTTGTGGAACAACGGATAGTCTGTTACTCTGATACTTCAGGGGTTGTTTTGACACTTTGGCAAAAGTATATATCTCACTTACCAAAAACACGGATGGATCACTTTTGTTAATCTTTGATGAGTGTGTAAATACTCATCATTTTTGTACAAAATAAACTGCAAATTCATCTGAAAACACTCAGAAACACATCAAAATGATCAAAATATCACAAATCAGTGTTTTATGTGTTTTAAATGCAAAAATATCAAAATCAGATGAAAAACATATCAAATTTGCAAAAATTGCAGTTTCAGTCCCCCAAGTTTCAAAAATTGTCAAAAATAGTCCCTGAGCACATAATTCCAAAAGTAAAGTCACCAAAGGTCCTTTTAAAATCAAAAGTTGTCAAATTTAGTCCTTTGGTGAAAAATATGAAAAGTTTGAGAAAATTGCAAAAATGGTCCTCCAAGTTTGAAAATTGGCAAAATTAGCCCCTGGAAAATTGCAAAATGGCAATTTTGGTCCCTATACTTTTGAAGTTTGTCATTTTCAGCCCTTGGAACAAGTTTGATGAATTGGCAGTTCTGGTCCCTGGAATTTCAGGAAGTACACATTTAGTCCTTGTTATTTTAAACCCCTTAAACCCTTTTTGGACCTTGAACCCCAATTGACCCCCCTGTCAAAAAGCCATTTTGACCCCCTGGTATTAATATCCCCAGTCAAAGTGTTTGACCTACACCCCTTTGGCGCCAAACACTTCCTTCCCCACTTGATAGCCTGCAAATCCCCTGCACACTCAACCAAACCATCCCTTATCTCCTTCCCTGTCTCCCCCCACCTCCACACAACTCCAAACCTCATTTATTACCTTATCCCTTCTCCTCACTCAACCAAAACTGACAAAACTACCTTTCCCGCCAAATTTGACAATTTGGCCAAATCTCTTAAAAGTCACCCACTGACCCTGTAACAAGGTGGGATCCACTCAGAAGATGGGAGAGATATTTTTGGGTATAAAGAGGAAGGAAAAGAAGCAGTTGGTGGTAGTAGCTAGTTTTTTAAGTTTTTCCTTTAAAATGTCGTTTTTAAAATTAATGTTGTAGTTTAATTAAATTGTTGTAATTTCTGGTATCTGTATTTCCTTTAAGTTAAAAACAACTTTGTATTGTACCTTTGAGCATAAATTCAAGTTTCCATATAAGTTTCAACATTTATGGTTTACTGTTGAGTATCTCAGTTTCAAACTCTTGTTTATAAGCTCCTACAGGAATCTTTTTATGTTTAAACAAGCTTCTTTAAGCTTATTTTAGCTTCTGGTAAGCTTGTAATCAGTTTCAAGTAATTTCCAAATTTAGTCAACAAAAGTCAACTGCTGGTTGAATCTTGGTTCAGGAATGGATTTGGGTTAAGCTTGATGCTGGAATGGGTTTAGTTTGATTATTCAATCTTGGTTAATTCACTGCTATACTGTCAAAATCTTTCTGGACATCAAGGTGAGTTATCACCAAAACTATCTCAAAATTGCTTTTGTTGATATAATGCTTAGTCAAGGTTGCTAGAATGAAATTGATGCTTGTATTGATGATTCATCAGTCTTGGAATCCTAGTGTAGTGTTTAGTTTAATCTCTGCATAGATAGGTTAGGATTAGGTTTGTTAAAATTACTTATTAAATCAGTAAAGTAGTGTTTGGTACAGGGAGTTTTATCAAGCTCAAGGGTTAGAAATTAATTAAGTTTTGATGAAACAGTATTGAATAGGTTAGAATAGGTAATATCAATTACTCTTTTGCCTTATAAATTAGTGAAAGTCAATTTAAGCTTGAATCTGCTCTTGATCTCATAATAGTTGGAACCAGTTGCCAAAATCTTGCAGATAGGTGTAGAAGTATTTAGGATAGCTTATCTAGGTTTCATTTCATCCACATTCATCAATTGTAGTCTGGTTGATAGGATCAAAACTCAACAAAGTCAAAACATTCAATCTGTTCTTAAAAAGTCAAAACCATTGAAGAACAGTTTTTCTTATGAACTTGCAGACCCTGCCTAGGTTTCATTTCAGTGAGTTAGAGTCTAAAAGTTGGGTTAGTTATACCTTGCTAGGTGGTCTTGATACTGCAACATCTGGATTTAAGTTTAAGCTTATTGAGTAGCTTATTTTTAAGCTGGAACTAGGACTCAGTAGTGCCCTGCACAGGGCAAGTAGGCTACACAGCTTTTGTGCAGATCTTTAAGAGCTTGCACAAAGCTCATTTAAGCACCTCTGGGTCTGAGTTTTGGTTTACAAGCTCCTTGCCAGGTCTTCTTCAAGTTCTAGCATTTTATTTTTAGTCTCCAGCTTATTTAAGTGCTTATTTCTCTGTCTAAAGTAGCAACCCCTTCACTGATTTTAACCAAAAACTCAAAACATCAAATCTGATCTAGCTTGTGATTCAGAGGGTTTGGTTTGTTGAAACTCATTGCATTTTGGTTAAATTAGCTTATCATAGCCTGTATATTAGTTTGGTAGCTTTTGGTGAGCTTTTGGCTTATCAAGTGCTTATTTCCATAAGCACTTCCAAAGCAGTTTCATATTTCACCACACAAGTGCCTGTTTTTCCATTTTTCTTATATTCCTAGTATAATTTTAGACTTTTCCTGAAATTTTCAGATTTTTCCAAGATGTTTAGCTATTTTTCTTATTTTAAATTAGTTTTTAATCATTTTTAATTAGCCTTTAATATAAAAAATTCAGAAAAGGTTCAAAAAAATAAGTTTTCATTTTTCTTAGGCTTAGATAAATATAAAAAGTGAAAAAAGTAATTTTCCATATTTTTCATAGTTCATTTGGTAATTTTTAGTGATTTAATTAGTTTTTAATAGTTTAAAATTCATAGAAAATAGAAAAATAATCAGAAAAATACAAAAATAGTTTTTAAAATTCTAGTTTGATATTTTAGACTTTTCCATTTCATAATTTTATTTTTCTAGCTTTGTTTCCTAATTTCTTGTATTTTAGGTAATTATTTAATAGTTAAAAATAGTTTTTAATTAATAATAATTAGATAATTAGTTGTAAAATTAATTTTCTTTTTCTAATAATTTTCTTTTATCATTAGGTTTATAAAAATATCATTTTCATATTCTTAGGGTTAATATTGTGTAAGTTTCACGTTTTTGTTTGTACGTCACGTAGTTTTTAATTAAGTTTTATTAAAACAAAAAGAACAAAAACATCATTTTAATAATAGTGATAGCGTTTATTTAATAGATTTTATCTTTTTAGATTTCCTTTAATTTGCATTTAAGCCGCTGTAATTTGTTGGCTATTTCTGTAGTTATAATCATAAATCAAATCTCTGTATCCATTCAAATCTTCTCGATCACTAAACGTTTGATAATCCATTGCACAACTCGCTGGGACATAACGACCCGGGGAAACACTGTACTCCCCTGATCTTCATTGATTTCGTGCCTGAGCAGTTTTAAGTTTCTTGCTTGCGTGAGAAAGCTTGACTGTTTGGCGCGCATCAATCTTCTATCCACTTTCAATTGCCTACCTCCTTAAACCCTAATCACTTTTATTGATTCTTCACACACTCCACTTCGTTTACATCAATGGAACCGAACGGTCAATGCCTGAGGAGTAGAGTTTCTTGCTTGCGTGAGAAAGCTTGACTGTTTGGCGCGCATCAATCTTCTATCCACTTTCAATTGCCTACCTCCTTAAACCCTAATCACTTTTATTGATTTCTTCACAAACCCACTTCGTTTACATCAATGGAACCACGGTCAATGCCTGAGGAGTACTCCACTTCACATAATCTTGTTGCTATTCTCACCAAAGATGCTCGCTCTGAAGGGTTTCATCAAATGATTGATTTTCTTGCTCATAGTCCCATTCACTTTGCTTTAACGGTTGAACCTATCAATTTTAAAACCTACATACGTCAGTTTTGGAAGAATGCTAAACTTGAGGAGGTTAATGGGTTGGAGGTTTTTAGTACTAGGGTGGATGAGAATGCTATTTCGGTTACTGAGGAGCTTATTAGAGAAGTTTTGAGGCTTGATGATGCTAATGGTGTTGATAATCTTTCTGATGTTGAGCTTGTGGCTGGTTTAGAGAGATTAGGATACACATACAGAGGTGAAAAGGTACAATTTTTTAAGAATCTGTTTTCTCAACAATGGAAGTTTTTGATTCACACTTTGTTGATGTGTATGAGCAATAAGACCACAGGCTTTAATGATTTTCCTTCAAAAATTGCTACTGCTATTATTTGTTTGTCAGATGGAAGGAAATTTAACTGGTCTAGGATGATTTATGAGGGGTTAGTGCAGAATATTAGGAAGAAGGGAAAATATTATTTGTATCCTCGCTTTGTTCAATTGCTTGTGGAACATCAAATTCAGGATCCTATTGAACATGTTAGAGAGTATGAGGTACATCGTATGATTCCTCGAGTGTTTGCATATATGAGGAATCAGCCACTGAATGTTGTTATTAGAGATGTTCCTTTGTTTCCTCACATGCTAAATTTTCCTACTGATTCTGATTTTCATGAGGATAGGAGAATACAGGGCACTCAGCTTCCTCAGGCTAGTGCTAGTGGTGTGGTTAATGAGGCTGTCACACGGGGTGGAGGTGACATGATTGGAAGGGCTTCCACTACTGATTCATGCTTAGATGCTGGTCAGGATAGTGGAAACATCAATAAGACCCAACCTTTGGCAACTCCTAATGTGGAAAGTTCTTTAGAGCTTAACACAGGTGGAGGTATCCCTAGCCAACTGGCTGCTACAGGGTACATAGATGATCAGGCTCGGTCTGGTGCTATGTCTTTTATATCCAAGGATTCACCGCTCGGAGCAGTTAACACAGCTCGAAGTGATGAGGATAGATTGGAACCTGATAATGAATTGACGGTTGATGACTATGTACATGATGACTTTTTCGATGAACCACCTCTCGGACCAGATAACACAGGTCGAAGTGGGGAGGATATTCTTGAACGCGTAAATGAATTGACGGTTCTGTGTGCTAAAATGGAGGATAAGATTTCTAGTCTACAGGAGGTCACTGTGCTTCAGGGTACAACTATTAGGAGATTAAAGCATAGGGTCTTGATTTTGGAGAGAGTGAAAAGACCTGGACTTGCTGTTTTGAAAGCTTTGAGGCGTATGAAGAAGAAGGTGAACTCTTCTCCTACTCTGAATGTGAATGATGTATCCAAACAGGGGAGGAGTAATGGCATGACTTCAGGGGAGGCTGGGAATGTATTTGTTGGTGTTACTATGGAAGAAGATGTTGACAGTGGAGATCAAGAATTTGTAGTTTCTGATAAAGCTGGGAATGCTGTTGTTCTTGAAGAATTGAAGAATGTTGACATAGTGCAGAACACAACCACTGATAGTATATTTGAAACCCTGGTTAGTACTTTTGTAACCACTGATGTTTCAGATTTGACTATTGTTTCTACTACTGTCATACCCACTGCTATCACAACTACTTCTACTGTTGTTACAACTCTTTCTGAATTACCATCTAAGCCTAAAGAAGTAGAGAAAGAGGCTGCAAGCACATTGATTAATCTGAGCAAAACATCATCTATCCCTACATCAATAATTGCACCTGCTTTATCTATTCAGTCTTCTGCTACTAAATCAAAAGGTAAACCAAAAGGTAAAAGTTTGGTTATTGGTGAACCTTTGAAGAAGAATATGGTCAAATCTAATGTTGGAAAAGGCAAATAAGTAGTACTGAAGTTCAAAAATAAAACAGAACAAGAGGCTTATGATAAAGAGTTTGCTAGAAGTTTAGAAGAGGAGGATAGAGCAGTTTTGGAGAAGAGAAAGAAAGATGAAGAAGAAGCTAGTCAGAAGATATTAGCTACATGGTATGAATCTCAAAACTATCTTAAAGCTTCAGAATTGATCAATGATGAATATACAGTACAAGAATGGGCTTTGTTCGATGATGAAGAAAAGGCTAGACTTCTGAGAATGTTGGCAAAGAAGGTTAGTAGAGAAAAGAAGAAGATTGTAAAAAAGAAACCTCCTTCTATTGCTCAGTTGAGGAATGTTTTGATGAGGATTATCAAGAATTTTGGTATATATTTTTCTGAAAATCTTAGTACCTGTTCATTTAAAAGAATTTTGGAAATCTATGAGACATGTATGCGAATTAATCATGATGATTTCTGTCCGATGGATTCTCAAAAGGAGAAAGAGTGGATTAAAGAGCAAGATGCATGGATGCAAAGTAAACGAAAAAGAACATCTGAGGATCAGGAGACATCTGATTCTAAGAAGTTGAAAGTTGTTGCAGATGTGAATCAAATCATTTCTTATGAGTTTAATCTTTTAGATGGAAGTGAAGGAGTGTGGAAAATTCAAAGACTCAATAATGAAGTTTCTGAGTATAATAAATTTTCAAAAATGCTTCAGTATTTTGATAGAGATGATTTGATGAATCTTTGGGTACTTTATAAGAATAATTTTGGTGAAGTACATCCAGATGATTATCATGAGAGGCTGATGTATCATAATTTGAAGATTCTATTTGAGCCTACTCATGATGAACCTGAATGGCAAGGACTCTACAATGGTCAAGTTACTCGTTGGTTTCTATATCAAACCTGTGGAGTTCATGTTTTAACTGTTTCTGGACAGATTATTTATATGCTTGTAGAAGGTGATTATCCTAAATTGAATAATCATCCAGGAATCATTGCTCAGATGTTGAAGCCGGGTTGTTTCAAGATGTTATTGTCCTATGATAGTCAAGCTTATGACTTGTTGAAGAAGTATGAGAAGATAATTAAAAGTAAGTGTTTGGTTACATCCTCCACATCAGATGTTTTGGTTTTAAAAGAAACTTGAGAATTCTGTTAGAATTTATCAAGTTTAGGGGAGGATTGTTGGGTTTTAGGTTCCTTGGATGATGAATTACTTTAAGTAATGGAACCACGGACAAGCTTGAAGATAACCACGGACTGAAGAAGTGTAACCACTGATGAAGATAACCGCGGCTAGTAGTATTGAGTAACTGCTGATAGTACATTGTAAACACTGCTAGTTTTCTATAGTCGGTTAGTTTATTGTATCAGATAAATATGGAAAAGATATTTATCTTGTAGGTTACGTATTGTATATTGTATAGGACTCCTTAGCCTATAAAAGGAGGTCCTAGGCTAGGTTAGGTATACGTATGTTTTATATCTAAGGTCGATACACTTCAAGGTTGCAAAACCCTAATACTGTAAGAGTATTCGTATTAATAAATAATATTGAGGTGTTGAATGTTAATTGTTCTTCTTCTTAAGATCAAGTGTTAAATTCCGCGTAATACTTGATAAGCTTTTGTTACAAGTCAGTTTCTATATTAGATCGTTTGCTCAACTAGGATCAACAATACTAAACCCTTAGTTCAATTATCTAGTTACTTGCATGGTTGCTAAGTCGAGTCATATCTTTTGTACACAGTTTTGGGACGATTGGGACTCATGGGTAAAGTAAATTTTTATGGAGTGACGGGAAAGAATGTTAAATTCAAATTCCCTTTATTTACGTAATAAAATACTCCAAGTGTTTTGATCTTTTCAAATCAGGTCAAATTAGTGTTAGAGTAATAAAAAATCAAGTGTAGAGATGCTCCTATAAATCCCTTATATTTTGATGTTATCGTAGAGGATGGTAGAGTAAAAGTGTATGCAAAAAAAAAAAAAAAAAAAAAAAAAAGGGCTACCATCCTACATCTATCTTTATATTTATGTTTGTTTGTTTCAAAGCTATCTAGAGTTTAATGAGTCGAGTCTTGGCTTAGCAATGCCATTCTTTTCATGCTTGTAACATAAGATTTTTGACTTGCCACCACTAAATCGCCTATCCAACCAAACCCTTTGTTTCCCTACCGTAAGCCTAACGTTACAACCCTTGAAAAGACCTCTTAGATAGTTGTTCCTAGGTGTTTACGCCAAAGCGGTGGAGGTTTGATCTACTCTCAAGCCTATGGTAATCTATGTACTATGTCAGGTAATGAGTGTTTATCTTCCATTTCCATTTACTATATTTCATATAAACCCGAGAGATGAGAGAATCCAAACACCCCTTGTGAGGTGCTAGTATATAATTTCCGTGCTTGTTATGACTATTGCGGTGCTTTTACTTGTTATGAATTATTCTAAACCTTTGCTTCATGCCCCCTAACTTATAAATTGATTAGCCAAAAGGACATTTGCTTGAGGACAAGCAAATACCAAGTGTAGCGATATTTGATAAGGATTTAAAACGTACACTTTTAAGGGGTCATTTAATCCCTTAATCGACCACTTTTATATCCGTTACTGCTTAATTTCGTTCCTTTTCACTTTTTAGGTCTCTTGGAAGCAAAATGCTGGAATGATGCATATTTGGACGAAAAGGAGTGAATATATGAAGAAAATGGCTAAGTCAAGATCGAAGACACTCAAGCTGCTGGAATTGCACCTGACGGCGTCCCAAACAAAGCGCGACGCCGTCCCTTTATATGTAATTAAATCTCTGACGGCTCAGTAGACTTTTTTCTAAAATACACCTGACGGCGTCATGCTTTGAAGAGGAAGTGCGTCACGAAGACTTTTCATCCCAGACGGCCTAGATCCAGAATCAGACGACGTCACTGCTGAAGCCCGACGGCGTCACAACTACAACGTGACGCCGTCCCAACTATTACTTGGCCAATACGAAACCCTAATAACGGCGATCTGACGGCGTCCCACCTATAAGGCGACGCCGTCGCAAGTGTAAAATTATATATAGAAATCGAATTTTCAGAATTTTAAGAGGTAGACTTGTGGAGTAAAAACCCTAAACAGTTGTAGTCCCGACTTGGACAGTATCTTAGGGTTCTCATACCCTATTTTACATCAAGATAAGTGTTTTACTTCATTAATTTCATTATGTCTTCGATTGAATGTGTGTATGCTTGCGTGTTTAACATGTCCGGCTAAATTTCTTGTGTGTTTGCTTAGATCTATGAAACATAGTTATTTATTATTGATTGGTTGTCTCTTATCTTAATTGTAATTGGCTTAGGAGTGCAAGTAGACCATCGTTGTGTTTAAATGCTTGAGTAATCTTTGTGAACCTTAGTTTATAAATCACTTAGCGGATTTCATAGACTAAACATCCAAAGATAACCCTTAAAGTTAGTTTATGAATCTTAGAGAATTTCGTAGGCAATAACCTTAAGGTAATCTCAAAGAGTTAGGGAAAAAGGCACACCCTACGACCTTAGAAAACACAACGCGTTAAGAATAAGGACGTGACAATTCAACCACCAATAAAAGATAACTAGGGAGTAATAGTATCTAGGTAAACACATTTTTAATCATCATACGAGCACACATCAAAAAGACATAGACTACCCATAATTTAGATAATTAGAATAGTACAGTAATCGGCAGAAGTACCACCCCCCCCCCCCCCCCAATCCAAAGCCCGAGATTTTACCATTAGCTTTCTAAAAAAATATAAAAAGATAAAAAATAATCTTCTTCAACCTCAACCTTAGCGTAGTACACTTTTCACTAGCATTCCTATTCCCCTAGAGAACGATATCAATACTCGAGGCTTACCCAATACTACACTACAATGATTAGGTTCACTGCCTAGGGTGTTGAAAAACTTGCTCGACGAAAAGGAAGTTCTTTTGACCCTAAACGCGCCTTGTACGGCATCAATGTATAAGGTTATAAATAGCAAAACACGAGCACTAGTCTTAAATTAAATTAATTTTAAATATAAAACTCGGAACAGGGTTATAAACTAGTACTAGTTACATGCTTGTGGGTTATCTTGACCCCGGTTAAACTAAAATGATCATTCAGCGCTCGATTGAGCCGTGACTAGTATGTGCTTGAGAAAAGTTCTTTAAAGATCAATAATTCTTTAAAAATTAAAAGATCAAATCTCCGTCATCCAATATATTTGATCTAAGTGTGTAGATTATAACTTGTTTTTAATCACAAATTATTTGTAGTAAAATATAATTATTAACGGAGGGGTAATATTGTCTTTTTGCGTTACTTAAACACCTCAGCATACATTCAAGTAATATGCAATACTTTCGGTTATAATCACACGTGATTTTCAATATAATCACATGTGATTTTATCATCCAAACATAATCACATATGATTTTAATAGTAACATCAGCTAAATCTTCTTGAAGATCCATATCTGCATTTGTTTCTGCAATAACCCGATTTTCTTCATTTATAACTTGATTTTCGTCAGCAAACATGATTTTCGTCATCAATAACCCGAGTTTCGTTCTTCATAGCTAGATTATGATCCATATCTAACTAATTGTTTTTTAATTGATAAATTTGATCCTAAATCTTAAGAACAAATTTTCCTTAATTTTGAAAAGTCATGATCAATATGATGAAAAATTATGATAAAATACACAATTATTGAATGTTTTTTTTAAGTCAATTTGATGATTAATTTTGATTGTGTGCATGTTTGTGAATAACAAAACCTAAGGCTGGACCCAATAAGGAGGGTTAATCCTTCCCATTTTTCCTGCCACGTCAGTTTTCTATCTCCAGCGACCTTCAGGCAAGGGCGGAGCTATTAAGGGACCGAGAAGGGTCCCAGCCCCCCTATGCCTAAGCCTGTTAGTGTACTTTTTCACGATTTCATGTGTATTTCCGGAAAAAAAATTATTTCGGCCCTCCCATTTAATGCATTTCCCGAAAAAGTTTTGTTTCGGCCCTCCCACAGAAATTTTTCTAGCTCCGCCATTGCCTTCAGGCGATTGGGTGTCCCAGTAAAGACGACCTTTAATAAAATTAATTAGAAAGTGAGAGTTTTGTTTTTATGTGTGTATTTGTGTCGATCGTATATACGACCTTCATCATAGAAAAAACTAATCGACCTGCATGTGACCAAATAGCCACAGTAAGCCGACCGATTGGGACAAAAAAAAAATT
Source organism: Chrysanthemum seticuspe (assembly GCA_019973895.1). NCBI lineage: Eukaryota > Viridiplantae > Streptophyta > Magnoliopsida > Asterales > Asteraceae > Chrysanthemum > Chrysanthemum seticuspe. The sequence continues at coordinate 142,386,652 of BPTQ01000009.1, read as the reverse complement.
TATCGATCGTTTGCTATTACTGCGAGTAGCCTAACCTTTTGGTGTAGAATGAAATGGGTTTTTGGGTATTTTTAGCTTTGTAAACAAATTGTCTTCAAGTGTAAAAATCAGATCTAATTGGAGCCATAAGATGATAGTGAAATAGATTATGGGATTTTAATCTTTGAAACTCTAAAAAGAAATTTAATCTATACTGATGTGTAAAGGGACTTGCAATATGTTGGCAAATATGAAGAAATGTTAACACATTTGAAGTGTAATTTTACTGTAACTGAGCATGAAACATATCATTTTTCCTAGTGTTCACACCGGTTGTAAATTATATTTTGCCTTTCATATTATTCTTCATGACGTAAAAGAAAAGTGGGTTTGAAACTTCAGTGTAACAAGGAGAGAACATATTCATGTAAGGTACGATTTCTTGCGATGTCGTTCAAGGATGAACATACTGATTAAATATTTGAATTTACTGCAAAAGTGAAGGCCAAATAGTGTAAATATTCACAGAAGCCATCAAGATAATTGCATTCTAAAAGCTGATGGAGAATCCGGCCTTGTCAACAGCGGAAAAGTGGTACAGCCTCGACAACGAAACAAGGAAACTTGTTCCGAATTCCTCCAACACACGCCAAAACACTGCTATGAATTGATGATAGGTAACACTAGAACCATAGATGGACCTTAGTGGAACAATAATGACAAAGCAAAAGTTCGATCTCAAATTTACCATATATTCAATAAACCAATCATAGTCATTAATTTAAAAAAAAAAAAAAAAAAAATTCGCCACTTTTTTAAAAATTAAATATCTCGCAAACCGTTAATCGTTACGAGAAAAAAATCATATCATCGCGATGAGAATTAAATTATCTTTATATAGATACGCGTTTATATATATTTTTAACAATTTTTTTTTTCAAAATTTTGGCCCAGAAAAATCATATGTGATTTGTGAAAATCACACGTGATTCAATTTTTATAAATCATATGTAATTTGTAAGAATCATATATGATTTGAAAAAATCATATGTGATTTGTAAAAATCGAAGCACATGTGATTTTTGAAAATCATATGTTATTTTTTCTGGACGAAATTTTTGAAAAAAATAATTGTCGAAAATATAGAGAAGTGCATATTTATAGAAAGATAATTTAATTCTCGTCGCGATGATGTATTTTTATAGTTTGAAGATTTACAGTTTGCAAGATATGTCGTTTTTTTAAAAAAAAAGTGGAAAATAGTTTTTTTATTAATTTTGATAAAAAATGAATACTAAAATTGATTTATTAGATCTATGGTAAATATGAAATCTATATTGAACCAACTAAAAACATATTTCCTTTTAACTTTTGTGACTAATTACCCCTTTAACCATATTAGCAGGGTACCCGCGCAATGCGGCGGTGAATATCTTGTGACTATATTTTAGGGCGAGCAAATGTTACTTGATTACACTTTTTTTCTAAAAATAATTGTACGAATGAATGAATTGGTGTGTGCTATTACAATGTTTTGAATTTGTGCTGTTACAGTGTTGTGTATTTAATTTCCAAGAAGATAGCTGAATTTTAAAGCTATGTATTGAATTAATAGCAAAATTAATACAGATTTTGTAGTCTAACTTATTTTGAAATGTGATATTTCTTTTTATAGTAAATGTGTAAACTTTTTTTCAAGACTTCTTTATATAGAAAGTCCTAAATACATTATAAGGTAGTAAACATTATAAGGTAGTATACAATATAGATATAGATAATTGCGACAAATGACAAAGTGATTAGAGAATATGATGAAAGAGATATGAGTGTAAACATATGTGATATTTTTTTTTTGTTAGAAAGATGGATTAAGCATAAAAAGAATGAAGATTGGAAATTTGTATAACAGGAGGAACAATGAGTATCTGTGACACTAAACAAAATTATGTCACACCTCCCATCCTTGTAACAAAAGAACAGAAAACCTTAATTCATTCCAAAACCAATACACCAAAATATTTGCTCATAATATAACATCAACTTCTAACAATCAACACTCTTTACATCAAATTTTTCTGTTCAACTGTTGAATCCTAAAAAAATAGTAAAATACTAATAACACCTCACACATAGTCCTTACTCAAACCAAGTCTGGTTTTTTCTTTTTCTTTTTCATTTTTTTACTTCTTATGTCCGTTATAAATGTACATAGTTTGTAAAATTTAACGGGTCATCTTCTGCTAAAACTCGAAGAACAAACAGTTAGGAGTTGGGATAACCTATACAACTCTCATATTTTATAGAAAACGTGCTAATTTCAGTCTTTCGTTCATACTTAAACTTCTATCTTCCTGTCTGATAGTTTCCGTTAGAAAAAAATTTATTAAATACTTGGCCATGTTCCCAAATTCTAAAGATCCATCTTTGCTCGTCCTGCTAAACACAAAGGGATACTAGTCATTTATACCATACTTATTTATTTTGCTAGCAGTATCGAAAAATTTCTTGAGCAATTACCATTTGGTCCAAGATTGTTAATGCCAGGGTTAGCATCAAATCCCATTTGGAGAAGGTTGTGAAGATCGTTATCCCATACAGGCTGTAATGTAAGTTTAGAAAATTGCATCAATAAAATGGCTTAGCGTGTAAAGTTAAACAAAACAGAAATATTAAGACATTCTCATTTCTGTTAATTTGTCGTTTAGCTAATCTATGAACAATCCAGGCTAACTGCAAACAAAGAAACATGCTTTTTAAAATTTCTAGTTTGAGGTAACCAACCTTTTCCCTTTAAGTTAACAAACTTTTAATCATATATACTTTGGGTAACTCACTCTTTAACTTGACGTAAGTAACCAGTAAATCTAACGTAGATGTGGAAATGACCATATTTCGCAACATCCATCCACCAACACAGAAAAAAATGTATGTTGTTTACCCAAAAGATGGAAAATTTATAAAGCATGTTACCTCTTTGTGCAATTAACCCAACAATCAAATTGTACATCTTTAAATGCCCGCTTGCATAACTTAATAATTGAGGTTGACATAATAATTGCATAATGAAATCAATGTATTGATGGAAAGTGTACCTGAGGATGGATAGGTTGCAAAGGGGTAGTTGTAGCTGAAATACCAGGCAAGTTCCCGTGTGGATAAGAATGGGACGAGCTTAATGTTGGGCCAAATCCAAAATGTGGATTCGAACTGCTGCCCCGTGAATGAAGAATCTACACAAACATGAAATAAAGTTACATGACTAGTAATCATTATGCTGCTCCACATACATTACGTTTTGCAATTAATTAGCAGAAACTTACATCTTTAAACACAAGGCGGTCAACGTCAATGCTTACTTCTGGATTCACGGTAGCTAGTTTCATTGATAAGAACTGCAAGATAAAAGAACTTTTATTCAGAACAATTGGCCTATATCTGGACAATGACTTGCAACTCACAAGTACCTAGATATATATCAACTTAAGACCAAGGAATTGTATAAATCCATATTTCACTAAGATTGATGTGTTATTGTTGCAGGCAACCACCTAGTGATCACACACGTAACCCAAAGGTTCACATGGTTCAACCAATAACGATGCAAAGCTAGAACTACACCATAATGAAGAAAAATACAAGAGTGGATACGCTTAAAGGCGGATGTTGGGCAATGGGAATGTGGGTCAAATTGGCTTATTCATAGTATGGGTCAGATCAGACTGGGTTGGGTTGACTAATTAATATAATTATCCATTTACGGAAAGAAAAAAACACTTGTATGCAACTTATGATCACAAAACCATAACCCATTTAGCTACATTTTCTGATATGACCTATTGGATAGGTTTAGATTAAACACAGACCCAATTATAATAGTAGCATAATTTTCAGTACAGGTACTGATATAAACATAGTAGTAGGGACTAAAACTACCAAATTGAGTAAGCATTCAAAGCCTTTATATAGTCATGCCATTTATGAGTAACAAAGGAACATAACATACCTCCACTTGTTGTTGAAGGGACTGAACATAGTTGATAATCTCATCAAGCATTACTGCTTTTCCAGTGATCTTTAATCAAATAAACAAACACCATCAAAACTCCAAATAACAAACAAAACATACAAATCTAATAGGTCACGAAATCTGGTGAGTTTACCTTATTACAGCCAGGAACAAGTTCTTGAAGCAATTTCATTCTCTCACTAATTCTTTCTCTCCTAACCTGAAAAATCTATCTTCATTCAGCAAAAACACACAAAACTTTCAAATATTTTACTAAAAAAAAAAAGACATAATATTTACCCTTTCTGCAAGACTATGACTATTAGTAGCTTGACCTCTTTTCGCCCTCACATGAATGTAGCCATCTTTCGCAGCAGCCCCTCCACTATCAGAATTGTCTTTCACTTGTTTTCCCATTTGCTTGCTTTTTGAATCAACCCTTTGTTTCTTTTCATCATTCTCACAAGTATTATCACCAGAACCATCATTTCTTTCACCATCCTACGACCATAAAAAATGTCAAAAATGCATAAAAACTAAAAAGATACATAAAGATTAAATTTTGAAGGACTAAAACAATACCATATTGGGATCAAACTGGGCTCTTCTTTTTTCTCCACTATTAGGAGAAGAATTAGGCACAAAAGGATTCACCATTTCTGAAAAATTTCCACTTCCAAAAGACCCAATTTTAGGAACTAATTCACCAGATGGATACTGATTCATAAGAGGGTAAGCACCAAAGTTCTCTAATGGATCCCAGCTTGACCCAAATGGATTACCAGACCCACTTGAAGACTTATTATTAAAAATGGTTCCTGAACTCATTTCACCTCTATACTGATAACCCATTTCACAATCATTATTATTAGTATTAGTATCACCTTCTGAAGAACCCATATGTTGTTTTCACCCAAGATTCTAAAAAAACTATGTAGGATCTACTAAATAAAACTTAATAAGCTACAGTAATATAGGGGTAAAATAAAGTTTAAAAATATATATAAAAATAAAAGTTGGGTTTGACCAAAAATACAGTTATGGTTAGAATTAGTACACTTGCAAGACTCAACAAGGAACAAAATGGCAGCTTTACAGTACAAAAGAAAGCCTTCAAAATCAAGTATATATCACAGAGCATAAAATCTTTGCATACCTAACCAAAACAACTTATATTTACCCTTCAAAATGCCATGATGATCAAAGATGAAAAATATAAAAAAGTGTTCAACTTTCAACAGAGCATAAAGTATAAAGTAATAAAAGATGGAGTGAATAGACAGTAGTTGTTGCTACTTGCTAAGCTACAGCTTGCTGTGATTACCTAAAAAAAATAAAGTAGATTCCTTTTTTTTTTTGGTTAAATAGAATAAATAAACCCCACAAGATTCCCTACTTAAAGATTATATAAAAATGTGTCTCACTGTCAATATCTAATATCTTGACTTGATTCTATATAACATGACCATTAAGGTTGGAATAAATATAAAAGTATGGAGTTCAAAAAATGATTGAATTTAAAAAGTAAAGATAGATTCAGACACCCTTTTAAGAGTTATGAAAATGTTACATGACAAATTGGGCAAAAGGAAGCAAATTCTGGTGCAATTTGAGAGGGAAAAAAGGGTAAATAGGAATAGTATTTGAACAAGCAAAGGAAGGGTAATGTAGCAAAAATGGGGGGATTGCATAAAAACAGTTAAAGAAGCATCTAATTCAACTTTTACAGATTAAAGACAAAAGATAGGGTAAGCTATTAAGCAAGCCATAGAGTCTAGAGAGTTTGTTTAATGGAAGGAAATAGTGGCGTGAATTATTAGCATCATCAATGTTTTATGCTTTCAATGCTGCTGTATTATTTTAAGGAGTAAATTACATGGATGGTCTTTGTGGTTTGTCCAAAGTAACAACTTTCGTCCCTGAAAGTTTAAAGTTGCACTGGTAGTCCCTAAGTTGGTAAACAAATAACATCACTGATCCTTTAGTTTAACGGGCGTTAAGTAAGTTAGTTATAATTTACACGTTAGCCCCTTTGGTTAAAGATCGTTGCATCGTATATCCTTAAATTTATTTACATAATTCGTCCTTGTGGTTAGGCCGGTCAACGGAAGTCAACGCCACGTGTCACCACATGAGTGGTGCCACGTGTCGTCAGGTCGGGTCGGTGAAGGGGTCGGGCCGGGTTGCCACGTGGACCAATGAGGTGGTGCCACGTGGCATTTGTAAAATATACCACCTTTTGGCTCGAGTGGGATTCGAACCTGGGAGGTTTGGGAAGGAAGCAAAGCTTTACCCAACTGGGCTAAGCATAGCTTCAATAAAATTACTCAAAATCTAATACATAACCCTTACTAGTTATTTAGCCCAATTCAATAATAAGAAAATGTTCAATTTAGTTTTTGGCCTATCAATTTAAGGGGTTATATGGACTGTAAAAAAATAAATAAATATACCGTCGGACTCGTTTTTTCGTGATCTTTCCAATGGTATGCTCGGGGAATTTTTTCGACTTCCTTTGAACCTCGGAAAAGGACGTTTTCGCATTTTTCGACGACGTTTTCACATTTTTTGAGGTTCTAACGAAGTCTAAAAAATTCCCCGAGCATACCATTGGAAAGATCACGAAAAAACGAGTCCGACGGTATGCTCGGGGAATTTTTTAGACTTCGTTAGAACCTCAAAAAATACGAAAACGTCCTTTTTTGACGACGTTTTCGCATTTTTTGAGGTTTTAACGAAGTCGAAAAAATTCCCCGAGCATACCATTGGAAAGAGCACGAAAAAACGAGTCTGACGTTATATTTATTTATTTTTTTACAGTCCATATAACCCCTTAAATTGATAGGCCAAAAACTAAATTGAACTTTTTCTTATTATTAAATTGGGCTAAATAACTAGTAAGGGTTATGTATTAGATTTTGAGTAATATTCTTGAAGCTATGCTTAGCCCAGTTGGGCAAAGCCTTGCTTCCAACACAAATATCCCAGGTTCGAATCCTGGGGGTGGCAAAATTTGTGGTATATTTTACAAATGCCACGTGGCACCACCTCATTGGTCCACGTGGCAACCCGACTCGACCCGTTCACTGATCCGACCCGACCCGATGACACGTGGCACCACTCATGTGGTGACACGTGGCGTTGACTTCTGTTGACCGGCCTAACCACAAGGACGGATTATGTAAATAAATTTAAGGATATACGATGCAACGATCTTTAACCAAAGGGGCTAACGTGTAAATTATAACTAACTTACTTAACGCCCGTTAAACTAAAGGATCAGTGGTGTTATTTGTTTACCAACTTAGGGACTACCAGTGCAACTTTAAACTTTCAGGGACGAAAGTTGTTACTTTGGACAAACCACAGGGACCATCCATGTAATTTACTCTATTTTAAGTTAACCAAATTATCAATGACATGGGAGAAATTGAATTGCTAGTCCTTTACACCTTTAGGGCACGTTTGGTAGAGAGAATTTCAAATAAATGAAATGAAGCTGAGATAGAATCTCAGAGAATAGAAATCAGTAGAGAATTTTGTTCAATCTTAATGTTTGGTAACAACAGAGACTTAACCCGAGAAATAAAAAAAAAATTATTTAAATAACATTTTGTCATATAAGGCTCACATATATTTGTTTGTTGATTTTTTTAAAAAAAAATAATTTTTATTTTTTCTAAATAACAATTCTTAAAAAATATTTAAAAAAATTATTTTAAAAAAATATTTTTTTAAAATGTATTTATTTAAAAACAAACTTGTTTTTTTAAAAAAAATGTTTTTTCAAAATGTATTTATTTAAAAAAAACTTATTTTTTTTTTTAAATATTTTTTAAAAAAATTATTTTTTAAAAATGTATTTATTTAAAAAAACCTTATTTTTTTTTAAATATATTCTTTTAAGTTATTTTTTAAAAATGTATTTATTTTTAAAAAAAACGATTTTAAGTATCTAATGTTGCACGTCCTAATTTGTTTACATATATATATATATTTTTTTAAAACAAAATCCATTATTTAACAAAATTATAGTTGTAAAAAAAAAAAAAAACATTTTTTCAAAATAATAATAATCCATTTCTCCAATTTCTCCACCAAAATAAGGGAAATGGAGCTAGCCAAATTACACTACCCAATTCTCTCAATTTCTCTCCATTTCTCTACCAAATTCTCCGTTTTTTCAATTCTCTGTACCAAACAATGGAAATAAGTCCAATTTCCATTTTTCTAATTTCTTTTCTCTCTACCAAACATACCCTTACACTTAGTTCTCGAGTTTTTAGGGAAGGGAAATGAAAAAAAATAGAAAAGGGAAAAGAAATGGAAAAGGAAAGTAAGTGTTAGTTGTTATATTCTTGAGATAGAAGAAAGGAAAATGAAAGTAATCATAATCATGTTCTTGAGTGAGAGAAAAAGGAAAATAAGTTGGTCAAATTACATATAGGCCCTTTAATTATTAATGTCAAATGTTTTAAAAATGGTATATTAGTCTTTACACAATATATGGTTCCGTTTCCTTTCCATTTCCTCCCAAAAGTGGGAGGAAGATTTACTTATCAAATCTTCCTCTCTATTTCCTTTCCGTTTCCCTTTCCTCCTTTAAAAAAGACCCAAGAACACAAAAAACTTTCCGTTTCCTTTACTTTCCTTTTCATTTTCAACTCGAGAACTGAGCGTTAGGCTAGTCCCAGTCGTGACCTGGGACGACCTGGGTCATCTTGCGTCACGTCAGCTTTCTCTCTCCAGCGACCTGACACGACCCGGATGCCCCAGTCGACGACCCAAGCTTTTTTTTTCTTTTTCAATTCAAACATTTTTAACATTAAATTTAAATTTCATTCAAATTAAAAAAAACATTACATTACGAAAAAAAAAATAAATAAAAAATAAAAAATTACACTACGAATTTAAAAAAAAAAAAAAAAAAAAAAAAAAACATTACAATACGAAATTCAAATAACGTTAAAACATTACAAAAACTCTTCATCGTCTTCGTCATCGTCACTATCGACTTGATTCACTGCTTCGACATGATGTCGACGATTTCTCCAAATGTGTTCGACCAAATCAGATTTTAAGTTTTGATGAGTTGATGAGTCCATTAGCTCCTGAGTAACCACCAACGATTCTTCATGCGTTCTTAAGGGAACATGATCTTGGTGTCCCTCATCTTCAAACCATGTAGGACATATCGCCCGCTGCTTGTGTCGGATGATCATATTATGTAATAGGATACATGTATACATAATATCTTGGATATCATTTCTAAAAAACCCTCGAGCAGTAACTTTAAGCATTTTCCACTTTTTCTTCAACACACCAAAAGCCCGTTCCACATCTTTCCTTGCTGCTTCGTGCCTCCTCTTGTACAATATTCTTTTACGATCACCCGTGGGAGGATTTGAAATAGACTTCATAAGAACGGACCATTGTGGATATATCCCATCAGTAAGATAATATCCCCTTTTATAAGCCACATCGTTAGCCTCAAATTCAAGGTATGGTGCTCTCCCAGATTTGATATCATTGAAAACAGGTGAACGACGTAAAACGTTTACGTCGTTATTCATTCCGGAGACACCAAAGAACGCATGCCAAATCCATAAATCTTGGGAAGCGACCGCTTCCAACAAAATGAATGGATGTGGCCCGTGATCACCCCTACAATGTTGAGCTCTCTCACTATTCGGGCAATTCTCCCACTCCCAACTTGTACAATCAATGCTTCCCATCATCCCAGGAAAAAGCCATGCTTATGCTCGTGATGAACATATATTCTTTTAAGGTCAGAATACGTGGGCCTTCGTATTGGGTTCAGTAAATACCCAAACCCCTTAATCTAGGATTTGAATAGAAAATAGCCCAAGTGTTTAATCCGTTAAACACTAACAGGTCACTGAGTGCATAGTCTCTCAGTGAGTCATCTTCAGGATACTCAGTACGAGGCGAAGATGAAGTCTCTCCACTCAGTAAGGCGGAACTTAAAGGGTGAAGACTGAGTCAAGTAGAAGATGGTGGATTCAGTGAGTGATGACAATAACTCACTGAATCCCTAAGATACCTCTCCAACTACTTACACTGAAGACAAACTGAAGTAGAAAACTGAAGGATGTAAAGACTGAAGAAAGAGCGGGACAAGGCGGGATAAGTTTGAATCAAGTAAGACGAAGTCCTTATCTATCAAAGTCAACTTTCCCTGAATGGCAAAAGATCAGGCTCAGTGTCATCACTGAACTTAGGAAAGTAGTCTTGTCTCTTACCTAGAATAGTCTTTGTAAACAGAGACAAAATACATCAGTATTTTGTCTTCTGTATGATGTCAGTTTGTCACTTAGGAAAGAGTCAAATATCATACATGTATAAATAGCATAAGAGATGGAGTGAAAAGATAAAGCTTGTGAATTGTAAAAACACACATACACGCAAGCCATCTTTTCACTCCTCCAAATACAACTTAGTTCCTGAGATAGCTCAGTGAGCTCTAAGAGTTGTGCTCAGACTTAGCCTGAGCTTAGAGAGGAGTCACCAAACTTTGTCATTTCAATCCCAAGTACTATTCCGCAAGTACTTGGGTAACGTATTCTTTGTTGATTTATTTCTAATAAGAATATGATGTTGAAAATTACTTTGTGTATTTTACTTATGTTAATTTCAGTCATTGTTCACTCTTAACTGTTTTTATATATTTAAACTGTTTTAATCAATAGTGAACGGGGAACAGCAAGTGGTATCAGAGCAAGGCTAATTATAAAACTCGTTTTTAGGCCGCTCTAAAAGTTTTTAAATTAGGATCCTAAATGGCTGAAATTGATGTACCCCAACTAGTCGATAAAAAGGGTGGGGCTTATTCAGCTGTTGCCCCTAGAATTGAAGTTGGCAAATTCAACAAATGGAAAAAGCGAATGCTTTGCTATTTGATTGGGATGGAACCTTATTATATCAAGTGTATAAATGAAGGTCCATTTGTCCCAAAGAATGCTGAAGGGTTGCCCAAACCTGAAGCTCAGTGGACTCAGGATGAAAGGAGAGTGGTTAACCAGGACCAAAGACTCAAAAGTATCATAATATCTTGTCTTCCTGACGACATTATGGAGTCTGTTATAAGTTGTAGTACAGCTAGGCAAACCTGGGATGACCTAGTTCATAGTCATGAAGGACCATCTGATACCAAGGAAAACAGGATAATGGACCTGAAACTTGAGTATAACACCTTCAGGGCTAAGGACTCAGAAACTCTCTCTCAAACTTACACCAGGTACAAAACTCTTTTAAATGAACTGTCAAATGATGGTGTTAAGTTGTCCAAACATGAAATTAATGTTGGTTTTGTCAACAGTCTCCCTGAGAAGTGATTGAATTTCTCTCAGGGACTTCGGAATGCTAATCATATCCAAAATCTTGAGCTTCCTGAAATTTATGGGAAATTTGGCTATGAGGAAAACCTCATCAACAGACGATACCCTGACTTAAAGAAGTCTCAGGAAGTCAAGAAGTCCCTGACCACCACCTCATCACCAATATCAACTGCTTTCTATTCTAACAATGTTGTTCAAGATTTTCAGGAAAATTCTGATGATGAGCCTGATGAGAGATCAAGTGAGGAGTACCTAAATGACCTGAACAATGAATTTCAGGAAAGGGCACTCCTTGCTAACTCTCGAAGGTTTATAAAAAGAAACAAAGGTTTTTCAAATGCCAAAGCAAATGAGGACACTGAATGCTTTAAGTGTCACAAAAGAGGTCATTTTGCAAAAGACTGTTTTTCAAAAACAATTTCTGAACCCTCTTATAAACCATCAGGGTCTAATCAGTCCTCAGGCTTTAGCAAATTTAAACCAAAAATCTATCAGTCTCATCAAAACTTTCATAACAAATCTGATCAAAACAAAACTGTTGATTTTGAAGCCAAGTACAAGAAAGTCAAAGCTAAGCTTGCATTGCTCGAGGCCAGTCCCTCAGAAACAACAAAAAGTGTTCAATATGTGTAGGGTAAAAACAAATGCCTTGTTGCTGAGACCTTAGACTGGGATGAAGAGCCAGTGTCATCAGATGATGAAATGGTGCATGTCAGTGTACTGATGGCCCTCTCAGAAGAGGACAAGCTAGCTGTTGGAAAGAATCATGCCAGAAACGGGGAATAGGTCAACATCACTATGAAAAAGGTAAACATCTTACTTTGTATGGATGATGACTCTGATTGGCAGTCTTATATGAATTATCTTAATGTTGACCTTAAGTTCGTAGAAGAGCAAAGATTAAATCTTTTTTCAAAATACAACAAGCTAAGTTTTGAATTAAACAAGTGTAGAGATGAACTGCTTATTTTAAAACAAGCCAAGCTTGAGGCTGTCACTTTGCAAATTCAAAACACTGAACTAGTTAAGAGAAATCAGGCTCTTCAAGATGAACTTAAAAAGGAACAAGATATTCTTGATAGTTGGACTGCTAAGAATCCCAGGGTCTTTGATCCTGTGGGTGTTCCCAGTAGCAAAAAGAGAGTCATAGGTGAAGATCATCTCCCTGACTCTCGCAACAAAGACCAAAGTTCAAAACCATTTGTGTCAGGTGGTATGATTACCAATATGTTGACAACTCCAAATTCAAGTGATTGGATTGAACGGGTTAATCCTGAGAGTAAGCTTCCAAATTTCGATTCTGGAAGGATTCTTGAGCCTGAGAGCCAAGCTCTTAAGAGCATGCTAGGACTCCCTGATGTGACTAGTGGTACTGAACACATCTCTGAGTCTGAAGCAGAATCTGAAACACCGCTTCCACCCCTGAAACCTCTTCAGGGTGCTGATCCAAGCTCTGAGCTTACTCCTCTAAAATTCAATCCTCACTCACCAAAAGAAAGGTCTGGACTTGGTAGAACTATCCTGCAAAGACAAGCAAAACAAATCCAACAAGAGTCTACTCCTACTGAGACTTCAACATCCTCTGTCCCCACAGAAGCTGACCAAATTCTGCGACTTACTGAGCTTGTGAGGAAGCTGACAGAAAAGATGGATTCCATCGAAAAAGCCCCTGATTCAATCAAGGAAACCAAGTCAGCCTCATCTAGCTCATCAAAATCAAAATCCACAAACAAACCCAAGCAGAAGTGTAAGTTGTGTCATTACACCAGTCATACCACTGACAACTGCTATACAATCCTTTATTGCATGATCTGCAATAAGGATGATCACAGAACTGCAGACCACTTACAGTATGTAAGCTTTGTCAGTAAAGCAAACTATACCAAAGTTGGTCATCAGTATGCTTCATCCTCCAAAACAGCTCTAAAAAATATAGCAAAACCTTTTCCTCTTTGCCCTCACTGTGGGTTTAATGATCATCATCAGGACGACTGTCTCATGAACACATGCTGTGATATATGTGGAAATCCAGGTCATGAGACATCCCAACATGACAGTATCATTCATGCAAGGAGAAGTACAAAACAACCCAAAATCACTGAGTCTTCCTCAGTCTCTAAATGCAAAACCTGTGGTAGCACAATGCACTCAACCACTGACCATGAGTCGATTGCAAAATTCAAAGAGACCTTGAGACCCAAGCCCACTAGCAAGTGGGTCACTAAGAGAAACTAATTCAGTTTACTACTTGTGCAGAGACACGCCAGGTAGTCTATCTGGCATCTAGACAGTGGATGCTTAAGAAGCATGACTGCTGTGAAGGAGTATCTGCACAAGTATGTAAAGGAACCAGGACCCAAGGTAGTATTTGGTGATAACTCATCATGTCCCACTGAAGGTTATGGTTCAGTAAACTGCAATGGAATAGTTTTCTCTAGAATTGCTTATGTCAATGGTCTCAAATACAATCTCATCAGTGTCAGTCAACTATGTGATGCTAAGTACATTGTGCAATTCAATGACAAACAAGGCACATTTTCAATGCCAATAAAGATGTTGTTTTGATAGCTCCTAGAAGAGATGATGTTTATGTCTTAGACATGTCTACTCTTTCTCAAGATGGAACCTGTCTCTTTGCCAAAGTCACTGAATCGATCAACTGGTTGTGGCACAAGAGACTCTCTCACTTAAACTTCAAAAATATCAACAACTTGGCAAAACAAAACAAGGTCCTTGGCTAACCATCACTGGTTTTTCCAAAAGACAAACCATGCTTTGCTTGTGAAAAAGGTAAACACCACAGGGCATCTTTCAAAACCAAACAAAATTTCTCCATCAAAAGGTGCCTTCACCTCCTGCACATGGATCTCTTTGGACCTGTCAGTCCCAGATCAATCCAGCATGAGAAGTATACACTTGTCATTGTTGATGAGTTTTCAAGATACACTTGGGTATACTTTCTTTCCAAAAAGAGTCAGGCAGCTGATACAATAATGTCATTCATCAGAAAAATTGAAAACCAGAATGACATTACTGTTAAACAAATTAGAATTGACAATGTTACTGAGTTTAGAAATCAAGAGCTTGAAAGCTTCTGTGATGAAAAAGGAATTTCTCAAAATTTCTCATCTCCTTATACCCTTGAACAAAATGGGGTTGCTGAAAGGAAAAACAGAACTCTCATTGAGGCAGCAAGAACCATGTTAAATGGCTCAGCCCTCTCAAAGCATTTCTGGACTGAAGCAGTCAAAACTGTCTGTTACACTCAAAACAGGTCAATCATTGTCAAAAGACACAATAAGACCCCTTATGAGACTTTCAAAGGTAGACTTCCAGACATCAGCTACTTTCATGTGTTTGGGTGTCCTGTGTTTATTCATAACCACAAGGATCACCTAGGCAAATTTGATGCAAAAGCTGATGATGGATATTTCTTAGGCTACTCACTGATCTCCAAAGCTTTCAGGGTGTTTAACACCAGAAGACAACAAGTTGAGGAAATATTTCATGTCACCTTTGATGAAAGTTCTGAAAGCATCAGGTTCACAAATACCTTAGTGGAGGAAATAGGAATTGATGACTCATCAAGATATCCTCCTGATGAGTTCAACACTGAAGTCAATTCCTCATATCAAGCTGATGCTGACATCTCATATTATGTCTTACCTCAAAACCTACCCCAACCAACAATCAGTGAGTTCATTGATAATCAGTCAGTCCCTGCTGGGATAGGAAACACTGATCCAAATGATCAGGAACCTGTAACTCATGAACCTCGACCTGAACAAGACATCTCTACAGATGATCTAAATGATCCAGTGGCTCTTGCACCTGAACTCACATCTGAACTCCCAGTGACATCTTCAAGCTCAGATCCCAGACCACAAAGTAAGTGGACAAGATCTCAGGATATTGAGCTTGTAAACATCATTGGTGAACCCACTGAGGGTATGCTCATTAGAAGCATGGCTTCTAACTTAACTGCAGCTTCAGCCAATGAATGTCTATATGATGATTACCTATCAGAAATAGAACCCAAAAGTGTCACTGAGGCTCTAAAACACCCAAGCTGGGTTCAGGCTATGCAAGAAGAACTGCAACAGATTGATAAAAACAAGGTCATGACCTTGATCAAATGTCCTCAGGATGTAGTAGTCATAGGAATGAACTGGGTTTTCAGAAACAAAACTGATGAAAACGGCACTGTCATTAAAAACAAAGCCAGACTTGTAGCCAAAGGTTACAGTCAACAAGAAGGCATTGACTATGATGAGACATTTGCTCCTGTTGCAAGAATGGAAGCCATCAGGATCTTCCTTGCATATGCAACACACATGAACTTCAGGGTCTACTAAATGGATGTCAAAAGTGCATTCTTAAATGGTGATCTCAAGGAAGATGTGTATGTTCAGCAACCTCCAGGCTTTGAGAGTAGTGAATTCCCTGACTATGTCTGCAAGCTTGACAAAGCCCTTTATGGACTTAAACAAGCTCCCAGGGCATGGTATGAAACTCTCTTAGCCTTCCTGATACAAAACAAGTTTGTCAGAGGAAAGATAGACAACACACTGTTTGTCTATAGAACTCAACAGGATGTGATATTAGTCCAAGTGTATGTTGATGACATCATCTTTGGCTCAACAAACTACAAACTTTGCAAACAGTTTGAAAAACTGATGACAAATAAATTTGAAATGAGCATGATGGGGGAACTCACATACTTTGTTGGACTACAAATCAGGCAAACTAATAAAGGTATATCCATCAGTCAAGAGAAATACACCAGAAATCTCTTGAAAAAATATGAGATATCTGACTGTGCCTCAGTGAAGACTCCAATGGTACCACCTAACAACCTTGGACCTGATCTCACTGGCAAATCAGTCAATCAAACTCATTTCAGAGGGATTGTAGGCTCACTGATGTATCTAACTGCCTCTAGACCAGACATCCAATTCTCAGTCTGTCTAATAGCAAGATATCAGTCCAATCCTAAAGAATCCCATCTCACTGCAGCCAAAAGAATACTCAGGTACCTGAAGGGAACCCCAAACCTTGGACTCTATTATCCGAAATGCTCAGGATTTGATCTCAAGGGTTACTCTGATTCTGATTATGCTGGCTGCAACATGGACAGAAAAAGTACCTCAGGGTCCTGTCAATTTCTTGGAGGAAAACTGGTTTGCTGGAGTGCTAAAAAGCAAAAATCAGTGGCTATGTCCTCAGCTGAAGCTGAATATGTAGCTGCAGCAGGATGTTGTGCCAATGTATTATGGATGAAAAGTCAACTCAGTGACTATGACATCCATTACAAAATGGTGCCCATCTTCTGTGATAACACCAGTGCTATTGCAATCTCCAATAACCCTGTCCTCCACCAAAGAACCAAACACATTGATATCAGATATCACTTCATCAGGGATCACATAATGAAAGGAGACATTGAACTTCATTTCATCCCTACTGAATATCAACTGGCTGATATCTTCACCAAACCCTTGGATGAACCTACCTTCAGGAGACTGAAAGCTGAATTGGGAATGCTTGACATTGAAAGTCAGGTATCTGAAAACCAATCTCAGTAAGTTCTCTGAAATGGTTCATCCTCTCTGAACATCCAAAATAAATAACTCACTGAATGAGTAAGACTCATTCAGGGTCCCTGACATTTGACAAAGAGCATTGAATGAGTAACTAAATGATCCAAGTATCAGTTACTTAAATGTCCTAGGTTAGTAACAATGCTAATTAAATATAGGAATATATGTCTCTTTGTCTTACTGTCATCCCACTTGGCATTTAATGCCTCCTCACACAAAAATATCAAATTGATATTTTATCTCTGCAAAAGTGCACTTTTACTGTGCACTGCAACTGTTCCCTTGAAAAACGAGATTTTACTGCGGGTAATGGAGTGGTAGCATTAAATGTGGAAATTCAAACGTTTTTCAAAAACCGACTCTTAATATTCCCATTTGTGCACAAACCACCCTTCTCACCACTCTATAAATACCCTCCTCCAAAACAAACACACACACACAAATTATTTTCTGCAACAAAACTCTGTCAAAATCATTTGAAAAACCCAGAAATATTTGTGTGTTCTCAAAAACTCTTCAAACCTCTTTTGGAAAACCCTTCTTGTAAACATTTACAAAAGTTTTTCATCACAAAACTTGAGAGATCTAAAAAGCTTGATTGTTCTAGTCAAAAGAAAGTATTTTAAAAAACCCTAAAATCTTTAATGGAAATGGCTAGAACACAATCTCTCCAGTTTGCTTCTCAGTTGGTAGGGGATCTTACAAATGTTGAATTTAAAACTAATAATATCATAGGCAACTTTGAATACCCTTAAACTGTCCCAACCTACAAAGACATTATTAAATTTTTATTTAATTGCCCACTGAAAACGGCCTTTGTTTAGTGTCCCTCCATTGTTTACCAAAATCTCCTCAGGGAGTTTTGGGCAATAGCCAAGGCCTATGACCCGACACCCTCTACTGATGAGAATAACCTCAGACCTCTCAGGGAATATCTCATCAGATTCAGTCTTCACGGGGGGGCAACAACAATTCACCCTGGATTACAAAACGTTTTGCACTTAAACAGGGTTGGATTATAACAAAGGAGTTTATGTCGCCCATCCTGAACCCTCCATAGTGAAGGATGGGTTAAAACAAATCGTTTTAGATCAAACGTTTTTGGACAGAACTCCAGTCACCAAGAGTTCATTTCCCGTGGCTTGGAGGATCCTATTCACATTTGTGATTCAGGTCCTCGGCTGGAATCACTCATCAACTGAACAAGTTAACTCTATTCAGTTGATGATGGCATACTGCCTGATGAATGGGGTCACTGTCGACATAGGAACTATGTAATATGATCAATAAAAGATGTATGTTTTGTTAATTTACTCAGTGTTCCTTATTGTATTCATTAGTACATTCAGTGTAAGAAGAAGCCATTTGCTCACTTACACTGATCAACCACTTAAGCTATTTGTATATCCAAATAGGGGGAGATTGTTGGGTTCAGTAAATACCCAAACCCCTTAATCTAGGATTTGAATAGAAAATAGCCCAAGTGCTTAATCCGTTAAACACTAACAGGTCACTAAGTGCATAGTCTCTCAGTGAGTCATCTTCAGGATACTCAGTACGAGGCGAAGATGAAGTCTCTCCACTCAGTAAGGCGGAACTTAAACGGTGAAGACTAAGTCAAGAAGAAGATGGTGGATTCAGTGAGTGATGACAATAACTCACTGAATCCCTAAGACACCTCTCCAACTACTTACACTGAAGACAAACTGAAGTAGAAGACAGAAGGATGTAAAGACTGAAGAAAGAGCGGGACAAGGCGGGATAAGTTTGAATCAGATAAGACGAAGTCCTTATCTACCAAATTCAACTTTCCATGAATGGCAAAAGATCAGGCTCAGTGTCATCACTGAACTTAGGAAAGTAGTCTTGTCTCTTACCTAGAATAGTCTTTGTAAACAAAGACAAAATACATCAATATTTTGTCTTCTGTATGATGTCAGTTTGTCACTTAAGAAAGATTCAAATATCATACATGTATAAATAGCATAAGAGATGGAGTGAAAAGATAAAGCTTGTGAATTGTAAAAACACACATACACGCAAGCCATCTTTACACTCCTCCAAATACAACTTAGTTCCTGAGATAGCTCAGTGAGCTCTAAGAGTTGTGCTCAGACTTAGCCTGAGCTTAGAGAGGAGTCACCAAACTTTATCATTTCAATCCCAAGTACTATTCCGCAAGTACTTGGGTAACGTATTCTTTGTTGATTTATTTCTAATAAGAATATGATGTTGAAAATTACTTTGTGTGTTTTACTCATGTTAATTTCAGTCATTGTTCACTCTTAACCGTTTTTATATATTTAAACTGTTTTAATCAATAGTGAACGGGGAACAACACTTCGCAAATACTCACGACCATATAACTCCATGATAACCTCGCAAAACTTACGAAGACATTCACGGGATGTGGATGCACCAAGTGCCAGACTCTCGTCAAGAGAATCAGGAACGGCCGCGTATCTCAATTGACGAATGGCCGCAGTACACTTGACCAATGGGCTAATACTAGGTACGCCCCTAGCATCAAGAGTTTGTCGAAAATAAGTAGAGTGATCGGTTATCTCTCGAACAATTTCTGTGAATAGCTCTCGGCTCATACGGAACCGCCGAGAGAATGTTCTTGCGTCGAACTGCGGGTTTTCGGAGAAGTATGCCGCCACTAAACGATTATGAGCACCCTCATGATCCCTACGTATGTACCTTCGTCGGGTTTTTGGCTGTGATGCTTTGTAAGCCTTCCAAGCAAAATCCGCAAACTCCACAAACTCACTAAAAACTTCTTCCTCGTCGGAAGACGAAGAAGAACCGAATAAATCCTCGAATGACGACATATTATAAATTATGTTTCGTGGGTATTTCGTTAGAATGGTTGATTGAATATAGATGAGAAATGGTGAGTGGTGAATTGTATTTGAGGAGAAGTTGGTATTTATAGAGTGGTAAATTTGGTTTTAAAAAAAAGTTTTTTTTTTGTTAAAAGTTGCAAACGGTCATATTTTGAAATTAATAGTGAATTAAAGTTTGAAATTGTGGACGTTTACATCGGTTGGTTTTGCACCCGATGTTTGTAATTTTGTTCCCTCGACCGAAGTGGCAACCGACCACCACAGACAAGGCAACCGATCTACACATCGGTCGACACTCATTTTTTTGGTTGCCCAATCGATAATAAAGTGTCGATTGCGTCCAGCCTTATACCAAGGCCGAGCAAAATCATCTAAAAACTGAACTGAATTGATAAACCGATCAAAATCAGGTCAAATCAAATCGAACCAATTTTATTCGGTTCGATTTTTGATTTTGTATAATTATTTTGGTTTTACTCGGTTCGGTTCGGGTCAAAACACACTTTTCTGGTTCGAAATAGCTAAACCGACCCGGACATAATTTATTCGGTTCAGTCTTGTTTTCAATAGCTTTTACTCGGTTCGCTCAGTTCACATTTTACCTTTATTCAGTTTTTGGGTCAGGCCTCGATTTGGTCGGGTCAGGTCGAGTTTGCCCTGTTGCTCAACCCTACTTTACACTACCTTAGACATGGACGGCTGGTAGTCTCTGAATACCCATGAATTTTGCGACATACTGTTAATGTTGGGTAAAAATCTCGATTTTTTGTTAATGCATCCGATCAATTAAACAAAATTGTGTTTCTAATCTTGCATGTTTTCTTTACAAATGCACCTGATCAATATGTCTTTTGGTTCCATCTCTGATCGTAGATGATCATGGTCGGGGTTACACAAAGCCGGACGAGTTTAACTTAAGTCGTTGCACAGTTTTAGTGCATATTAAGTACTACTCCTTTCGTTTAAAAATTATTGTTTTTCTTTTTATTTTAGGATATGTTATAATTATTGTCCACTTCTTCTTTCAACCAATTAAAAAAGAGTTGGTGTGTGAAAATAATATTGTACAGTATTGAATTAGTTGAAGAGTGTAGTGGTCTCACTTTTCTTAAACTTTGTATTTTTTGTTTGAGGCAATAATTTTAAGACGGATAGAGTACTTTTTAGCATCAGTTTTCATTTGGAACCCACCCATATTTGTATATTTTGAACTCGCTCAACAAAAAATCTTGCTGCGCCAATGTGCGTAAGTGTGAAAAACATTTCTCGCCTCGGGGAGCAGGTGACAAAGGGAGCGGGTGGCAAGGGGCCCAGGATGAATGTGAACCTGTAGAAAGATGACATGTCGCTTAATCTCTGAAATTAAGACAATGAGCTACAATTATTCGCTGACATGTCAATTTTTAACACCTTTATTTTCAAACTGAAATATATTTATATCCATTTAAATTTTTATAATTTAATTTCACCATATTTTTTAAAATTTTGTGCTCATTAATTCAACATTCATTTTGATATATTTTTATTAGTTTTTAGATTTTACATTTTTAGTGAGTTTATTTATTTTGAATCAAATTTTTACAACTTTAATGTTTATTTCAATCAATACAATCTTAATTCGTCAAAATCATATACTTTTAGGGAGAATGTTTGACGGGTAAGAGATTAGGGTCTTTCTATATGCGAGAATAATGATGTCAAGGGAAAGCTACGGGAAACCCAAGCAAACACATACAACTAACACATATACATTCGGAGTGTTGGGAAAAACAAATTCACTAAGCGGGTAAGCAAACACATATAATTATATTTATCGTCGCCGATGTGCACGAGTATCCAACTCGTTGTATTCAATTGGTTGAAGAGTATAGTGGTCTCACTTTTCTTAAACTTTGCGTTTTTTGTTTTGGGGCAATAATTTTAAAATGTATGGAGCACTATTTAGCATTAGTTTTCATTTGGAACCCACTGATATCTGTCTACAAACCGTCACTAAATCTAGTTTTGAGCTCACTCAACAAAAAATCTTGATGCGCCTATGTGCATTAGTTTGACAAACAAGAAAATGGTGAGAGAGAGAAAAAAGGCTAGCAACTTTCTGGTGAGAGAGACGACTGAGCGCAACAATCCGAACGTGAGAGCGAGGCACATAGGACAAAGAGGACGATACAATGGTAAGCTTTTAGGAACTAATTATACTGGGGGAAAACGTAACTCTACGGCATCGTATATGTTTTTCAACTTTCCGAATGATTGGGGGATGGGAAAGCTATGGATGATATTCAAAAAATATGGTACGGTGTTTGACATGTTTATGGTGCAAAAACGTTTGCGCAATGGGCAAAGATATGGCTTCGTACATTTCAAACATGTTGTAGATGTGGAGGGGTTGTTGATGAAGCTACGTCAAATTAGGTTGGGAGAGGATTCTGATGAGTGTCTAAATACTCATCATTTTTGTACTATCTAAACTGCAAAATCATCTGAAAACACTAAAAAAATGCATCAAAATGATGAAAATATCACAAATCAGTGTTTTATGTGTTTAAAATGCAAAAATATCAAAATCAGATGAAAAACGTATCAAGTTTGCAAAATTGGCAGCTTTAGTCCCCCAAGTTTCAAAAGTTGTCAAAAACAGTCCCTGGTAAATCAAAATAAAGAAAAATGTCATTTAAGGTCCATGGGATTTAAAAGTTGTCAAAATAAACCCTTGAAATGTAAAATTGCAAAATTACAACTTTAGTCCCTCAAGTTTTAAAAATGACAAAAATAGTCCTTGGATTTCTAAAAATGGAATTTTATGTAAAAAGGGTCCTTGTACTATCAATGTTTGTCAAGTTTGGTCCTTGTGATAAGTTTGGAAAAGTGTCATTTTCAGTCCTTGAGGTTTGGATAAATTGCAATTCTAGTCCTTGAATATCTACTTAACCAAACGGATTATTTATATCACAAAACCAAATCCAACCCCATCCCTTTGGCCCAAAACAAAACCAGCCCAACCCCTTTTATATATCATCCGGTCAATTCAAGTCAAACCCGCGCCAAAATATACCACCACTATTCATCTCCCTCTCAATAGCTGTAAAACCAAAACCAGAGACTGGTTTTCCAACTTTTTCAAACATCCCACTTGCCTCACCATTCCCTCTCCATACTTTGTCCCCCTCCACCTCCACATTTTCCCAAAAACCATTAATATCAAATAACCTGCTCAAGAAAAAATGGCGCCAAAAAGCAAAATGGACAGATATGATGATATATGAAGATCCAATGGCTGAAATTTGGTGGGAAAGTCTCAGAGGACAACAAGGAGTCCAAAAAGTCATTATATAGAGGAAGAGATGCAATGTATTTCACTATCTAGTATAATTTAATTTTAGCATTGTGTCGTTTTAAGCTTATTTAGTTTTTCAGTGCAAATTTAAGATTTCAAGTTTTTTGTAATCGAATCTTAGTGTATTTTAAACTTATTCTCAGTATCAATCTCAGTTTGTATTTATGAATTCAGTTTATGCATCATTTTGTTAAAAAATCTCAATAAGCTCAAATGTGTTTTTAAGTAGCTGCTAAGGATTGAAAAGAGCTCACATAAGCTCTTATAAAGCTTTTATAAGCTTTAGGACCCTTTAAATTCAGTTTAATTTCAAAACTCAAAAAAATCACAAAAATACTAAAAAATAGCTTGAAAATAAAAATTCAGTGGAGAATGTGCAAAGAGCTGAAGCATGGTGGTAACTTGGATTGATTATGGTTTAGAGGCTTAGTGGTAAGCCTATAGGAGTATTCTTGGTCCCTAGTTCATGGTATCTGGCTGGAAAACGATTGTAAGCCTTTATAAGTGATTTTGCATTTTGCTGTTTGAATATCTTATAAGCTTTAATCTCTGTGAGTTTATGTTTCTAAGCAGTAGATAAGTGGATTTCCACAATAAAACAGTATACTCATCATTTATAATTAGTAGTTGCTTTAAAATTTCATTTTTACAATTTTTCTAGCATATTATTCAATCTTAAGATTTAAGCTTATATCACTGTAGTTTAATTCTTATTTAGTCTTATTATTTGATAATATAAAGCCCTTAATCAGTTTCATGTTATTAATCCTTGGAATCCTTTGAAAAGTTTCAAAACTACTTCTAAAAGGGGTGTTTGGATTAGCCTAGTTAAGTCTGTTAGAGTCTATTTGTATCATTGTTTGTTGTTGATTCATGTTATATTAGCTCTAGCTAGGTCATTTCAAGCATAAAACTCAGTCCTTATTAGTAAAAAAGTCAAAACCATCTTAATCTCATCCTTGTTAGTTAACTGTTAGAATTTTTAAGTGCAAAACTCATCAAACTAGCTTAAAACTTGATACTGTAGCTTAATCTAATCTTAATATAGCTTAATATAACATATACAATCATTAAAATCAATCTCAAGTTCATAAAAGTCAAAGTGTTAGTGTAATAAAAAAGTCAAAATTTTCATTAGCCTGTTTTTGAATAAACTTTAGAATTTCATTGTGTATTTAAAATTAAGATTTAGCTTATAAACTTCTGGGGTAGTAAAATTTAGTTGCTTAAAAAAATTAGAAAAATATTAGTTCAATCTTAATCAGCTTCTAGAGTGCTTATTTCTTTGCTTGTTTTGAGCACCCTTTCTGAAAACATGCCCTGTGCAAACAGTTAAGTTATTGCTTATTTGGATTTTTTTTAGTGCTTATTTGTAAGTCATTATGCTTTTTCAGTGGTCATATTAGCTATTTAACAGTTATTTAGCTTATTCTCAATTAGCTTGTGCTTATTTCTTATCTTATTAGCCATTTTTCCATTAATCCTAGTGCTAATTCCATTTCTTACTTACTGTTAAGAAAAACAGCTTATTCTGAGCTTATTAACAGTTTTCATGAAAAGTTCTAGTTGTGAAAAATGCTTATCATCATTAGCTTAATAAGTGTGTAAAAGAAAAATCAAAAAAAAAATAGTTCAAAAATATTGCAACTGGTTGGATTCGAACCCAGGTCTGCCAGTTCACTCATCCACGCTTCAGCACACACCTGCACAACCAACTGCCCTTGGGTCTTGTATTGGTTATCTCTTGCAACATTTAATACATAACCACTCTTTCTCATATTAGCTTATACGATCAATTTAGCTTATTTTTAACTTATTCGAACTAGCTTTTTCCACTTTTGTATTTTTCATAGAATTGTATTAGTATTAAGTATTTTATAAAAAAGTTTCAGATTTTTCTCATTAGTTTTAGTATTTTTAAACATTTAATTAGTGTAAAATCTTATTTAATTCATAATAAAAAATATAAAAGTCAAAAAAATATAAATCTTTTTTCTAAAATTTTCTTTTGTCATATATTAAAGTAATAAAATTGTTTTTACACTTGTAGGACTTTTATTTCACAAATTTTACGTTTTTACTTGCGCAGTCGCGTAATTTTTATATTTAACGCACGTTTTCATTCTAGGCCACGTTTTTAGATACTTTAAGTTTACGTTTTAAATAAAATAGTTTATTTAAATCATTTTATTTTATAAATTTAGAAAACATCATTGTAAATATAGTGATAGCGTTTATTTAATATATTTTATCTTTTTAATTTTCTTAATTTGCATTTAAGTCACTTTATTTTATAAACTTTTTCAGTAGCGTAATTATCCATCCAATTCCTTACAGATCACTATCCTTAGTGATCACTCCATCATCTGAATCAGTGTTTACACACCATTGAGTCTCCGTGGGACTTAACGACCTGGGAATCCACTGTATTCTCCTGGACTTCATTGTATTTGTGTTTTAAGCAGTTTTAAGTCTATTACGGTTAGCCATTCACAAGTGGCTAGCTTGTGTGATTAGACTTGACTGGTTTAGCACAAATCAGATTCGTTGAGGGTTTATGTGGCATTCGACAGAAGAAATGAAGGAAACAGGTCCCCTCATGTGAGGGAGGTTGAGGAAGAGTGTAGCAAAAGAAGAACTATGGAAGGAGTAAACAGGAACAATGTTCGGTTCGACACATGTGACAATAGGCGTTTCGTTGATGTAGTGAACGGGGAAAACTGGAACAGAATGAAGACGAGAAGAGATGTGGAAGGTGTAAAACGAGAAATGGCCGCAAATGTGAATGGCAATAACAGTTCAAGATACGGAGTTGAAAGGAAAGAAGAAAGGATGTTGGAAGTGAACGAAGATGAGATCGATTTTGGATTGTTTAGCAGAAGTTTGATTGGGGAGGTTAAAAAATTGTGTTATCTTCCTAAGTTACCTGGGTTGTGCGAGGAAGTAGGTATAAACAAGGTGGAGGTCAAGTGGTTGGGGGGACTCGAAGTGATGATAGCTTTCGAAAACAAGGAAACGGCTGGGAATATAATGAATAATGTTAACCATGAAATTAGGAGATGGTTGCATAAATTAAGACGATGGGACAGTAGCTACTCACCTTCTGGAAGATTGACATGGTTGAACATTATTGGTGTCCCGATATCATGTTGGGCCGAATCGGTGTTCAAAAGAATTGCGGGGTTGCATGGTACTATAGTGGAGACTAAGAATTGTAGATTGGAAGGTAATCAGAATGTGATATATGGCAAAGTTCTTATCCACACTACTGCTAAAGACTTGATTAACGAGTCTCTTAGCATCAAATGTAAAAGGTAAAAGCTTTAGAATAAAGGTGATAGAAGAAGTAAGGGATATATCATCTGTTGATATAGAGGAGAATGTAGTATATTGGATTTCACAAACACACTAAACCAAAGATCAAAGAGGCGTATACTATGGTTTTAGAGAGAGAAAGTTAGAGGTTGGGAACTTTAGTGAGAGAAAGAAAAATCTTATTATGAGCTCCAACTCTCTACCTTGGGAGGTAGAGAGTATTTATAGTCTTACACAAATCGCCACCTACGGGCTGTGGATCAGGCATACAGTGGGTAAAGACCCGTCCGTCCTCCACGGTGTTACTTAACTAAATACTACTAAACATATACTAATCTACGACTGCGAGCTATCTAACGATTACATATACTTGAGGTGACCGACTCTTTAATAATTGGATTTACTAAATCCTAACAATCTCTCCTTAAGGGAGGTCACCTCAAAATTACATTGAATACAAACAGATATTACAATAATATTGTTCTTGGATTCTTGTTAATGTTCTTTGCTCTGAAGCTCGTAGTTATTGATTCTTCATTATTGCATGTTTGGATAATCAATGTGGAGGTCTTTAACTGATCCACGTGATAATGAGTTTTGAGCCAACATTGAGATCATCAGCTAACATAAATCTTTGACTCTTCCATTGTGGTGTTGGTATTATGTGATGTTATGACATTTAGACCGACATGCTTACATTCTGGATCATGATTTCTTCTTATCAGAGTAGCGAAAGCTTTAGTTGATTCATGATATTTGCAGCAGCGTAGCAGAAGCATGGAGTGAAAATATCAGAGTCATTGATGCACTAATCATGATTTCTTTATAAATGAATGTGTTGTGTGAGCATGCGGCTATGGATTGACCGCTTCATTCTGATCAGCTGCAAACGTCGGGCGTACCTGCATACAATAGTTAGCAATAAAGCGCACGAAAGTGTCTTTGATCACTTTCGTTGAATTAAGGTACACGGCCCACGGTTCCCCGTTGATCAGTACATGTACTGCCTGTGATCAGGTATAATTCCGAAGAATTTCCTTGACAGGGTTTCGCAACTGCTCTAGCTGTTCTCAAACCGAAACGTCTCAAAAAAGACAACACGGAGTGAGTGAACCAGCAAATTGAGATTCACTGATTGATGAAAAGAGATTTGAAAAACAATCATGTATTGCTCAATAGAAATTGTTTTTGCAATACAACGAAGGTTTTAATGAAAATCAATTATCAATCATAAACACCTTTTATTTTGAAGTATTAGTACACAGTCGATGTGCTAAAGAAAAGAGTTTTTAAGCATAACGACCTGTTTTTCAAAGGTATCCGTCAATCCATAACCTGAACCAGGATTGATTCAAAAGATTGAATCGCCCCATTGTTTCTGTTCAGTTGTCACATGGTTGATCTATTGGATAGATCTCACATGCCACCCACCAGGAGCTTGTTTGATGTTGGCTCCAGAAGGCTTTCCATCTTCATTGTGAATATGTTTGCATATCACTCAGATGTTCTGGCAATACCACAAAGATAATGCGTTGGACTCATAAGATATAATTTCTCTTTTCACATTGTGTGAAACAGAGAGTCTTCATTGACAGTGTCCTAAGGAGATTTATTTGATGATCTTGTGGCTCTAGACTCAATTGTGCATATTTGGTTCCTATGCCGGAGACTAGGGAGAGGGTCTCCTTCTTCAATATCAACAAACTCTAAGAGAAAGTTGATAGATAATGTCGGTTCCCCGTGAGAATGAAACAAGCCCTTTTAAGAGGAACTTGAGAGGTTTGGAAAATTGTAGTGCAGTGCGTCACTGGTTCCATGACGTCTTGATTTCAATACCGATGTTACCTTGGTAACCACCAGTAGCATATGAATTGAACCCGGTTTCTGCCCTAAGGTTGAATAAATTGAGGGCTATTTCTTTTCACCCCTTTTCACATTCAATTCTTTTTCATTCTTCAACCTCTTCAGTGCTTACCGAGATTTCATAACTAGAACCTTGTTGGGTTTATTCCAGTTCTAGCTCTATCTCAGTCCTCACTCTTCCCATATCTCACTTTTCTCTTTTTTTCATCATACCTAAGGACTCTACACTATCTAGTGGATTGTCCCTGGGTAGATCCCTCCGGTTCTGGCAGATCGTGGGAACGAATACCTAACCTAACCATCCTTATATCAACATACATAAAGTAAATTTGGTCGGTCTATTTGGTATTGTTCATCTGCCGTTGGAACCAATTGAAAACCATTTGAAAATCAATCCAGATACTTGTGACAAAGCATTTTGTACCTGAATTGTTTTTGATATTTTTAGAGAAAGAGCTCTCCCTCAACATGTGCATCACGTTTTAGCACACCGAGGCAAGAGGAAGAATTAACTTCTTAGATTACCATTTTCTAAAAGATATCAACATCACTTCCCTGATCAAATTAAAGCATATTGAGGAAGGATAAGGTTTTCGTAAGTTTGCTCCCCTTTAATATGTGCCTCGAGGTAGAGTTTTGCACATATTAGAAGGAACTTGCACTTAGAGACAAATCAATCACGTTTCAATTCTTTGTGGTTTTAAAAGGATGCTCCCCCTCAGCATGTGCATGGTAAATTTGAAATCGTTTGGCACATGTGGGGAGGAAAGCTTGCAAAACACTTGTGAAACCATTTATAGAATCATCAATTTAAATCCAATTTAAATCACAAATTCTCCCCCGATCACAATTTTCTAATCATTTGAGATTTGTGATCTCTGTAAATTTAAATTGATTTTGAAAGCTTTTGAGGAGAATTGTGACTTGATTATGAAAACATTTTAACTGATAAGGATCGGATTATGAGACTTTAAACTCTATTGATTAAACATGCCTGATTATCTTTTTGAAAACAATTGTATGACGAATAACCTTTTGATTTAATTGAAATCATTCTCCCCCTCAATCAATGACATAAGTTGTTGATTGAGAGATAGATATTTTTGACAAACGTTAAGTCCAGATGATTTTCAAAAATAGAGTCCGAGTTATTTTTCAAAGCAATTAGTTTTCATTAGATAGTAAGTAATTGTTTATAGAATCAGAGCATGAGATTTGAAAAACAAGATAAAGCATGGCTCTGTTCTTTCTTTGAAAAACGGGTTACTGCCTGAAATGACAATAAACCATTTATTTCACTTTCTCCCAAATTTTTATTTTTTATTTTTTATTTTTTTTATTATTTTTTTAAGAACATTCGAACAACATCTAAAGTCCCGTGTCATTCTTTGAATGACAGCACAAAGACCGTAGATATTTTCGAATCGAGAAAAACATGACAAAACGAGAATATTTTTTGAATTTTTTCAGGATTTTTCATTTTTTTTATGGATTTTTTGAAAGTTTTATAATTTTCTATTTGCTTTTTGAAGGTTTTGTAATTTTGTATTTTGCTTTTCGAAATAAATATTTACAAGAGATGGATGAAGAAAGACCTTTACTCCTCGTTTTCCTCTTGAAGACGTTTGAGTGTTTCCGGTTGTAGACTCTTTAGACCAAGTCGTGGGAGGATAAACTCAAAACGTTCTCTAGGAAAAGCTTTGGTGAAGATGTCTGTTAACTGGTATTCAGTCCTCACAAAATAGAGTTCCACCACACCGTTTTCTACTTGCTCCCTGATGAAATGATGTCGAATGTCGATGTGCTTTGCTCTTGAGTGTTGTACGTTGTTGCATGAGAGATCAATATCACTTTTATTATCTCGGTACAGAGGGATTTTGTTGAATTCAAAGCCATAGTCAGATAATTGAGATCTCATCCATAGGATTTGAGCACAACAAGATGACATGGCTATGTATTCAGCCTCTATAGAGGAAATAGAAGTACTCATTTGCTTCTTTGAAGACCAGCTCACAAGCTTATCACCCAAAAACTGAGCACCTCCAGACGTGCTTCGACTTGTATCTTGACATCCTGCATGATCAGCATCTGCATAGGCTGTTAGTGACATACCGGTGTCCTTCGGGTACCAAAGTCCCATATTGATGGTTCTTTGGAGATACCGAAAGACCCGTTTAACCGCTTCAAGGTGCTTTTTGGTAGGCTTAGCCTGATATCTATCACACATGCAAACAGCGAACAGAATGTATGGTCTACTGGCTGTGAGGTACATCTGGGATCCAATCATACTACGATATTTCGTTTGGTCTACCATGATCCCTGAGTGGACCTCATCCAGTTTAGTACGCTCTATCATGGGAGTGTCAACAGGGTCACTAGAATAAAATCCAATTTTTTTTAAAATCTCATTTGCATATTTAGATTGATTTATAAAAATGCCTCCGAGACTTTATGAAATTTGTAATCCCAAGAAAAATGACATTTGTCCCATCATTGACATTTGAAATTTAGAACCCATTTCACTTGAAAAATGGTCACATTCATTGGTGTCAGTCGAGGCAAAAATAATATCATCAACATATATTTGAACGTGAATTAAATGTTTGCCTAACTTTCTGGTGAACAATGTCGGATCAACTGGTTCTTTGCTGAATCCAGTAGATAGAAGAAACTTTGATAGCGTATCATACCACGCCCTTGGAGCTTGCTTTAAGCTGTAAAGAGCCTTCTTTAAACGATAGACGTGAGTAGGATGCTCTGGATTCACAAAGCCTTCAGGCTAGCTGACGTATACGACTTCTTTAAGATCTCCGTTAAGAAACGCCGTCTTTACATCCATCTGATAGACTACCATGTTCTTACTTGCAGCATTAGCCAAGAAGATTCTGATTGCCTCGATACGAGCAACAAGAGTAAATGATTCTTCAAAGGCAATACCCTCCTCTTGACGGTATCCTTTTGCAACCAATCGAGCCTTATTCTTTAAAACATCACCATGCTCATCAAGTTTTACTTTGAAGATCCACTTTAGAGCAATGATCATTGCACAATATGGAGCAAGTACTAATTTCCATACATCTAGTCGATCAAACTCATGAATTTCTTCTTGCATGGCATTGAACCAGCTGTCTTCATTCATGGCAGTTTTAACATCTTTTGGTTCGATCTTAGAGAGTACGGAGTTGAAGAAGCACCATAAGGCATCGGTTGCAAGTTGTTTCCGTGTGGATACTGGACGGGAAAGGTTTCCAATGATGTTGTCCAATGGATGATCATGTGTCCATTTTCTAAGGTGTTCATGTGGTTGTTGTTGAGGAACTGAAGTAGCAGAGTTGATATCTCCTGAAGAAGATGGTTCTGATGATGACTCAGGAGCAAATATGTTTTCAAAGGGTTCATCTTCTGGAGGAGCAAAAGGGTTTTCATCATCTGTAACAGCAGCAACATTTCCATTGTGTACACTCGATGATTGATAGTGATCAGCAGCAGGCGCTTCTTGACTTAATGACATTGAAACTGAAGGGTTAACTTCATTGACAGGGATAGAGGCAGCCTCTGTTGATGGAACTGACATATCATTAGCACTTGGCTCATAGTGTTCATCAAACATTGGATCAAATAATTTCTTCAAATCATCTTCTGAAGGAGGTACATAAGGAGTTGCTGGTGAGGGATTAGAAACAAGAGTAGAACTGATAGGACTACTGGATAAAGGTTGAAATGCGGGTCCAGAACTGGATTGTCCTGGAGCCATTTGACCGGTCAGCTCATCGAACGTAACGTGAATTGTTTCCATGATATTTCGGGTTCTCTTGTTGTAGATTCGGTATCCTTTTCTGTTTGGTGCATAACCTACAAATACTCCAATGTCCGCTTTAGCTTTTAGTTTACCTAAATCTTGACCATCATTAGTTGGGTAACATAAAGCACCAAACACACGAAGGTAGGATATATCATGTTTTCGTTTATGGACAAGTTCATATGGAGTTTTTCCATGAGAGGTGTGAATAAGGGAACGATTTTGGGTGTAGCAAGCAGTGGCAATGGCTTCAGCCCATAGAAACATTGGAACCTTTGAATAAATTAGCATTGTTCTTGCGGCTTCCACAAGAGTTCGATTTCGTCTTTCAACTACACCGTTCTGTTGAGGAGTTCGTGGAACACTTCTTTGATGACTGATTCCAACACTTTCATAAAACTGAATTAAGTCTTTGTTAACAAACTCTGTGCCATTGTCTGTTCGAACAATTTTAACAATATTGTTGAGTCGAACCTGAAGCTGTTTGATAAGTTTGATGATGACATCTGGAGTTTCATCCTTTGTCCTCAAAAACTTTACCCAAGTAAATCGAGAGTAGTCATCAACAACTACTAGAATGTATTTCTTCCCATTTATCGTTTGCACTCTCATTGGTCCGCACAGATCCATGTGAAGGGTATGAAGAACTTCCATTACTGAGTTTGTGGGTTTTGGTTTGTGGGCATATTTTGTGCTTTTTCGCAAGTAGCAAGCTGAACAAAGATGATCATTTTCATACTTTAGTCTGGGTAATCCTCTTACTAAGTCCTTTCTGGAAAGATTGTTTATGGTACCAAAGTTCAGGTGATTGTGACGATGGTGCCATAGCCATGACTTAGTTTTGGAAGCCTTTGACAGCAAGCAGATGGGTGAAGATTTCATTATATCTTCGATAGAGATGGTGTATAGGTTTGAACCACGAGTTCCTATGAGAAGTTCCACACCATCAAGTTCTCTAACAAAGCAAGTATGTTTTCTGAAGGCCACTTCTAAATCTGAGTCACAGAATTGTCTGATAGAAAATAGATTATGTCCAACCACGTAATCTCCATAACCCATAATAGCACCAAAATGATCGTTTCCGAATCTCACAGTTCCGATGAATTTACTCACGAAGTTCATGAGCCGTGACCAGTCTCCAGTCATATGCTTGGAACAGCCTGAGTCCAGGTACCACAGAACGATTTGAACGATCTGCAGTTGAACACAGACAAGAATGGATAACTGGATAATTGGGATCCCCATGCAAGAATGGGTTCCATTTGGTTAGTAACAGTGATTGGAACATCCACATCAGAAGTAGAAGCAATGGAATCATTAGAAATAGATGCAGTGCTAGTGTTCATATTTGACCTATTCAAAGTATGTTCACTTCTTAAGGGAATAGTTCTACCAGTAGGCATCCATTTTCTAGTGGGCATTGACTTAGCAAATTTAGGGCGAAACTCATTAACCTTACGCTCAGTAGGTATCCATTGATAACCTATATTACTAAATTTCCTTCATGTGGGTTTCCACTGTTTTCTAACTTTCTTTCGCCTTTGCCTTTTTGCCTTCTTAGCTTGAATTTTAACATTAACAATTTTAACTGGGCATTTAACAACATTAGACAAATCATTCACACCACATTCAAGATTAGTAATAGAAACCACGCAATCATCATTACATGTTTTGCCAAAAGTAGCAGAATTCGCATTAATTTCAGTACGCTTAGAGCTAACACTAGAATCAACACGATTTGTCTTATTCAAATTCTCCCTAAGGTGATCTTCTACTTTCTTCCACTGAGAATTCCTAGCATGCAAGGTCCTATCATTCTTTGTGTTGCCTTGAGGCTTTGACCCGCTTGCTTTGGTGTCACTTCTTACTCCTGTAGAGGGAATTGGAACATTAGTTGGTTTTGCTACTTTTTGCATTCCTGAACTAGAAGTGCATGGATCTGAACTACTTGAAGGCACCTTAGTGTTCACTTTCTTAAAACTGGGCATATAGTGGTTTGTATGCTTGACACTAGGCATAGACCAAGGCATCACAGCTTTTCCTTTTGCACCTAAGGATTTAGGACATGTTGCTATTAAACATTCTAGCAGCTCTTGAGATCATTTGGCTTGAATGCACGCAAACCTAATTTCTCTATCAAGAGGCTTATTTACGAAATCCTCTTCCACAATCTCACGGAGACATTCTAGACTATCCTTAAGGTGAGCACAATAGTTATGAAACACAGGTTCATTATTCCTAAGATGAGGAGGAATGTATTTAACAGTCACAGTATATTTGCAGTCTGAGGAAGACTTTGATGCAACATTTTCATTAAAGACAAGTGGCAGTTTCCCTTTTTCCTGACTCCTCAGATTCTCAATTTCTTTTTGTAAAGGCGTTATTTTTTCGTTGTTTTTGTCACGAGTGACTTTCATTGAATCATATAACTCTTTAAAGTGTCGTTTAACCTTTTCATTTTCTTCTAGAAAACTCTCGTTTTCTTTTTGTAAAGCATTTACCAAGTTTTGAAGATGAAAAGTTTGAGAGTACTGAGAATTTAAAGGAGGAGGCATTTGGGAGCCAGTCACATTGTTCTTTTCACCCTTTAATTGAGAAATTTGGGCTTTCAACTTTCTGATCGTGTTACAATGAGCTTGAATTTGTTCGTCACGTTTGTTTATCTGAAAAACTGCATCAAACTCTGGAACATCTGAGGATGTCTTGATATTTGAGGTTTTGATATTTTCTTTAAGATGTTGATATTTTAGTTGTAAATCTAAATGTTCAACTTCTAGTTTAGAAAGATGTTTTACCAAATTATCGTGATCATCCTGATCAATTTTCTCATTTAGTTCTGTGTTTTTGTTTTCAAGCTCAATGACACGATCATGGGAAACTTTCAATGCAATAGATAATTCATGAAATCGAGAAGCAGTAATAGAGTGCTTAGTAACAGTATAAAACACATCTTGAGCAACACAATTTGAAATCAAATTCTCATTTAAGATGTGCAAGTTCTTCCTTTCAACTTCATTATATTTGAGTTCCTGTTCATAATCATTGACCTCAACTATCATTGCATCAAATTCCTTTTCCATTTCTTTAGTATCTGAGTTTATCCCTTTTTGAAGACTCTCAAATTGACCTTTTAATTGTTTAAAGAAAGGCATGACCTTAGTTAAATAACATTCTTTCGTTTGCTCAAAACCCCTTTCCCCCTCAGTTATCCCTGTAGGTGTGATTCTCTTCTTACATATTTTCTCAAAATCAACAAATAGCTGATAAACAACATACAAGCTGATTAAGGTCTTGCTATTAGTGGCAATAGATCTAGGAACTAGATGCATTGGTGTATTCGGAGGATACACAGTAGCTGCAGGCATTTTCCTAAGGGGGGTGTTTGTTTCAACAAGTACATTAACTTTTAGCTTATCCATATCTTTCTTCCAAAAGATCTGTTCTGGGGTTAATTGAGTTTGAGGCTTAAACATGTTCAAGGATATCCAATTTTCCTTAGTGTAATCATGGGGTTTGATCTTTATGTTATTCTCTTTACACGCAGGATCGTTAAGCTTCTTATTCATTTTCTCCCTAAATGCATCATCTAGTTTTCTATCTTCCTCAGTGCACTCAATACAACTAGGTTTCTGTCTAGGTTTAAGAATCTCATTGTCATCATAGATTACATTTTGAGAAGCTTTTGCTATCTTACCATACTCGGGATTAGGTTTCTCTATAATGGGAATACTATACTTATCGCTGAGAACTCTATGCTTAGTGATCATGTGAGCAGTCTGAATGGTATTCCCTTATACGTACAACTTATTTTCAAGCTTGTTTTTCAAACTTTTTAGATTAGAAAAATCATTCAAAAGTTTTGATTCCTTAGCACTGAATTCTTGTTTAAGCACTTTAACATTATCTTGCAGCTCTTGCTTTTGCTTAACAGTTTTAGACAACTTTTCTTGTAAGGAGTTTAACTCTTGTTTTAACACTTCTTCTCTAAAATTACTTTTTCTAATAATTGTACGCATTTGGTCATCCATTTCCTGCTCACGGGTAGTTAGTTCAAATTTAGCACGCTGTTCATAAATAACAACTTGTTCTTTATAGGCATTTAGTTCAGAGATGACAGAATCATCAGGGGCACATGCAGTGTATTCATAAAAAATATAGTCATTATTAACTGCAGAAGATGCATCACTTGGTACAGTCTCACTTTCACTTTGTTTCACATATTAATCATATGGGACAACATTGATATTACCCATATTTTCAATATCTGACACAAAAGTTTCAGTTGATTGTACTTTGTCATGTATCTTTTGCTCATCAACATCATCATATAGTTTTAATACCTCTGAGATGATTGATTATTTGGATGGACCAGCTTGCTGTGATGATGAGACCTTTGGAGAGACCATTGGAGAAATGCTAGCCATGAAGATTGTCTGTGTAGTAGGTTCATCATCGACGTCAGAGTCGTATGCATCACAGTCTGCAACTTGAAAGGCATTCTGATGATTATGACCTATCTCCTGAATTGGCTGCTCATCCACATCTGCATCATATGTCTTGGCATTGCCCTCAGCAAGAAACAACAGATCCTCTTCATCTAACACATCTCCATTATCCTGAGCTTGCACAAGTAACATCTTGTCTTTGAAGTACTCTGCATTTTGAGGGCGTTTTGGAAAAGTGCAGTTCCTTGCTATGTGTCCATCACCACCACAGTTGTAGCACTTAATTGGCTTAGCTTGACCCTGATTTGGATTCCTTCCACGATTCTGATTAGCCACATATCCTCTACCAACTCCACCTCTTCCCTGTTCATACTGCCTTTCTTGAACTGGTTGCACCATAACCTTCCCATCTCTGACAGTAGCTTGATTGTGTGGATTTGATGCAGTTCTGAGGTTATTGTTGGTGTGTGGGAGAGAGTTCATGTTTTGACTAACCATGAGAGATAGTTGTTCACAAACTTTGAATTCAGCTGAATGTTTGGCATGGTCATTTTGATGTTCCTCATATCATTCACAAGCTTATGGAATCTCACGTAGTACTCATAGACACTCTCATCTGGTTTCATCTTGAAATGCTCAAACTCATCATACAGTTGTGATTCTCTGTCTTCCTTGGTTAATTCAGAACCTGAGAGAAGCATCTTGACATTATCCCAAACTGCCTTGGCTTCAGTGTTGTGATTGATAAGCTTGTAGATGTCTTTTGGAAGACCCTGAAGTATAATGTTAGAAGCCATGATGTCAGCATCGAATCTCTTTTTCTCCTTATCATTGAGCTCATCATACGCCTTTGGTCTGTCTAATCCATAGATCATTGTTCCATCTGCAGCTGTATCAATTAATTCTCTTGTGGTCTCAATCTGATAAGGTCCTTCATCAATGGATTTGAGAATGTTGACCCCATTTTCCTTTCCAAGATAGTACAATCTGATTCGTTGAGCCCAAGAGTCGTAGTCAGTTCTGTCAAGCATAGGTGGACGAGTATCTGAACCAGCTTCTTGAACATCCTCAGCAACAGTGGAGATAATTGTAGGTACGTTGGTAGACATGTTAACAGATTACACGGGATTTTATAACTCTATGATTAAACCGGGAAATAGATTCTTTCACGGGATTTTACTAAATCAAGAGAAAACCGTATTACAAACAAAAATCAACCAAGTCACTACGAATTCTTGAACCAAGTCGCTAATCACCAAGTCGCTAAGTAGCAACTAGCCAAGATCTCAAATTCCTGTGAACCAAGTCGCTAAGAACCAAGTCGCTGGACACAAGTCGCTAATGCACCAAGTCGCTACACAGTCAAGTCGCTAAAGAGCAACTCGCTAAGGTCCGAGTCTTTAACACCAAGTCGCTAAACACAGTTAAGTTGCTAAAGAACAACTTGCTAAGATCCAAGTCGCTAGTATCAAGTCGCTAACAATTTACACTACAACTCGCTAGCAATTTCTGAAGCAAGTCGCTAACCTCACCAAGTCGCTAGCCGTAGTGGAGAATCCACTAATTTGTACTATTTGTCGGCTTGTCTCAATAAACAAGTCGCTAGGCTCAAGTCGCTAACAACTAACACTGTAACTCGCTAACTTTTACTGAAGCAAGTCGCTATGATGAAAAATACTACGAGAACCAAGTCGCTAGCAAGAAAAACTTCAAAAACACACTTTTCAATCCAAAACAAGCTCAACCACAGTGATTCAAGCTTACCAAATCAAAACCCAAGCACTTACAATGATTCTTAACACAAAAGTACACCCAAAATTCAAACTTTAACACAAGAAATGATCCAAATGATGCAAAAACCACTAAACTTTTTCAAACTCAAAAACCATCTAAAACCACTAGAAATCCAAGTATATGTAAGAGAGATGATCAAACCATGGCTCTTGATACCATTTGTAACATATTTGATTTCACAAACACACTAAACCAAAGATCAAAGAGGCGTATACTATGGTTTTAGAGAGAGAAAGTTAGAGGTTGGGAACTTTATTGAGAGAAAGAAAAATCTTATTATGAGCTCCAACTCTCTACCTTGGGAGGTAGAGAGTATTTATAGTCTTACACAAATCGCCACCTACGGGCTATGGATCAGGCATACAGTGGGTAAAGACCCGTCCGTCCTCCACGGTGTTACTTAACTAAATACTACTAAACATAAACTAATCTACGACTACGAGCTATCTAACGATTACATATACTTGAGGTGACCGACTCTTTAATAATTGGATTTACTAAATCCTAACAGAGAATAATGAAGTAAATCAACCAGAGAAGAGAGAAGATTTAAAAGGCATGGAGATTTCGGATGGAGAGGGTGGTGAAAGTGGGGAAGACTCTAACGGTGCCGACGATAGTTCGGATGAAGAGGAAAGTCGTTGGGAAAATAATAATCGTGGTGATGGGTTCCGGCCACAGGAGATTACTACACGTAATATAGGGGTAGATGAGGAATCTAGAGTCTCGATAAGGACTAAAGTTAGAGACTTTTTGAGGATGATGATGGGTATCTCAAGAAAAAGATGGTGGCTGCGAATAATGAAACAACTAATGGACTGGGGGACAAAGAAGAGAATAGTAAAAGGTGTGATAATATAAACGAGGAGCCAAAATGGTCAACGAACATAGAAGTTAACGTACAAGACAGTGAGTGTATTGTTAATATGAACAATGGGCCATGTGAACTAGACGTGCCTAATAAAAGTATGGATGTTGGGCCTGTGGTGAATGAAGAGTGTATAGCCCATGTAGAAATAAAGTGTGGGCTTGATGGAGGTAAGTTTAACACACAAGACTTTAGGCTTGAGGGAAATAAAAATGAGCAGGTTATAGATTGTACCATGAGATCAACAGGGGTTAGTCAACCACAGAAGAAAAGCGATAATTTTCAAGCAACAAATATGGATAAGGAGGATGATATTATTGTGGACGATACAATTATTAGAGCAGAAAAAAGAGAAGGCTCTCCCTCAATTGCGTTTGGAAGTGGAGGCGAGAGAAGCAGGAAAAAAAGGAAAGCTAACATTGAGAGTGCGATGGAAGAAGATAAAATCACGAATAAATTTGATCAGGGGTTGGGGAATGACAAGAAGAACAATAGAAGAACGAAAATAGGTAATAGAAGTGTTAAAAAAATGATCAAGTCTGCAAGACAAACGGGAACGACTGGATTATATGATGACACAAAAGGAATGCATGATGCTTACAAAGAGTTCCATATAGCGGTCGAAGGAAACAAAGGGGTGTTCGTATTCAGAGGTTCGGAACAAGAATCGGATAACAAAAGTTGTAATATTAGTGTTGAGCAGGTCAAGGAGATTGGTGTGTCATGGGCCTTAGCGGAAGAGGAGAGTTTGAAGATAGGGGTGAACATCGTGGATAATGAAGCAGGGAATGGGACAATAGGTAATATGTTGTGAGTTTGGATGTGGCAGGTATTGTTTTTGTTTCGCTCTAGTTACTTTTAATGAAGATTATATCCTTAAATGTAAGAGGTCTAGGTGAAGCGGGGAAAAAGGGTGGGTTAGCTCTATTATTCGAGATGAACACCCGAATGTCATTGGGCTGCAAGAAACGAAGACTGGGTTGGTGGAAGAGGGCTGAGTAGAGGAGTTGTAGGGCGGTAGGGGGTGCGGTTTCACTCAGTTACCGGCCAATGGAAGCTCGGGAGGTATTACATTAATGTAGGATTCAAGCACGTTTACATGTAAGGAAGTAATGGGTGATGAGAGGTTTGTAGCTATCAGAGGTGAATAAAAAGGTAAAGTGGGTGAGGTATTTTTAGTGTGTATCTACGAACCTCATGTCGAGGCTCAAAAAGCTTTGCTTTGGGGGAGGATTGCGAGATTAATAGAAAAAATGGGTGGTGCTTGGTGTATTTTTGGGGATTTAAATGTGATTCGGAGATGTGACGATAGATTAAACTCTCAATTAATGTAAGAGAGATGAATGATTTCAATGAGTTCATCAATGATGCAAAGCTTGTGGAGGTTCCAATGGGAGGTCGGAAATTTACTCGAGTTAGTGATGACGGTATGAAATTTAGCAAATTGGATTGATTCTTGATGAATGAGGCATTTTATAGTTTATGGGGCAACCTTTCGGTGGTGGCTTTAGATCGTAAATTATCAGATCATTGTCCTATAATCTTGAAAGATATAGAGATGGAGTTTGGGCCCCCGCCGTTTAGATTTTTTGACATTTGGTTGGAGGAAATGGATATTGAGCAAGTTGCGGAAAGTGCATGGAAAAAAAGTACTAGAAGCAGACGTCCAGGTTGTATATTTAGAGACATACTTAAAAATGTTAAAGACGAGATCAAGAAATGGAGCAAAGAAAGATTTGGAACGGTTAGGGCGAAAATAGAAGGACATAAAAAAGAGGCGATGAGGTGGGAATTAGAGGCAGAAAATAGATCCTTGAATGAAAGTGAGAGAGCAGTTTGGTTGGAAGCGAGGAGGTTATGGGTTGAAAAGGAAAAGGAGTTGGTTAGCATGATGAGACAAAAATCTAGGGTCAAATGGGATGTGGAAGGCGACGAAAACTCTAAGTTTTTTCACTCGTATGTAAAAAGGAGAAATAACAAAAACAATATCAGAGGTCTTATGGTCAACGGGCTCTAGTGTGAGGATCCTATTTTGATTAAAAAAGAAGTGGCGAGACATTATAAAGTCTTATTTTCAGAAGGAACGGCGACACACCCAATCTTTTGTAGTGATAGAATCGAGAAGATTTCAGCAGAAGAAGCACGGTTATTGGAGAAGGGAGTCACTGAAAAGGAAATATGGGATGCAATTTGTGGGTGTGGGGGAGATAAAGAGCCGTGGCCATATGGTTTCAATTTCAAGTTTATTAAAAAAATTTGGGTGATTATAAAACCGGAGGTACTGTAGGATATTGGATTTCACAAACACTCTAAACCATGATCAAAGTAGGCGTATAAGTATGTTAGAGAGAGAAAGTTCTAGTGAGAGAAAGTAAGAGAGTTGGGAACTATAGTGAGAGAAAGAAATATTATTATGAGCTCCAACCCTCTACCTTGGAAGGTAGAGGGTATTTATAGTTTTACAATAAAACGCCACACAACGGGCTGTGGATCAGGCATACAGTGGGTAAAGACCCGTCCGTCCTCCACGGTGTTACTTAACTAAAAACTACTTAACTTAAAATAACTATGACTACGAGCTTTCTAACGATTACATATACTAGAGGTGACCGACTCTTTAATACCTGGAATTTCTAATTCCTAACAATCTCCCCCTAAGGGAGGTCACCTCAAACATATACTAAGATTACATAGAATACAAACAGATATTACATTAAAAATTGTTCTTGCATTC
>BPTQ01000009.1:142293561-142344605 GCA_019973895.1 Chrysanthemum seticuspe | reverse complement strand
GCCAACAACATAGTCTCCATAACCCATAATAGCACCGAAATGATCATTCCCGAATCTAACTGTCCCAATGAATTTGCTCACGAAGTTCATGAGCCGTGACCGGTCGCCAGTCATATGCTTGGAACAGCCTGAGTCCAGGTACCACAGAACGATTTGAACGATCTGCAGTTGAACACAGACA
This sequence comes from Chrysanthemum seticuspe, assembly GCA_019973895.1. Lineage (NCBI taxonomy): Eukaryota > Viridiplantae > Streptophyta > Magnoliopsida > Asterales > Asteraceae > Chrysanthemum > Chrysanthemum seticuspe. Next base: position 142,344,424 of record BPTQ01000009.1, on the reverse strand, counting down.
AGAATGGATAACTGGATAATTGGATCCCCATGCAAGAATGGGTTTCATTGGGTTAGTAACAATGGTTGGAACACCCACATCAGAAATAGAAGCATTCATATCAGAATTTAAGGCAATGGAATCATTGTGAATAGATGCAGTACTAGTGTCTGTATTAGCCCTGCTCACAGTGTGCTCACTTCTTAAGTGAATAGTTCTACCAGTAGGCATCCATTTTCTAGTGGGCATTGTCTGATTAGTCTTATGACCAACAGGTATCCAATAATAGCCTATCTTACTAAATGTTCTTCCTGTGGGTTTCCACTGTTTTCTAACTTTCTTTCGTTTTTGCCTTTTAGCCTTCTTAGCATGAATTTTAGCATTAACAATATTAACTGGACAATTAACATCATTAGGCAAAACATTAACACCACATTCATGATTAGAAACAGAATTCAAGCAGATGTCAATACAAGGTTTGCAAATAGTATCAGAATTCAAATTAATTACAGTACGCCTATGGCTAATACTAGAATCAACACGATTCGTTTTATTCGGTTCAAACTTAAAGTTCCTAGATTGTTCTTCTACTCTTTTCCAGTGCACATATTTAGCTTGCGAGGTCCTATCATTCCTTGTATTGTCTTGAGACTTTGACCTGCTCCCTTTAATGTCACTGATTACTCTTGTAGAGGGAATGGGAACATTAGTTGGTTTTACTACTCTTTGCATCGCCTGTTTAGATGTGATGGGATCTGAACTACATGCAGGCACACTAAGGTTCACTTTCTTAACACTAGAAGTGCTGGGATTTGTACTCCTAGAAGGCACACTTGAGTTCTCTTTCTTAGCATTGACAAATCTGGAATCTGAACTACTTAAAGGCACACTAAGGTTCACATTCAAAACATTGGGCATCGAATGAATATCATACTTGGCATTAGGCATCGAACATGGAATCAAAGGATTAACTCTCTCACCTAAGGACTTTGGGCATATTGTGATCAAGCATTCTAGGATTTCTTGAGATCGTTTGGCATATAAGCATGCATGTCCAATAGCATTATCATGAGGTTTCTCTAACTTATCCTCTTCAACAATCTCACGTAGACATTCTAGGCAATCCTTAAGGGATGAGAAGTATGTTTGAACATCAAGTTTGTTGTTCCTAAGATGAGGAGGAACATATTTCACAGACAAAGCATATTTATTACAGACATGTACCTTTGATACACCATTCTCCCCATTGGTCATTGGCATCCTCCCTTTTACCTGACTCTTTAGATTCTCAATTTCTTTTTGTAACGAGGCTACCGTTTCGTTATTTTTGTTACGTGTGACCTTTATAGATTCAAATAATTCATTGAAATGACGTTTACCCTTTTCATTTTCTTCAAGAAAAACCTCATTTTCCTTTTGTAAAGCATTTACTAAGTTTTGAAGATGAAAGTTTTGAGAATTCTGAGAATCTAAAGGAGGAGGAATTTGGGGACTAGTCACATTGTTCGTTTGACCCTTTAATTGAGAGATTTGGACTTTCAACTTTCTGATCGTGTTGCAATGAGCTTGAATCTGTTCATCCCGTTTGTTAATTTGAAAAACTGCATCAAACTCTGGAGCATCTGAGGATGTCTTGATATTTGAAGTTTTGACATTTTCTTTAAGATGTTGATATTTTAGTTGTAAATTAAAATGCTCAACTTCTAGTTTAGAAAAATGTTTAACCAAGTTGTCGTGATCATCCAGTTCAATTTTCTCATTTAGTTCAGAATTAGTTTTTTCAAGCTCAATGACACGATCATGGGAGACTTTCAAAGCAACAGACAGTTCATGGAATCGAGAAGCAGTAATAGAACAGTTAGTAGCAGTGTAGAACACATCTTGAGCAATACATTCAGAAATCAGGTTCTCATTTAGTGTATGCGAGTTCTTCCTCTCAATCTCATTATATTTTAGTGCTCGCTCATAGTCACTAACCTCAACTATCATTGCATCAAACTCCTTTTCCATTCCCTTAATATTCGTATCTATCCCCTTTTTAAGACTCTCAAAGTGATCTTTTAGAAGTTTAAAGAAAGGCATGACCTCAGTTAAGTAACATTCTTTTGTTTGCTCAAAACCCCTTTCTCCTTCAGTTATACCAGTGGGTGTGATCCTTTTCTTGCAAGTTTTCTCAAAATCAACAAATAGTTGAAAGATAACATATTGGCTAATTAAGGTCTTGCTTTTAGTGGCAATTGTTCTAGGAACAAGATGCATTGGTGTATTAGGAGGGTACACAGTCGCTCTAGGCATTTTCCAAAGGGGAGGGTTTGTTTCAACAATATTTTCAGCTTTCTGCTTATCTAAGTCCATTTTCCAAAAAACTTGTTCGGGAGTCAACAATGTCTGAGGCTTAAACATGTTCAAGGAAATCCAGTTTTCCTTCTTGTAATCATGGGGTGTGATCTTTATTTTCTTCTCTTTACATTTAGGATCATCTAATTTCCTGTTCATCTTTTCCCTAGTGACTTCATCTGATTTCTTATCTTCCTCAGTGCACTCAACGCAACTAGGTTTCTGTCTAGGTTTAAGGATTTCATTGCCATCATAAAGAACCTTATGAGCATTTCTAGCCTTTTTAATGACCTCTGGATTTGGTTCCTCAACAAGGGGAATGCTATGCTTATCGCTTAAGACTCTATGCTTAGTGATCATGTGAGCAGTCTGAATGGTGTTCCCTTGTATGTACAACTTGTTTTGAAGTTTGTTTTTCAAAGTTTTCAGATTAGAAAAATCTTTCAAGAGTTTTGATTCCTTTGCATTAAATTCTTGCTTAAGCATTTTCACATTTTCTTGAAGTTCTTGTTTTTGCTTAGCAGTTTTAGAAAGCTTTTCTTGCAAGGAATTTAACTCTTGTTTTAATACTTCTTCTCTAAAATTACTTTTTCTAATGATTGTACGCACTTGGTCATCCATTTCCTGCTCACGAGTGGTCAACTCAAATTTTGCACGTTGTTCATAAATAGCAACACGTTCTTTATAGGCATTTAGTTCAGAAATTACAGAATCATCAGGGGAACATGCAGTGTATTCATAATAAACATAGTCATTGTTGACTGCAGAAGATGCATCACTTGGTACAACTTCACTTTCACTTTGTTTCACCTATTGATCATATGGGACAACATTGATATTACCCATACTTTCAATATTTGATTCAATAGTTTCAGTTGATTGTACTTTGTCATGCATCTTTTGCACATCAGCATCATCGTATAGTTTTAATGCCTCTGAGATGAGTTTGTCTTTGGATGGGCCAGCTTGTGGTGAAGAAGAGACCTTGGGAGAAACCATTGGAGAAATGCTAGCCATAAAAATTGTGTGTGCAGTAGGTCCATCATCCACATCAGAGTCGTATGCATCACAATCAGCGACTTGAAAGGCATTCTGATGATTGTGACCTATCTCCTGAATAGGCTGCTCATCCACATCTGCATCATAGGTCTTGGCATTGCCCTCAGCAAGAAACAACAATTCCTCTTCATCCAAAGCAGCACCATTATCCTGAGCTTGTACAAGCAACATCTTATCTCTGAAGTAATCAGCATTCTGTGGACGTTTTGGAGATGTGCAGTTCCTTGCAATGTGTCCCTCACCACCACAGTTATAACATTTGACCGGCTTAGCTTGACCTTGATTACCATTCCTTCCTCGATTCTGATTACCAACATAACCTCTACCAGCTCCACCTCTTCCCTGATCATACTGTCTTTCCTGAACTGGTTGCACCACGATCCTCCCTTCTTTTACAGTAGCTTGATTGTGTGGGTTAGATGCTGTTCTGAGGTTGTTGTTGGTTTGTGGGAGAGAATTCATGTTTTGACTAATCAGAAGAGCTAGTTGATTAATGATGTTACCCACGTGTGCATCAGCATCAGCTTGTTTGAACATAGGATCAGGAATGAGTTTGTGATTACCATTACCCATGGGTATGACTTGTGAGGCTTTGGTTGTGATTCCGATGTTTGAGTAGAAGGCAGTTGAGTCATTCGACGAGCTTGTCTCTCCCTGATTGGTTTTGAACTGATTGAGAATCATTTTTTCAAACATAGCATGTCTCTCATTCTGAAGGAGGAAGGCATAGAGTTGCTCATAGTTTGTATTCTTCAATCCTTTAGTGAGCTTCACAGAGGTGACAAACTTGTGCCATTCGGGATTCATGTTGTTCACAAATTTTGAGTTCAGCTGAATGTTAGGCATAGTCATTCTGATGTTCCTCATGTCATTCACCAGCTTATGAAATCTCACATAGTACTCATAGACACTTTCATCTGGTTTCATCTTGAAGTGCTCAAATTCATCATATAACTGTGATTCTCGGTCTTCAACAGTTAGCTCTGAGCCAGAAAGAAGCATCTTGACATTATCCCATACAGCTTTTGCCTCGGTGTTGTGATTGATCAGCTTGTAGATGTCTTTTGGAAGACCTTGAAGAACAATGTTAGAAGCCCTAATATCAGCATCGAATCTCTTTTTCTCCTTATCATCAAGCTCATCATACATCTTTGGTCTGTCCATTCCGTAAATCAGAGTTCCATCTTCAGCAGTATCAAGTACATCTCTAGTCGTCTCAACCCGATATGGTCCTTCATCAATGGATTTGAGAATGTTGACTCCATTTTCCTTTTCAAGACAGTACAATCTGATTCGTTGAGCCCAAGAGTCGTAGTCAGTTCTGTCAAGCATGGGTGGACGAGTATCTGAACCAGCTGCTTGAACATCCTCGGCAACAGTGGAGATGATAGTAGGAACGTTTGTAGACATGTTTCAAGCTCTACGGGATTTTACTATTCTTTGATTAAATCGGGAAATTGATTCTTTCACGGGATTTTACTAAACCAAAAGAACAACCGTAAGAATGTATCACGAAGAAGTAACAAGCCTAAATGAATAAGTACCTAACTACACAACTTGCTTAATTAACAACTCGCTTAAGTAATCAACTCGCTTAATAGCCAAGTCGCATCAGCATCAACTCGCAACACAGTCAACTCGCTTAATGAATCAAGTCGCTAAATAGCTAACTCGCTTTAGTATCAACTCGCAACACAATCAACTCGCTTGAACACTAAGTCGCTTAAAGAAACTCGCTAGCGTTACAACTCGCTAAATAGCTAAGTCGCTTTAGATCTCAAGTCGCTTAAAGAAACAACTCGCTTAGAACCCAAGTCGCATAAATATCAACTCGCTAAACAGCTAAGTCGCATGTACTAACTGGCATCAAATAACAAAGCAACTCGCTTTGAAGAAACACAAGTCCGAGACTCAACTCGCTTAGTCCTTCTTTCACAAATAACCACTTTATCAATCCAAAACCACCAAACCACAATGATTTAAGCCTTCCAATTCAAAACATAACCACATATGATGATCCTAAACACAAAAGTACAAGCAAAATTCAAACTTTACCACTAGAATTTGTCCAAATGAATCAAACTCTCCTAAACCCTTAATACACCAAAAACCTTATGAAATCCACCAAAACAAGGAGCATGAAAGATGAGTGATCAAACCATGGCTCTTGATACCAATTGTAGGATATTGGATTTCACAAACACTCTAAACCATGATCAAAGTAGGCGTATAAGTATGTTAGAGAGAGAAAGTTCTAGTGAGAGAAAGTAAGAGAGTTGGGAACTATAGTGAGAGAAAGAAATATTATTATGAGCTCCAACCCTCTACCTTGGGAGGTAGAGGGTATTTATAGTTTTACAATAAAACGCCACACAACGGGCTGTGGATCAGGCATACAGTGGGTAAAGACCCGTCCGTCCTCCACGGTGTTACTTAACTAAAAACTACTTAACTTAAAATAACTATGACTACGAGCTTTCTAACGATTACATATACTAGAGGTGACCGACTCTTTAATACCTGGAATTTCCAATTCCTAACAGGTACTAAATGCGGTTCAATGGTTTTTGGAAAAAATGGAGATATCGAGGGGACGTAATGCCTCTTTTGTAACTATTATTCCAAAGATGACGGACCCAATTGGGCTTGGGACTTTCGACCCATTAGCCTTATTGGATGCTATTATAAGATAGTTGCAAAAATACTAGCGGAAAGAGTGAAGAAAGTGGTGGGTAAAGTGGTCGGCGAAGTTCAAAATGCTTTTATAAAAGGGAGATTTTTCTTGATGGAATCCTAATTGCAAATGAAGTGATGTATTGGCTAAAGAGAAAAAAAGAAAGAGGGTTAATATTCAAAGTAGATTTTGAGAAAGCTTACGATACCATAAATTGGAGATTCTTATTAGATATAACGAAGCGAATGGGTTTTGGTGAGAGATGGTGCAATTGGGTGAAAAGTTGTCTCTCATCAGCTATGTGGAAAACTAGAAGGGGGGGAGGGTTGAATAGTTTTACCGATTAAAACTTGGTTTTAACTTATTTAGATAGACTTATATCAATCTATTTAAACATGTGTGTCGGATGTTGATAGACAAGCATATATAAGTATGTAATGAAAAGATAAAGAGTAAGAAGCACAAAACCACAACGCGAGTATTTATAGTGGTTCGGCTACAAGGACACCTTCCTTGCCCTACTCCACTCCCCGAGTCACCTACTCGAGAGTTCGTAAACACTACACGACACCAACTCCTTATGGCGGAGAAGCCTTCACAATGTTGCCTACTCTTTATCCGGTACAAGGCTAGATACCGGGTTCTTCCACGAGGTAGAACCAAACCTATCCCAACGTCGCCTATCCTTTATCCGGTATTAGGCTAGATACCGAGTTCCATTACAATGGAGGAACTACTACCCAACACTACAACAACAACTAACCCCAAAGGAGATCCACTCCTTAGAACAACAACAACAAGGATATCGATATCCTTTGACCCAATACTAATCTATCTTGTACATCGAACACACCATATCGAATGTACACCTTAGGCACCTTTCACTAATGCCTTTGACTCGATCTCATGGCACCCTTCACTAATGCCTTGTGACTTGACTTCTAGGCACCCTTCACTAATGCCTTTAGCCTTGACTTCTAAGCACCCTTCACTAGTGCTTTCAATACGGACCATCGACACCCTTCACTAATGTCTTCGTCTTGACCCTTTTGACATCTTTCACTTATGTCTTCGACACTACACTTCTTATGAGAAAGAAGAGAACTATCAACAAGAGAACCTCAGTAATCTTGATGATAACGAAGCATTGCTACTCATGGACTTGATCTTGCTCGACTTCAAAAGGTGGTGATCTCGCCTTTAAGAAGAACTTAGAGAATCACACAAAAACAAAACTACATACATAGATCACTTGGATCTGAGGTTAGAGAGTTTATAACTCAAAGAGAAAATATATGAGAAAGGGGTGAGGAAAAATGAAGAAATGGCTCACTATTTATAGAGGAAAAACTGCTACTGTTCCACGGATCCGTCCAGTGTATTACTGGGGATCCGTGGGACGCTCCCTTTTGCCCATGGGTTTGGGGTCATTGGACATGGGTTATGGATCATGGGTATCCAAGTAGATACAATGTATCTACAAGATGCAATGCATCTAGTCCATGGGTCATGGGTTAAAACCATTGGTCATGGATAATATCCATATATGACTTAAGCATGATGTCATGCAATGGGTTATGGGTCATGATCCATGGATATGGGTCATGGAATTTGGGTTATACCCAACTACATTCAAAGTATTTGGTCAATGGGTCAAATACTTAAGTTTCTACTCATTTACATTACCCAATATAATACATACTAGTTATGTATATATTTACCCAATATGTAAACACTAGTTGTTGTACATATGTATTACCAAATCATAAAATCACTTATACTTGTTTTAGTGTTTTATGTGAAAACGTAAGTGTGTTAGAAAACTATTGGCTCACACCATTTACGTATTTTATTTGTTTCGTTAAAATGATTTTACGTTTGTTATCGACAAAACATTAGAAGATCGTAAAATATAAATAAACGTTTTTACGGCTTATTTGTTTTAACAATCTCCCCTTTTTGTTGATGACAAAACATAAAATCATTTTAAGAAAAAACTAAAATTTGTAAAAGTTTGAATTTGTAGTCTTTACTTTCTTCTCTCCTTTTTTTTGAAACAAAAAGAGCTTCGAAAATAAACTAACATATCGTTTTAAGAAAAACATGTGAAAGAGAAAAAAAAAATAGAGAGCAAGTGATGGGAAGAGTTCTCATCTTAACTCCCCCTTGACGAGTCCATCCCTTTGTGAGGGCGTCAAATAAAAAAAAATACTAAGCAAGTTTATTTGCAACTAAGTTTGCAAAAGATTTCGTCTATGTGACGAATATGCTCCCCCTTGATGATTACAACTTTGCAAAGAGATGTCATGAAATGTAATCCTAATATTGCAAGTGATTTTGCAATGTGATGCTTTGACACAAAGCTCCCCCTAGCTTAGGGTGTCAAAGTCTTCACGTGTAAATTCAAAATCTACAAAACAAAAGTTAGAAGACAAGTATATAATGCATAATTTCCTGCAAATAAGACTCAAGTTAGTAGAAAACTAGTCTTTTGTTGCACGGATCCCACGGTTCTCTCCTTGGAGGGATCCGTCTAGGAAAAACGTAGGGATCCGTCTTGTCTGTAACTTAAATACAGCAAATGTGATGTACCAAAAGATGTTGGCATCAAAATAAGATATGTATTAGACCAATAATCATATACTCAGAACAATACGGCAAATATCATGTAATTTCATTTAATAAAACTAGAGATATGATATACATGACTCTAAAAACTAAGAAAATGAACAATACATGACTTTGAATTACTAGACTATCTAAGTCGCGCTTGATACTAGGACACCACTAGAATCCTCTAGCTCAAGTTTGTTTAGGTTTAATCTCGTCAAAACGTTCGAGGAGGTGATAAAACATGAAATGTTGATCTTCACGTACTTCATGTATTAAACTTTCAACATGTTGACAATGATAACAATCTTTGTCATGGCTCGGTAGTGGTGATGGAAGAAAGGAAATTGCTTGATGTAAAGGATCAAGTGAAGCGGGTTGAGGAGCCTCAAAAGAGGGAGGGATTGGCGGAGGCGCATTTGAAGATGGCTCAACCAAGAATGATGGTGGTGGTAGAGAGGAGTCAACTTCCATGTGGTCAGGTGGTTGACTTTGATGATTTCTTATAATCCAAAAGGGATTATTTGATGGTGACGGAGAAAAGGAAGCCGAAGCTAGTGTTGACTCAACACCTTGATTATGTTCCACTATTCCTCCTAATGAGGAGAATGTTGCCGGTGGTGGAAGATGAGATGGCCTAGGAGGCAAATACTCTAGATTGTAGAGGTGTGGTGATGAGAGTGGAGTGGTGAATGATAGGGCTCTAGGCACCAATGGTGATGGTTTAGTGGAAATGGGATTGTTTGGTTTAGGAGGTATGGTGGTGTTTGGCATTGGTAGTTTTGTGGGAACTATCCTTTTAGGGATTGGTTTGATTAGTTGAGTTGGTGGAGGAGAAATCCTAGCATTTGTGGATTTAACCGAAGATGATTCGGTTGAGGAAATTTCGTGTACAACACAAGCAATTTTCTTGGGTGGTCCTTTGGTGGATGAGTTACCACTAGGAGCTTTTCTCATGATGAGATGATTCAAAGAGGTTTGTAAAGGTTTCTAAGTGCTAAAAATGAGGATGAAGATGATGACTTTAGGAGTCCTAACAATGTGGTTTATAAAGCAAGGGATTTGGCAAGTGCATTCAAGACTTAAGCCACTAAGATTCCTTGGAATGTGATGATTAGCATGCACAAGAGTCAACTTTAGAGTTGTACTGATCTAGAAGCTTAATTAAGATGAGATGGAGTGTTCAAGTTAGCAAGATGAGCTTGAAATGATTGTTTTAGCTAGAGTTGACATGAATCTGTTATACGGATCCAACGGTTCCCTCCAATGAGGGATCCGTCTAGGCTAATCCTAGGGATCCGACTCTCAGCAGCTAGGAAAGGATAGAAATGATGTTTGTAAGGTCCAAAGCCTATACCTTTTTAAGTGTTTCAGTCCTCCTAAGTGACTTAAATGGAAGGGTACTTAAATGTTCAAGGGCAATGAGTGATGTAGCTAATGATTGCCTTTTATGGAAGAAATTGGAACTTTTATGAGTACCAATGGATGAACAAAGATGACACTAAAAACTTGAGAGTGTCAAATGGAGCTAAATGGTCATAGAGACCAGATAGTAACTTAAGATACCATTTTGAAAAGTATGTTAAAGGTTATAGAAAATGGAAAGCCTAGAATTTGACCCATTTTGAGGTAAAGATGACTAAAATCAATTTGTTAAAATTGAAAGATTTTTAAAGCTAGATGTATAATCTTGTGAGGAATGATGTGTGAGCATAAGAGCGGAAGAGTAATGAGTTTTGGTGAAACGATAGATCTACAAGCACCTTGAGTGTGATCTAAGTGAGTTATGCGTGAGTATGAAACTTTACTCAGCTTGATAAGGACTCGATTGGTCCTAAGGCACTATGTTTAGCTTAGTGTGAAGTGATCTAAAGACATGTTTTGAAATATAATGATTTCAACTGCATTTCTGTTTGCCGGATCCCATGGTTCCCTAAGTGTAGGGATCCGTCTAGCACAAACTTTGGGATCCGTCTCTCTGCTAAACAGAACCTTTACAAAAGGTATGCAAGGGTTGCACAAGACGTCATATTTAAAAGTTAGTGTTTTTCTAAGAAGTTCTAACACTAATATAGTAGAGATATCAAATGTTAGATGTTTTATTTCATGAAAGAAATTGCATTACATTGATAAAGCATGAATACTAAGGATTGACCCTACTTTGAAAGAAAACTAAGTTTCTTGAGCGTTTTCGCTGGATGGATCATCAAATGGTTGATGAGTGTTCGCCGATTCAGAGATGAAGAACGTCTTCATGAGAGATGTGTTTAGAGGTTCTATCATCTTGTTCACAAGTACGTACAGCGGACTTTGAAATTGAGGGTGGAAGTACATGATGTGATGATAAAGGTGTGTCAAGAACACTCCATAAGGGATTAGTTTGTTCTTGGAGCCTTGAAGATTTGCAATTTACCTTACGAAGAAGTAGGCGAGATTGTATGGTTGTTGTGTTAGAAAACAATACATTATGTGAGCACAACAAGCAGGAAGGATTTCTCGATTTCCCCTAAGACTACAAACATTTTCACGTAGGATATCCCGTGTATAGATAATGTTTGGATCAGAGTAATAGGGTCGAGGTTTGCATATCATGCGAGTCAGGTCTTGAGGGGAAGGTATGTGTGAACAATATGGACTATTTTCTTCACGATAGTTGAAGAGAGAATCAAGAGACCAATCTTCAGTGAAGGCACATTGTCCATGATTTGGAATTCAGAGGATGTGAGCAAATTGCCCAAGGGTTAAAACAAACTTTTGGTTTTTGATCCAAAACCAAATAGATAGAGAGCGATCTTCGTTACGAACGAGTTCAACTTGACGGAAGAATTCCAATACAAACCTCGGACATATTTTCTCATTAATTTCGAGAAGACATTCTAGCCCTATGGTTCGGAAAGAGGTATTGATACCTTCTTCGTATTGTAGAGGAGTCTCGACAATACGTCCTTCATGGAAGTGACGGGTTTCGAGATTATTGAACCCACGGACATGATTGCCAGGTGTGTTGGGTTAAAGAGAGATGTTAGGGGTGTAAACGCAAGTGAGTGAAAAGTTGAATTCATACTCATGCGACATGACGAAACCTATAGAAGTGAAGAGTTAATAAAATTAGACGTATTTAAGGCAAAACAATGATTACCTAACGTTTTTACTAGATTTTATTAACAATGATAATTAACTCACTTAATGTTTGACAATCTAGTGGAATATTTCTTTTTAGAAAGAAAACGATTTTTAATTTGCATGAAAAACTGTTTTCCAGAAGGACGGTTCTCACGGTTCCTTTCCATGAGGGATCCGGCTAGTAGAACTACAGGGATCCGTGGATCTGTAGTGATAGACATAAGATTTTGACGAAAAGAGATTTTTGCATCTTATATGTTTATACAAGGATATGTATTTTAGCCAATGTTTACTTTAGCATGCATTGTCGGTTTCTAATGTATCTCAAGACCAAAATATACGAAAGATAAAAAGTAAACGAAAGGACAAACATATTATGAGAAATAAACTAGATAAACTAGAACATTAGTAATATTTCATTTCAATGATAAGAACGATACAAAGGATTGGGTATAAAACACCAATGTAGATTAACAACACAAAGTATATGTCTCCATACGAGAACTTCATTATGGGGAACACGAGAGCGATGAGTGTTAAGGCGATGAGTACGAGGGCGATGTAAACCATGTTGATGAAGATCCTTCTTGGTTTTGGTTTGAGATGAGATGAGATGAGAAGGAAGATGAAGTTAGAATGAGAGGTAATTTTTGAAAGTGGAAGATTTGAAAAATGAGGGTGGTGGAGGAAACGATCGGAAGGGATATTTATGGGGAAGGAGGAATTTTTGAGATTTGTGTTTTGTTTTATTATTTAGAAAGATATGATTTTTGGATTAAGTGAAATAAAAAACAAAATTTATAAATCTAGAAACTAGACGAAAGAGCAATACGTATGCAAGAAAAGTTTCCTAACGAGGCTACGTGTAATATATGAATATGCATAAAAGATAATCATATAAATTCCTATGTAAGCTGTTGGAGCATAATTTGTGCTGGGCCGGTCTTGACGACTCTCCTGGTGCTGTTCGTCATCCTTCCGAGCCTTGCATAATGCTACACACAAAGAAGAACCGGTTAGAAGGGGACCCGAGGCCGGAGCCCCGGGATCCACCCTCTGACGGTCAAGTCAGTATCAATAGAAAGAAGTATGTGTGTTTAGTGAGAGAGTATAACCTGTTGGGAAGGATAATCGTATCCTTACATTTATAGTGTGTAGATTAGGGTTACGTAGGATGTGGGCCACCCTTTTATTGACTTCGGCCCATTGGGTCTGGCCCATTCTGGACTATACGTCAACATGTCCCCCAGTATAGTATGATATGGTTCTTGATCATGTTATGCTAGACTTACGCTAGGCAGCACCCGCGTACATGTGTCGGGTGATTGTGCTCGGACGCTTGGTTTCCCGTGGCTGGACGGTAAAGACCCCGTAGGAAGAATATGTTTTCTATAGTCGGGGTAACACTAGCGTTGTCTGGATACCTCTGTCTTATCTCGTATGAGAGGATGAAGAGGAGGGTTTAAATCGGTGAAGGTGTATTCCGTATAATAAAGGCCGACGGAAGACATACTTATGTGGCCGAGTAATGCGGATATAGCATCCGACTTGGTACCGGCGGAAGACGTACTTCTGAAGCCGGGTAATGCGGATATGGCATCCGGCTTACGGCTAATGGAAGATGCACTTCCGTGGCCGAGTAATGCGGATATAGCATCCGACTTATTGCCGGCGGAAGACGTACTTCCGTGGACGGGTGGTGTGAATATGGCATTCGACTTATCGCCGGCGGAAGACGTACTTCTGTGGCCGGGTGGTGCGAATATGGAATTCGTCTTAGTACCGGGCTTGCAATGCCTCTTACGTACTTGGTGCGGATATGGCATCCGTCTTAGTACCGGGCTTGCAATGCCTCTTACGTACTTGGTGTGGATATGGCATCCGTCTTAGTACCGGGCTTGCAATGCCTCTTACGTACTTGGTGCAAATATGGCATCCGTCTTAGTACCGGGCTTGCAATGCCTCTTACGTACTTTTCATATTCGGAGATACTTACATGACATGCACGAAGATAATTATAGTGGTATCGTCATACCCCTATAGCCCCCCAAGTTTAATGATGCTACGCTCTAATAGTAGCATTAAACTTACATACTCAAGTATTCAAAAACCGTGAATAATTTTAACACTTACCCCAACAGGCCGTGGCCCGCGTAACACGGAGCTTACTAGGAAGGTGGCTCCACCATATGCAATATGATTTAACCGTGGTATTGTTTAGTACTACTGAGTAGTAGTATTGAATTCATACAAGGATGCTAATTAATACCACTTCATTTATTTATTAACAAATGTATTGTCCGTATAGATATGAAACACGATGTGTTCGCTTGTGTGTTGTTCCGATTTCGGAAATTAGCTTCGTACATTAAAGAGAATGTAGCGGAGCAATATGATCTAACCATTTATGCATGTATCAAGTGTACACTACTCTACTATATTTGCGTGTCTATGTAAATAAACTTTGCATGTGGTGTGCATATCTCCACGTATTTCTTGCTTTTTAGTTTCATTTTCAATGGGCCATAGAAAGACCCAACAAAAATTAATTGGTCGTGGCCAAATTTTGAAACGTGGTAAGCAATGAGGTACTACACTTCGTTCTTTGCCATCATATGCAAAGACCATCTTTGGATTTCAGCGCCAGTTAAAGGTAGTGGAGCCGCGGAATTAAGGATAAAAGGGGTCCGGAGACGTACCTAGAAGAGACAGCGGCAGTAGGATTTTCTTGAAGTTGATGAGAAGTTCATTAGTGGTGGTCCGGATGTTCAAGAACCGAAGGATAACCGCGGCACTCTACAGGGAGATCAACATAGCAAGTAGTTGACTCCCAATATATAATATATAATTTCAAATACTCATCAAAAGTTCAATGAGTGCACGTAGGGGTTGTAGCTCCGCGTCTCCATGCCTGGGCGAGCGACGGAAATCTTTATGACAAAAGAGCGGATGTTCGTTGTGTTGGTAATCGGAACATGCCGTGTGGATAAAGGTTTCGCGGCTCATGATGTTCGTCATTGTGAATTAAACTTCCAAATGTAAGTTACAAAGACTTTAGAAGCGTCCAAGTTCGTTGACCGGTGATTTACCTCCGGAAGGCACGAGGCCGCAGTGGTGATGCGGTTGGTGACCGCGGATACCAAAAAATAAAATATGTCCGGATGTGCAAAGCGTCATGAAAGGACGGAGCTTCTAACTTGGCTACTTAGACAACAATATCTTCATAAGCCGGAGCTTCAGACCGCGAACACCAAATAATAAAATATTTCTAGACGCGCGGAGCGTCATGAAAGGACGGAGCTTCTAGTTTGGCTACTTCGACAGCAATAACTTCATAAGCCGGAGCTTGCGACCACGAACACCAAAAAATAAAATATGTCCGGACGCGCAAAGCGTCATGAAAGGACGGAGCTTCTAACTTGGCTACTTCGATAGCAATAACTTCATAAGCCGGAGCTTGCGACCGCGAACACCAAAAAATAAAATATGTCCGGACGCGCGGAGCGTCATCAAAGGACGGAGCTTCTAACTTGGCTACTTCGACAGCAATAACTTCATAAGTCGGAGCTTGCGACCGCGAACACCAAAAAATAAAATATGTCCGGACGCGCGAAGCGTCATGAAAGGACGGAGCTTCTAACTTGGCTACTTCGACAGCAATAACTTCATAAGCCGGAGCTTGCGACCGCGAACACCAAAAAACAAAATATGTCCGGACGCGCGGAGCGTTATGAAAGGACGGAGCTTCTAACTTGGCTACTTCGACAGCAATAACTTCATAAGCCAGAGCTTGCGACCGCGAACACCAAAAAATAAAATATGGAGCGGACCATAAAGAATGTGTGTCCAAGCATGATTTTGTATATCAAATATGGAGCAGACTCTTCATGACGATATTGTTGTCGAAGAATGTACTAAGTCATTCTTGTATATTCCATAAAAGTGTGTGTTACTTCCGTATATTCCATAAAAGTGTGTTCCTCCGTATATCTTCGACAGCAATATACCAAGTCATTCTTGTATATTCCATAAAAGTGTGTGTTACTTCCGTATATTCCATAAAAGTGTGTTACTTCCGTATATCTTCGACAGCAATATACTAAGTCATTTTTGTATATTCCATAAAAGTGATTCCGGAAGTAATGATTTATTTTTCACGGAGCGGACCATGAACTTTTGGAAGTAGGACCATAAATATAGTATATTTAAATGATCATGGAGCGGATCATCATAAATATAAAGAAGCAAGGCCATATTTGAATAATCATAAATCATGGAACGGACCGTAAATATATAGAAGCCGGGCCGGGACATAATGTTTGGAACGGACCGGAAACATGCGGCATAATTTTTAGAGCGGACCATAAATATAAAGAAGCCAGGCCGCGACATAATGTTTGGGACGGACCAGAAACATGCGGCATAATTTTTAGAGCGGACCATAAATATAAAGAACCCGGGCTGTGACATAATGTTTGGGACGGACCGGAAACATGCGGCATAATTTTTAGAGCGGACCATAAATATAAAGAAGCCGGACCGCGACATAATGTTTGGAGCGGATACACAAGAAGTGCATGCCATCATTATTAAATACAAGCAGGTGCTTTTATAGTGATGTTAAAAACACATGATGTTTACTGATTTAGAGTTACCGACTTTAGAAACTGACTTCTGCTTTTCGGTAATATGAGAACATGAAACATAGTTTATTCGGGGTCCCACGGATGGCGCCACTTGTTGGAGCATAATTTGTGTTGGGCCGGTCTTGACGACTCTCCTGGTGCCGTTCGTCGTCCTTCCGAGCCTTGCATAATGCTACACACAAAGAAGAACCGGTTAGAAGGGGACCCGAGGCCGGAGCCCCGGGATCTACCCTCCGACGGCCAAGTCAGTATCAATAGAGAGAAGTATGTGTGTTTAGTGAGAGAGTATAACCTGTTGGGAAGGATCATCATATCCTTATATTTATAGTATGTAGATTAGGGTTACGTAGGATGTGGGCCACCCTTTTATTGACTTCGGCCCATTGGGTCTGGCCCATTCTGGACTATAAGTCAACATAAGCATACTTATTAATTAAGCTAATGTTATTTAGAGATAAGTGGGAAATCATACCTCTAATGCATTTAGGAATGTCTTTACAAATGACACAACAATTGTCAGTAGACAACTCCGGTTCCTTCGTGTTTAAGATACCTTCTTAGGGAAGGTATTCTTGTTATCAAGCAATTTTTATGGCTTGATAAGTATGAGCTTTAACTAAGCAACATGACAAGGAAGGTTAATGTAATTAAATAAATAATAAAAAAATATTGTCATCTAATCAACATCCAAACAAGGTGTTTTAAAAACATGGTGTTTGTTTTTGTAAAAGATCTTCTTTGTAGTTTTCAATTAAACATGGATCGTATCAAGTTTTTAAAGTACAATATACTTTAAGAAACTTGGTAAAGAAGCTCTGATGCCAGTTGTGGAAAACTAGAAGGGGGGTTGAATAGTTTTACCGATTAAAACTTGGTTTTAAACTATTTAGATAGACTTATGTCAATCTATTTAAACATGTGTGTTGGATGTTGATAGACAAGCATATATAAGTATGTAATGAAAAGATAAGGAGTAAGAAGCACAAAACCACAACGCGAGTATTTATAGTGGTTCGGCTACAAGGACAACTTCCTTGCCCTACTACACTCCCCGAGTCACCTACTCGAGAGTTCGTAAACACTACGCGACACCAAATCCTTATGGCGGAGAATCCTTCACAACGTTGCCTACTCTTTATCCGGTACAAGGCTAGATATCGGGTTCTTCCACAAGGTAGAACCAAACCTATCACAACGTCGCCTATCCTTTATCCGGTATTAGGCTAGATACTGAGTTCCATTACAATGGAGGAACTACTACCCAACACTACAACAACAACTAACCCCAAAGGAGATCCACTCCTTAGAACAACAGCAACAAGGATATCGATATCCTTTGACCCAATACTAATCTATCTTGTACATCGAACACACCATATAGAACGTACAATTTAGGCACCTTTCACGAATGCCTTTGACTCGATCTCAAGGCACCCTTCACTAATGCCTTGTGAGTTGACTTCTAGGCACCCTTCACTAATGCCTTTAGCCTTGACTTCTCAAGGCACCCTTCACTAATGTCTTCGTCTTGACCCTTTAGACATCTTTCACTTATGTCTTCGACACTACACTTCTTATGAGAAAGAAGAGAACTATCAACAAGAGAACCTCAGTAATCTTGATGATAACGAAGCATGGCTACTCATGGACTTGAGCTTGATCGACTTCAAAAGGTGGTGATCTCGCCTTTAAGAGGAACCTAGAGAATCACACAAAAACAAAACTACATATATAGATCACTTGGATCTGAGGTTAGAGAGTTTATAACTCAAAGAAAAAATATATGAGAAAGGGGTGAGGAACAATGAAGAAATGGCTCACTATTTATAGAGGAAAAACAGCTGCTGTTTCACGGATCCCTCACATGAAGGATCCGTCCAGTGTATTACTGGGGATCCGTGGGACGCTCCCTTTTGCCCATGGGTTTTGGGTCATGGGTCATGGGTTATGGATCATGGGTATCCAAGTAGATACAATGTATCTATAAGATGCAATGCATCTAGTCCATGGGTCATGGGTTAAAACCATAGGTCATGGATAATATCCATATATGACTTAAGCATGATGTCATGCAATGGGTTATGGGTCATGCTCCATGGGTATGGGTCATGGAGTTTGGGTTATACCCAACAAAATTCAATATATTTGGTCAATGGGTCAAATACTTAAGTTTCTACCCATTTACATTACCCAATATAATACATACTAGTTATGTGTATATTTACCCAATATGTAAACACTAGTTGTTGTACATATTTATTACCAAATCATAAAATCACTTATACTTGTTTTAGTGTTTTATGTGAAAACGTAAGTGTGTTAGAAAACTATTGGCTCAAACCATTTACATATTTTATTTGTTTCGTTAAAATGATTTTACGTTTGTTATCGACAAAACATTAGAAGATCGTAAAATATAAATAAACATTTTTACGGCTTATTTGTATTAACAAGCTACGATGTCAGTATTAGTGAATGGGTCTCCTACTGATGAATTTTGTTTGGAAATAGGAGTTAGACAAGGTGACCCTCTTTCACCTTTTTTGTTCATCTTGGCGGCGGAAGGTTTAATTCCATGGTTAGTGAGGCGGTCGAAAAGGGTATTTTTAGGGGCGTAAAGGTGGGAAACAATAATGTGGTGGTATCTCATCTCCAATAAGCGGATGATACCATTTTTGTAGGCGAGTGGAGTAAGGATAATTCAAGGTCTCTTATGTGCATCCTTAAATGTTTCGAGGAGGTGTCCGGGTTACGAGTGAATTTAAATAAAAGTAAGATTTATGGGGTCGGGGTTAATGATATGGAAATAGGTGAAATGGCGAGATGGTTGAGATGTGGCGTAGGAGAGTTTCCTTTTACGTACTTGGGTTTGCCAATTGGTAAAAACATGAGTCATATTGGAGCTTGGAGACCCGTCATTGAGAAATTTAAAAATTGCTTGGCCGAGTGGAAATCAAAATCGATGTCCTTCGGGGGATGTCTAACTCTCGTTAAATCGGTTCTAGGAAGCTTACCATTGTCTTATTTTTCGATGTTCTGTGTGCCTTTGTGTGTGATAAAACAACTTGAGAGTATTCGTAAAAACGTTTTTTGGGGAGGGATGGGCGAGGGTAAAAAATTAGCGTGGGTTAAATGGGATGAAATTCTAGCCTCACATGGGGATGGGGGGGGGGTTAAATATCGGCTCCTTAAGAGCAAAAAACTTGGCACTTCTAGGTAAGTGGTGGTGGAGATTCTAGGAGGAAGGAGGGTCATTATGGGTTAAAGTTATAAAGAGTATCTACGGTGTTTGTGGTGGGTTTAGTGATGCTAGGAGGGTGGGCGGGACGTCGATCAGTGGGAGTGTATGGAGAAATATCATTAAAATAGGCAATGAGATGATTGACTTAGGTATAGAGTTTCCATCATCGTTTGTAGGAGTAGTGGGTAATGGTAGTAATATTGGTTTTTGGGTCGATAAATGGGTTGGAGACATTAGGTTATGTGATAGGTTCCCTAGATTGTACCATTTAGATAGTAGAAAGGAGGGTAGGGTGGCGGAAAAAGGGAAATGGGTAGATAATGTTTGGTGTTGGGAATGGGAATGGGTTAGAAATCTTAGAGGAAGAGTGTGTAAAGAGTTTGAAGAGTTGTCAGTGATATTAAAATGTTGTTGTTTCTAATGATTGTAGGGACCGATGGAGGTGCACGTTACAAGATGATGGAGGATTTACGGTAAAAACCTTGTCAAAAATAGTGGAGGGGAAAATTCTACGGGTGGAGAATGGTGCAAAAGAAACCTTGTGGAATAAGTGGGTACCTAAGAAAGTGTGCATATTTATTTGGAGAGCTTTAAAAGGAAGAATTCCGGTTCGGGAGGAACTTGACAAAAGAGGTATCGACTTGGATACTTTACTATGTCCTTGTTGTAATAGTGTGGTGTAATCATGTAATCATAGCTTGGTGATGTGCGATCTTGCGATGAACGTGTGGGAAAACATTTTTGGTTGGTGGAAGATTGGGAATGTCAACGCATTCACCATTGATGAAATATTTTCGTTGAATTGTAATGTTAATATTCCTAGTCATGGGACTCGTGTTTGGCAAGCGGTTATTTGGACTACCGGGTACTACATTTGGAAAGAAAGAAATATGCGAGTTTTTACAGGGAAAGTTTCAAGTACAAACAAAATTGTTCAAGATATTCAAATTAAGAGTTACGAGTGGATTGTAAGAAGGACGAAAAAGAAAAATGAGTAGATTGGCAATTATGGCTTCGGGATCCTATAAAATGTCGTCTGCAATATTGATTTAGTAAAATCCAGTTCAGTGTGCAGCTTATGCCAGCTTGCTGGTTTCTATCTGTGAGTGTCCAAGCAGGAGGCTCAGGTTCAGTATGTTGGATCCTCATTTTTGGTTTTCTGCATAATGTGCCTGGATGGTTTTTTGCGTAGTGTCTACTGTCCTTTTGTTTCATTATTGCCTTTTACTCTTGTTTTTAGTTTGGTTTCTGTCGTGGGTTGTATTGTAGCACATGTGGGTTTTGTTTGTGGGGTCCTTGCTTCAAGCAGCTTGTTGTATGCAAGGGTGCCCTTATTTTGTATCTTTTTGTTGGTGTTTTTTTTATATTGATGGGTTTTCTATAAAAAAAAGTTTGACAAACATTTCTCGCCTAATTGGGAGTTGGTCATTCCCACCAAATTTGGAGAGGATGGCTAGAATGAAGATAGAGGCTTAGATGCATTCAAAACCAAAAGAAGCGCAATAACGATATGATGCATCTTGTTTCTTTCATCTGACCAATTCTTAATTTGGATCCTTAACCTCCTCCTTAATAATCCCAGTAGCGTACTAACAATTAAATTAACGCGTACAATGCTTCTTTGTGATTATAAGTATTTTTGTTTGGATAAGCTCAATTAAAACAATCTACGATAACTAATTCAAGTTTCCTGATTTGTATTTAAAAAAATAACAATGATTTTTTTGAACTTGTAAACAAACAACTATGGTAACATAAACTAGTATATCGAAACTTATGTTGAAATATGAGTAACCCATAAAGCTGTCCATCAGAGATCTTCCTAGTTAGTGATGTGAATTGCTTTCACTCGATAGGAGATATACAATCACAACCCCTTTCATCTTACTTTATCTTCATCCTTGCCACTCTCTCCAAGTTACATCTGCGCGGTAAAATGTAAAAGACAATCAACGAATTCAGAGATTAGGTAAATGTTAACAATGTTATCATTCTATTACGGAGTAAAAAATGCAAACCCCTATGCCACCTGAGACGTTACACACGCACACTCTCTCCTCTCTCTCATCTAACCGTTTTTCCCGCGTTTTTTAGCCATGAAAAAAACAAAATAAGCATTGATTCCTGTTCATTTCTTCACCAAATTCCATTTCTAAACCGTAAAATCAAATAATTAGTTTAGATTACATACATCTATCCATTTGAATTTCTTTTTCAATTTATTTTTTTTCAATCATAAACCCTAATTTTGCAATCGATTGTTTTCAATTCATTTTGAATGGCCAAACTGTCTTCGAAACGTCAATTGAAGGTTCCGGCAAGGTATGCGGATCATGAATTGAATGGAAAGAGTCAATTAAAGAAATCAATGGTTGATGAGTCGATTAGGGATGATTCTAGGGTAACGACAGGGGAGTTTGTAGAGGAAATTAGGGGAAAGTTTACTGGTGTGTTTGGGGATATGGAGATGAATAATTCTGAGACAAATCACACTCTTGTGAAGGTTTTGAGTCAGAAGCATGAAGTGATGGAGGATGAGGTGGTTAGTGTTGGTACTAATACTACAATTGGGGAAGGGGAAGAGATAAGTGGGGGATATGTACAGAGGGAGAAGGGGAGTACTTTAGGTAGCAGGAATGATGGGAATCAAACTGTCAAAGAGAATACTGTAAGTACTAATGAGGTTTTTGAAGAAATAAATGTTAATTCTGATAATGTTAGTACTGATAAGGCTGTGATTAATAATGGTGTTGATAATGGAAATAATAGGAATGGGATAGATAATAATACTGTGAAGATGAATGATGTTAATAATAATGATAAGAATATTGATAATAACATGTTTGGTAAAAAGTTTAGCTATGCTAGTATGGTGAGAAATGATATTAGGAAAGTGCAGAATAAGCTGAGATATGTGCCTACTGAGTTGAATGGTTATGGTAGTGAGATTGTGATTTTGATGAAGAATTGGTTAATAAAGGAAGTAAACAGTGGCAATTAACAATTTGTGGATTATTTGTAGGTTATAAGATGAATATTAATGAGCTTAGGTATCACATTAAAGGAATGTGGGGGAAATTTGGGATAAGGGACATTAGAAGTAGTAATGATGGTACTTGTCTGTTCAAATTTAAGGATGAAGATGAAATGGCTAAGGTGTTGGAGAAGGGGCCATGGATGGTGAATAACAAACCATTGATTGTTCAAAAATGGGACCCTGAGATTGGAATGATTAAAACTGAAGCAGATAGGGTGCCAATTTGGGTGAAGTTAGTTAGTATTCCACTGGAAGCATGGAGTGTGGAAGGGATCAGTACACTTGCAAGTAGTTTAGGTAAACCAATGATAATGGATACCATGACAACTAACATGTGTCAGTTTGGAGAAGGTAGATTGGATTTTGCTAGAGTATCAGTTGAAATTGAAGCTGCAAAAGGATTTAAGGAGGAAATTATGGTTCAGTATAGGGACAAAGAGAAGAATAAGAAGGTTACAAAGGTAGTTAAAGTGGAATATGATTGGAAACCTGTATGTTGTAAGGAATGTACATTTTTTGGGCACAGTTTTCAAGAATGTACAATTACAGTCAGAATAGTTGAGGAATTGGAGGAGATAAGGAAAGCAATGGAGGAGAAGGCAAGGATGGAAAAGCAAAGGAGTAGTAATGGTGAAGCACAAGATAAGCAAAGGAGTAGTAATGGTGAAGCTCAAGATAAAGGGAGATTAGTTATAAGAATGATAGTTATGGTAACCTGAACAAAGGAGGATATATGGGGCACAAGAAGGATTAAAAGAGGAAGAATGAAAGACATGAAGAAAATAATAAAGAAAATGAGAAAGAGCCAGTTCAGGGAAGGCAAACTAATCAAAATGGTAGAAATAAATGGAAGGTAAGTGAAAAGGATGTTGACAGTTTGAGAAAGTCTGAAAACAAATATGTTGTTTTGGAAGACTATGAAGAGGATGAAAGGCAAGAATTAAGAATTTTGAAAGACAAAATGATAGTGGATGTTTACTTGAACAAAAAGATAAAACCAACTGGTGATACAGCAAAAGCATGGTCTAAGGATATGTGGCATTATTTCAACACACAATGGGAGTATGATAGGAATAAAGAAAAGGAGTATCTTGTGGTTGAAGAAGAGGAAGTACTGGAGAATAATTCAGAGACTGGCAATTTGTTAGTAGCTGATGAGATAAAGGGGAAAGATAAAGCTGTTCTACATTGACAGCTTTAATGGAGATTTTCTAATGAGTTTTTATGATGTTTAAAATAGCTTCATGGAACATCAGGAGCTTGAATCCTAAGAAAAAACAAAATGAAGTGGTGAATCTAATTAGGGAGGAAAAAATTCATATATGTGCCATACTTGAGACACATGTGAAACCTAGTAATATGTATAAGGTGTGTCAAAAGGTGTTTGGTAGATGGATTTGGGTTTCTAATTGTGCAGCTAGTCCCAAGGGGTGTAGAATTATGGTGGGGTGGGATCAAAGTAAGGTGAACTTGGTGGTGGTTAATACTTCTAGTCAACAGATATTGTGTAGAATTGAGACTATTAAGGAGAAAAAGCGATTCTATTGCAGCTTCATATATGCTGCAAACCATGGAAAGGAGAGGAAGGTCTTGTGGGAAGAGCTTGGAATGAGTAAAATTGTTGTACAAAATATCCCTTGGATTCTGATGGGAGACTTTAATGTCACTCTCAAAGCTAAGGAATACTCTGCAGGTACTTATAAGATAACTTCTGACATGGTGGATTTTCAATCATATGTAAATAATATTGAAGTGGAGGATATTTGTAGCACTGGGTTATACTTCACATGGATTAAATCCCCTTCTAATCCCAAAACTAGTATTCTCAAAAAACTGAATAGGGCAATGGGAAATAGTACTTTTATTGACACATACAAAGACGCTCATGTTAGGTTCAACCCTGTAACACCCCCAAAATTATCGCAGCGCAAGATTGTGTCACTAGGGTATTACTTCATAGTTCACATATCAAGTTACAGAAAATGACTCTAAATGAGACGTTTTGAAATAATTATCATTCGATTAAAATATCATAGTTTACAAACAGAGGTCCCACAAGTTTGTACAATCATAAAAAGTACAACATAAAAGTTGTAATGTTTTTCGAATGATAATATATGCAAAAAAGTGTCAACACAAAGGTTGAGTGAGTTCATAGGTTTGTAAGCAAAATAGTTGATCACAAGATATCAAGTTTATGAAAGTAGTGGGCTACATTGTTATACGCCCATAGTGCGTTTGATTGCCTAACCGGTCAATACAAACGATAGAAACCGCATAGGTTTGAAAATAGTAGTGGACAATATAGTTTGTAGTATAATTGCAATGTGTACAATTTTCTTCTTGATAGTTATTATTGCTCTAAGCTCATGGCACTCATGACTGACTGTTGTATATATATCACCGGACGATATATACAGTAAATAACTTGCCCCGAGTAGGCATTTTGCCCTTTACCTAGATAACCTCAAATATAGTGCGCCTTGTTATTTCCGATAACAGAGACGGGTTCGTAAATTCCAATAGGCATATCCACAATATTTGCGCTCACTCCCAGTGATTAGTGGTCCATGATGTTAGGGACTTTTGGCATAAACACCTTAGGCATGCAATAATACAGTCAAGGCGTTCATTTTGCAAGTAATTGTCCATAATAAAGCATTTTAGCATGTAGTAAAAGCAGTAGCATGTATCTCCCCCAAAAGAGTTTATAAAAAAGTTAAACAAAAGCTGGGGCTATGAAACTCACTGTAGTGATCAGCAGCGGAGTGTAACGATATATTGTATGTCAACAATAGAGTATGGCAACACCAAGATCTTTAACGATCACCTACGAAAGCATAGTATTCGCGTTTTAGTATAGTGTACGATATAAGTGTACAATTATATGTAGTTTGTTGGCTTTCAATATGATGTTGTACATAAATCCTTAAGTTAAATTATCCCTTAAATGTTGTTTGGCTTATAGCCCTTTTATAAATAACCTCGTACCATCGTTCGGGCTATCAAAATCAAGAGGTCGTGTAGTGAACGTATGAGGAGCCAGGACACTTTAAGTCGTAAATCCATAAATCGTCGATACGACACCCCGAAGAGGCCACTTATGATAATGAAATTCCTTACTATTGTTGTACTTGTCATTTATAAATGAAGTATTTGACGAGACAAATGTTATATAAAACATGTGTCGTGTTTCGTCAAGGACTATTGATTGACTTGTGTGATGATATGATGATATAAGTTGTGTGTCGTGAAGTAGTTTAACATGCCATACTGTCATTTACTTAGTTTGTCAAAGTCTAGCAAAGTCCAATCTAATGAACAAGTTTTTGAAACAATGTTTGGGTTATCAAGCCCAAACTAGTCGTGCGGCCAAGTTATGGTTAAGCAACTTGAGACAACAATAAGGCCATACCAAATGGCTATTTTTAAGTCAAAATACCTTGAGACATCATCCTTGGCTTAACCTTGGCTTTGTTTTTGTAGAAAAAGTCATTCTGAGCAACTTTCGTGTTTTACACTTTTGCTGATTCGAACCAGAAAAGGGTCAAAACCTCGTTTTAAAATCGTTTCAGCAAGCTTTCTTGTTCCAGCACTATATTTTCTTTTAGTTAAACTTAACAAGGCATAACTTGTTAACCATAAGTCCTTTTTAAGTGATTCAAAAACCCAATTTTTAGTTTTTACTTCCTCTAACAGCTTCTCAAGCTTAGTCATGTCCAAAGTCTAAAATTTACTTATACCAATAGTCTAATTATAAGTATATACTTATATTTCATTGCAGAAAGTTTGGCTGCACATTCAGTCTTGCCAAAATGACCATAAGTTGAGTTCTACAACTTTTTTTGACACGCGGCTTTCACAAAATATCAAGTTTAGGTCTTGGATACATTTCATAAAACTGAGTCGACTTCCAGAAATGACCAGAACCATGGGCTTTTCTCAAAATGAAATCTGGTGTGCAGATTTTGACATTTTTTGCCATTTTGGCTCTCATTTACTCATCGGGAGGAGTTATGAGGTGCGCCACCCGGCGAAACGACCATAAGACATAGCTCTACAAGACTATATTTCTGAATTAATCTCAAGGTTTACTGAGATAATCAGTTTAATCAATCTTTGAGACTGTTTCAAAATTCAAGTTCATAGAACTTACCTAGGACTTGTTTTAGCTTGTTTTCATGGTCACAACCTCATGTACAACATCAATCAAGCCATATTACATATATTACTTATATAAAATTACATCAAATGAATATAAATTATTATAACCATATTCAATAAAAATGAAGAGTATCACAATTCTTACAAGGATTAGGTTGGAAAGTTACATGAATAATCAATCCTAAACCCTTCTAATCTCTAACCCTTGTCTTGAATATTCAACCCAAGTCTTGTAAATTCTTATGTGAACCTTGTAAATACCCATTTATCTCAGCCCCTAAACACCTCACATAACTCTTGATTCACCCAATTGATCACCAAGATAATACTTGTACTTTGTAAAGATCGCCTAAGTCTTTATCTTCTTAGCATAACTTTTCTCTTGATTTGAAACTTAAGTGGTGATTGTGATTTATTGTTGTACGGTTCAAAGGAGAGCCAAAGAGATTTTGGTATCTTTCTTATCCATGAAGATATGTATGTGAGTAACTTATGTAAAGGTGAGAAAGTTATGTGTCTAGTTATGAGATAGGAAGCGTAAGTAAGAGCCATGTGGCTTTTGTGTTAGCTTATGCACGCCACCTCTAGCATGAGGTGGTGAATGTGTATTATTTTTGTAGTAAATTTTGATTTACGAGGTGTAGTTCGGTCCCGGTAATTACAAACATTAAGCCCTTACGTCACAAAACTTAAAACCAGGTAACATAAAAATATAATACTTATGAAAATGTCAAATTATCAATATACTGTAACTAGGTATATTAAAAGTGTGATAAGTCTAATGGGGTGCATTTATGTTGTTAAAAAGTAATAACGTAGGTTCGAGCACGCGTCTTACGTAAAAAGGAAAATGTTCACGTAAAAATAACGAAGTGGCAATAGTTCATATAAAATATGACTATTGATAAAAATAGAGTATTTTGAACACATAGGCTTATCGTAGTCTAGTGTTGACCGCGAGGAAAGTTTACACGATTAAACTTTCGTAATTAATAAAGTAACATCTTTAAATAATTATTTATAGCCATAGGTGAACAAAGAAATGTTCAGAGTGTAATAATTCGAATCAGAGTGAATTATTTGACTTGGAAAAATAACAGTTACTACCGATTACAGTAATTGCTTTTACGTTATGGTAAAAGTCAAATAGTCAAAAGTCAGAGTCAAAGGTCAACTTTTAAGAAGTCAAAGGGTAAAGTAGTCATTTTGCCTTATGAAAATTTACGATTTGCTACAGCCTCCACCAGTTACGGGAATCATGTCCTCATGATTTAGTTTGTGTTATGAGTTAATGATGTTCCCGAGAAGAGGTAGGGGTACTTCTGTAATGGAACTTCGTCACGAAGTTCAGTGAGTGTTATCTACTAACGGTATATTTGAGTTCATCTTCACGTTCCTACGTGAATTCAGGACCTCTTCTAGAGTTCCATTGAGTGTTGACAATAGGAATGCGACTTTTCTTAAGTCGTTTGACCTCACGGTTTGTGATCTTAGTAGATTCTCCGATAAAGTTCAAACGTTAATCAATGTGGGTCTCTTCTAGAGAAGTAGTAAGTGTTCTATCAAAAAACACTTCTTAAAAGTGTACAAATGAAAGACGTTGTGTACACTACTAAGTTTGAGTGATAGCTCAAGTCTGAAAGCTACCAGGTCAATTCTTTCTAATATCATATAAAGTCCAATATATCTTAAGTTTGGCTTTTCTAATTTCCCCAAACGAATCATACCTTACAGCAATGAGGCTTTCAACAAAACCTTAATCCTAGCATTTTGAAAGTTAACGCTTACATCTATGTAACCTTTCTGGTGATAATGTGTGGCCTAATATTGCGGGCCAGATGGAGGCATTGCAGGAGTGAATCTTGTATAGATTCCTTACAAGTATTTCATAAGCAGCAAGCTCAGAAATTCTAATCAGCAATTGTGCTAAAGATTGCAAAGTCAAATATGCCACAAGCATGCTTCTAGAAAATGCTTTGTCAGGGCAAAATGTTGTTGCTCAATCTATTAGTTATTGAGAATACTCACTAGATTGCTTGGACTAAGTTGAAGAAATTGTAATCAAGGAGTATTGACTTCGAAATGAGGTGCAAGAAATGAAGGAGAAGTTTTCTTGCTGTCAATGGTGTTGATATCACAACTTACATTCGTCACTTTCAAGAGTTGCAGTAGTGTGCCCAATGATGGTCTCAACCAACGAGAGGTTATGGGAAAAGTTCATCAGAGAACTTCCACTCAGTATTCAAGAGAACGTAACTTCGTTTGATCACTCACACTGGATGAAACAATTCAGATGGCTCGTAACCTAGTGGATCAAGTTGTGCGAGCTTAGACTGCTCAAGGATCTAACAACACCAAAAATAACAACAATAATGACAATAGTGACAAATGATGATGGGATGTGGAAAGTGAGAACCTTTCGAGAAATAATGTTCTCAAAATAATGGCCAACCAATAGGAGAAGATCGTAGGAGAGCTTATGTAATGGATGATGGGATATCGTACCCAGTTTGTTAGTTCAAGACTGAACTAAGTCCATTAGCTCAAGAGTGTAACATGTCAGTTAGCTCAACAATATGGAATACTTTGACTTATGCGACTCGTGCATAATCAAATCTGTGGCAACCGAATTCTGTTTTTGAAACATCTGATTCTATCAGGCCGGGTTTCAATTATGTTCTTGAAACATCTGATTTTATCAGGTTGGGTTTCAATTATGTTCTTGAAACATCTGATTCTATCAGGTCGGGTTTCAATTATGTTCTTGAAACATCTGATTCTATCAGGTCGGGTTTCAATTATGTTCTTGAAACATCTAATTTTATCAGGTCGGGTTTCAATTATGTTCTTAAAACTTCTGATTCTATCAAGTCGGGTTTCAAGTGACTTTAACCAATTTCGTTAGCTCAACAAACGGTCCATGTTTGTAAGGATTTGTAACATCAAAAGTGATAACTTAAGAATGAAATTAGGTTGTTCGAATGAGGTCTTAAGATTTTTGCTGAGTGGTAAAACACTATCGTGTTTTCTAGATCTTTTCAAAGAATAATAGTGATTCTCTAGTTCGAGTTCATACTCATGTCATATCGGATACAAATAAGCCCACTCATTTATAATTTATTACTTACATAAAGAAGCGTCCCAGTTTATGTAAGTAAGAAATCATAAACTTATGGTTCGGCGATTTACAATCTCTTTATTTAAATGAAAAGGAGTCCCAGTCCATTTAAATAAGGATATTCCAAATCATCCTACTTAAGAATTTCTTACACAACACTCATACTTAATCGATGAGTTACAAGGCTGTGTACTATGAGACGTCAAAAGTGTTCCAAAAGTATGGAATGAATGTTTACACTCATCTTCGAAGATGGGGAGTTAAATAATCAGAGAATCAACATAGCTTTCAAAAGAGTCGGTGAGTTCATAGTTATGAAATAGTTTTCTCACAATGTTTGAGAAATAGATAAAACTATTGTGTATCTCTTAATGTCAGAGATATATTTAGGCCAATTGTGTATCTCACGATGTCTAAGATATAGGGAAGACCATTGCATACTTACAATGTCTTAATAATGATGAGATCATTGTATCAACTAAAATGTCCGTCATAGATCACAAAAATGTATATGATCGGGGATATCTGGTTGTGCCATAATGCCTTGAAATAAGCATATGCAGTTATGTTTAGTCAATTGTTTATATAAACAGTATTTATATAAATAATACAATATTGTGTTAAAGAATAGGCATGGCGCACGGAATGTTGAAGACAGCAATGAGTGTTACGACTTAAACATAAGAGGCAGTTATAGTCTAGGTTTAAATGCAACCTGGTTCTCTATAACTGAAGCTCTGATACCAATCTGTAACACCCCCAAAATTATTGCAGCGGAAGATTGTGTCACTGGGGTATTACTTCATAGTTCACAGATCAACTTACAGAAAACGACTCTAAATGAGACGTTTTGAAATAAATTACCATTCGATTAAAATATCAGAGTTTAGAAACAGATGTCCCACAAGTTTGTACAATCATAAAAAGTACAACATAAAAGTTGTTATGTTTTTCGAAAGATAATATATGCATTATCTTCACAAGTTTGTACAATCACATGCCATGCCAACTAATTCCTTTCGAACCTGAGATAACATGCTAAAAAGTGTCAACACAAAGGTTGAGCGAGTTCATAGGTTTGTAAGCAAAATAGTTGATCACAAGATATAAAGTTTATGAAAGTAGTGGGCTACGTTGTTATACGCCCATAGTGCGTTTGATTGCCTAACCGGTCAATACAAACGATAGAAACCGCATAGGTTTGAAAACAGTAGTGGACAATATAGTTTGTAGTATAATTGCAATGTGTAAAATTTTCTTCTTGATAGTTATTATTGCTCTAAGCTCATGGCACTCACGACTGACTGTTGTATATATATCACCGGACGATATATACAGTAAATAACTTGCCCCGGGTAGGTATTTTGCCCTTTACGTAGATAACCTCAAATAGAGTGCGCCTTGTTATTTCCGATAACAGAGACGGGTTCGTCAATTCCGAAAAGGCATATCCACAATATTTGCGCTCACTCCCAGTGATTAGTGGTCCATGATGTTGGGGACTTTTGGCATAAACAACTTAGGCATGCAATAATACAGTCAAGGCGTTCATTTTGCAAGTAATTGTCCATAATAAAGCATTTTAGCATGTAGTAAAAGCAGTAGTATGTATCTCCCCTAAAAGAGTTTATAAAACAGTTAAACAAAAGCTGGGCTATGAAACTCACTGTAGTGATCAGCAGCTGAGTGTAACGATATATTGTATGTCAACAATAGAGTATGGCAACACCAAGATCTTTAACGATCACCTACGAAAGCATAGTATTCGCGTTTTAGTATAGTGTACGATATAAGTGTACAAGTATATGTAGTTTGTTGGCTTTCAATATGATGTTATACATAAATCCTTAAGTTAAAGTATCCCTTAAATGTTGTTTGGCTTATAGCCCTTTTATAAATAACCTCGTACCATCGTTCGGGCTATCAAAATCAAGAGGTCGTGTAGTGAATGTATGAGGAGCCAAGACACTTTAAGTCGTAAATCCACAACTCGTCGATACGACACCCCGAAGAGGCCTCTTAGGATAATGAAATTCCTTACTATTGTTGTACTTGTCATTTATAAGTGAAGTATTTGAAGAGACAAATGTTATATAAAACATGTGTCGTGTTTCGTCAAGGACTATTGAATAGACTTGTGTGATGATATGATGATATAAGTTGTGTGTCGTGAAGTAGTTTAACATGCCATATGGTCATTTACTTAGTTTGTCAAAGTCTAGCAAAGTCCAATCTAATGAACAAGTTTTTGAAATAATTTTTGGGTTATCAAGCCCAAACTAGCCGTGCGGCCAAGTTATGGTTAAGCAACTTGAGACAACAATAAGGCCATACCAAATGGCTATTTTTAAGTCAAAATACCTTGAGACATCATCCTTGGCTTTGTTTTGGACTCAAAGAATGAAAATACACTAAGGTTTCTTAGCCATGGTTGTTTTACGGTATACAACAGGTCCGGTTAGTTTTTGAAGTTTTTAGGCTTTGTCGTTCATTTTCTGCTTATGTGCCCCAGAGTTTTTGTAGAAAAAGTCATTCTGAGCAACTATCGTGTTTTACACTTTTGCTGATTCGGACCAGAAAAGGGTCAAAACCTCGTTTTAAAATCATTTTAGCAAGCTTTCTTGTTCCAGCACTATATTTCCTTTTAGTAAAACTTAACTAGGCATAACTTGTTAACCATAAGTCCTTTTTAAGTGATTCAAAAGCCCAAGTTTTAGTTTTTATTTCCTCTAACAGCTTCTCAAGCTTAATCAAGTCCAAAGTCCAAAGTTTACTTATATCAATAGTCTAATTATAAGTATATACTTATATTTCATTGCAGAAAGTTTGGCTGCACATTCAGTCCTGCCAAAATGACCATAAGTTGAGTTCTAAAACTTGTTTTGACACGCGGCTTTCGCCAAACATCAAGTTTAGGTCTTGGATACATTTCATAAAACTGAGTCGACTTCCAGAAATGACCAGAATCATGGGATTTTCCCAAATGAAATCTGGTGTGCAGATTTTGACATGTTTTTTCATTTTGGCTCTCATTTACTCATCGGGAGGAGTTATGAGGTGCGCCACCCGGCGAAAAGACCATAAGACATAAATATACAAGCTTATATTTCTTAATTAATCTCAAGGTTTACTGAGATAATCAGTTTAATCAATCTTTGAGACTATTTCAGAATTCAAGTTCATAGAACTTACCTAGGACTTGTTTTAGCTTGTTTTCATGGTCACAACCTCATGTACAACATCAATCAAGCCATATTACATATATTACTTATATCAAATTACATCAAATGAATATAAATTATTATAACCATATTCAACAAAAATGAAGAGTGTCACAATTCTTACAAGGATTAGGTTGGAAAGTTACAAGAATAATCAATCCTAAACCCTTCTAATCTCTAACCATTGTCTTGAATCTTCAACCCAAGTCTTGTAAATTCTTATGTGAACCATGTAAATACCCATTTATCTCAACCCCTAAACACCTCACATAACTCTTGATTCACCCAATTGATCACCAAGATAATACTTGTACTTTGTAGAGATCACCTAAGTCTTCATCTTCTTAGCATAACTTTTCTCTTGATTTGAAACTTAAGTGGTGATGGTGATTTATTGTTGTATGGTTCAAAGTAGAGCGAAAGAGATTTTGGTATCTTTCTTATCCATGAAGATATGTATGTGAGTAACTTATGCAAAGGTGAGAAAGTTATGTGTCTAGTTATGAGATAGGAAGCATAAGTAAGAGCCATATGGCTTTTGTGTTAGCTTATGCATGCCACCTCTAGCATGAGGTGGTGAATGTATATTATTTTTGTAGTAAATTTTGATTTACGAGGTGTAGTTTGGTCCCGGTAGTTACTAACGTTAAGCCCTTAAGTCACGAAACTTAAAATCGGATATAAGTCTAATGGGGTGCATTTATGTTGTTAAAACCTAATAACGTAGGTTCGAGCACGCGTCTTGCGTAAAAAGTAAAATGTTCACGTAAAAATAACGAAGTGGCAATAGTTCATATAAAATATGACTATTGATAAAAATAGAGTATTTTGAACACATAGGCTTATCGTAGTCTAGTGTTGACCGCGAGGAAAGTTTACCCGATTAAACTTTCGTAATTAATAAAGTAACATCTTTAAATAATTATTTATAGCCATAGGTGAACAAAGAAATGTTCAGAGTGTAATAATTCGAATCAGAGTGAATGATTTGACTTGGAAAAATAACAGTTACTACCAGTTACAGTAATTGCTTTTACGTCATGGTAAAAGTCAAATAGTCAAAAGTCAGAGTCAAAGGTCATCTTTTAAGAGGTCAAAGGGTAAAATAGTCATTTTGCCTTATGAAAATTTACGAGTTGCTACAAACCTATATATAATCTCTGACCATAGTCATGTGATTTTAAGTATGCCTAATGGGATTCCAAATGTTGCAAGATCATTTAGATTCTCAAACTTTATTGTGGACAAACCTGAATTTATGGAAACTATCAAGGAGATTTGGAAGAATGGTGTTGAGGGGCACCATATATATAGATTGGTTAGAAAACTAAAGATGTTGAAGAAGCCTCTGAAATTCATTCAGTGGAAAAATGGGAATGTTTTTGAAAGAGTTGAGAAACTGAAGGAGGATCTTAGAATTGCCCAAAAGATGGTTGATAATAAACCATATGATGAGAAGATCAAAGAAAAAGAAGTAGAGATTCTTACTCTTTATAATGAAGCTCTTATTGATGAGGAAAAGCTTTTATACCAGCAAGCTAAGATTGAATGGATCAGTCATGGAGATAGAAATAGTAGATACTTTCATCAAGTTTTAAAAAGTATGAGGCACTATAACAAATTTGTGAGTGTTAATGATGATCTTTGTTAGTGTTAATGATGATCAGGTGAATACTTATGAGGGTGATAGAATAGCAAAGCAATTTGTTAAGCATTTTGATGATTTTTTAGGGAAAATGTTGAGGTGGAGGCCATTTCTGATGCTGAGAGTCTGTTTACCAATACTCTGGATAATGATATAGCAGCTACTATGGTTAAGGAGGTTACTGATTTGGAGATTAAGGAAGCTATGTATGATATTGGGGATAATAAAGCACCAGGACCAGATGGATTCACTTCTGTTTTCTTTAAGAAGACTTGGGATATTTTGGGGAGTGAGGTATGTTTGGCAGTTAAAGAATTCTTCAATAAAAAGAAGCTGCTAGGGGAACTAAATGCCACTTTAATTACCCTGGTGCCAAAGGTTTCTAATCCAACTATGGTTAATGAATTTAGGCCAATTGCATGTTGTAATGTCATCTACAAATGCATAAGCAAAATTATATCCAATAGTCTTAAACCGGGATTGAAGACCCTTGTAAACCTCAACCAAAGTGCATTCATTAAAGGAAGAGTGATTCAGGATAATATCTTACTTACTCAAGAATTGCTGAAGAGATATAATAGAAGTGGTGGTGTTAGAAGGTGTTGTTTGACGATTGATATAGCCAAGGCTTATGATACTGTAAATTGGGGTTTTTTGAAGCAGTGTTTGGAGCATTTTGGGTTACATAAGACAATGATAGAGTGGATAATGGAATGTGTTACTTCTACAAAGTTTTCTGTTTGTGTGAATGATGAAAGGTGTGGTTATTTTAAGGGTGGAAGAGGCTTAAGACAGGGGGATCCATTGTCCCCATATCTGTTCACTCTTGTAATGGAAGTTCTCAATCTAATGATGGCTAGGAATATTCAAAACAATTCTGGTTTCAAGTACCATGTGGGTTGTAAGGAACTGAAAATAACCCATATCTGCTTTGCAGATGATATGCTAATGTTGAGTCGTGGAAGTGCTAATTCTGTGAAAGTAATCAGAGAAGTGTTGAATGAATTTAGCAGATGCACAGGTTTAATCCCAAATATGAGCAAAAGTACCATCTTCTTTGGCAATTTAAACATAGCTAAGAAACAGAAAATTCTTGACATTTTGCCTTTTAAGGTTGGAGTGTTGCCAATGAAATATCTGGGGGTTCCTCTTATCACTAAGAGACTAGGGATCAATGACTGCAGAGAATTGGTGGAAAAAGTGAGGTCAAAAGTTAATGATTGGAAGAACAAGTATCTGTCATTTGCTAGAAGACTACAACTGATTGCTTTAGTCCTTGCATCAATGCAAGTGTATTGAGTACATTTCTTATTCCAAAAGCTACTACTAAAGAAATAGATAAGGTTCTTAAATCCTTCCTATGGTGTCAAGAGGAGTATGTGAATGGTAAGGCCAAGGTTTTCTGGAAACCTTTGTGCTCTCCAAAAAAAGAGGGAGGTTTGGGTATTAAGATTCTGAGCCTATGGAATGAAGTGTTACTTATGAAACATGTTTAGAATATAGCTGCAAAAAAAGATTCCTTATGGGTAAAGTGGGTGAACATAGTGAAGTTAAAAGGGAAGAGTATTTGGGAAGCAGATTATGAAAGAAATGACAGCTGGATTTGGATGGTGCTCATGGGTCTGAAAGATAGAATTAGATCTTATGTGATTCATAGAATTGGTAATGGAAGAAATACTTTTATGTGGTATGACCAGATTGGGAAATCATGAGTTAGTAGGAAACATTGTCCCAACTTGTTATAGGAATGCTGCTAGATTGGAAAATAATATGAAGGTTGCAGATATGATTCATGAGGGGAGATGGATGTGGCCTAATGGGTGGTGTCAAATGTTTCCTCAACTGCTGAATATTAGAGTTCCAGAGGTGAATGAAATTAATGATGATATTGTGACGTGGAAAAAAGGAAGTGGAGTTGTCTCTAAGTTCAGCACAAAGACAATGTGGGAAGATATGAGAGTAAAGAGTCAACAGGTAAAATGGTATAATATGGTATGGTATTCTCAAGGTGTCCCTAGACACTCCTTCATTCTCTGGCTAGCTATAAGGGAAAGACTTCTAACACGTGACAGATTAATGAAATGGAATCAGAATACAAATATGGTGTGTCCCCTTTGTTCTACATGCAATGATTCACATAGCCACCTATTCTTCAATTGTGATTACTCTAAGGAGATATGGGTAGCTATGAAAGATAAAATGAAGGTCAATGGTGTGGATAATGAATGCAGAAATATTATTGATAAACTCAGTGATTTACCATGTAATAACAATATCATAAGTGTGGTGAGGAAAATGGTGTTGTCTACTAGTGTCTATTTTGTATGGAGAGAAAGGAATAGCAAATTGTTCTCAAATGAAAGAAAAGACTTTGGAATTATTCTTAAAGAAATTGAAGACAGTGTAAAGCTCCAACTGCTAAGCATCAAAGTTAAAAATTCCATTTAACTTAGAGCTGTGGCTACTGAATGGAGTATTCAACTTAACGTTGCTCAATAATAGAGGATCTGGTGAAGTTGATTATATAAAGGTGGGTGATTGTCCAAGTAATTGCCCTGAATAAGGCATTAAGGAGTGTTCGGCTATGGCTGCTATTCTGCTGATACAGTATTTTTTATCTAGCATGTTCTTACAAATAAAGATGGCTATTTCTGAATTCAGGCCATTACAAATGTGAAGTTCCTTGTATCTTGGAGTCCTAACTGTGTGACTGTACCTACATTAGTCTCTTAGTATTTTTTGGTTTGGCCTAGGGAGGGAACTAGTAAGCTTTATTTGACTATGTAGGAGGTCTATCTTAGTATGGATGTACCATAAAGTAGGGCTTACTTTGTGAAGGGTAATTGGTCTTGGAGGGGAATATAAGCAGTATGGAATTGAGAGTGGTGAAAGATGACACTTCATGGTCCATACTTTACATTCCCATAGGAGGTAATGGTGGTCATCATGGAGGGAGAGTGTTTCCAAGCATTTGAAGCCTTCCTTTAAGAGGGAAATGTAGGTTGACTTGGAAGAGCCCCCCATGGATGGGTTATGGTTCCTAGTGAAGCCATCCTCTATTTCTACTTTGGCTACTGTGGTGGAAGGTTGAGTGGTTTAGTAGAATGGAGAGATGGAAATGTAGCTAGATGGTAGGTGCACTTAAGGTGAATTGATATATGATATGATGGATTTCTGAGGTAATGGAATAGCTGGTATCTGAATTGGTGCAGCTTGTCAGAGATCATTCATCAGACATGTTGTTTGGGTCTTGTTCTAATTTTATCAGATAATAGTCTGGTTGTTTGTTTTTTGTATTTGATTTGGGACTTGTCCAAATCTTTGGTTGTTATCCTTATGATGTAAGTTTGAAAGTTTGATATTATTCACCTTTTGCACACAAAAAAAAACAATGTTATCATTCTTGTTTTCGTCAAGATAAGTTATTGAGACATCTATCGTATTAAATATATGCCTAAACATATATGATATTCTTTTCATTGGCCCGGGTAGTTCTTTTTCTACGTTAGTAGGTGAATATCATGTATCTTTAGGCATAAGTTGAGGTTTGTCAATCAATTACATTCTGCCAAAAACTGTTTCTTTTATCGCTGTCTCTAGCTATACATTAGATGAGTCTTGTAAATAATATATGTGTTCAAAAAATCGATACTAATGCAAAAAGATAACAAACTTTGGATCGGGCTATCCAGTTTCGCCATTTGAAAATACATTTGATGGCCAAACTGAAGTATGAACATCATGTAAGTTTGGTAAACTGTATATTGATTTCATAATATTCGGTACATATGAGAGTATATATAAAATACATACGGGCCTAAATACAAATAGCCAAAGACTTATCGTCTAACAATAAGAACGGTAGATGAATATAGATTACTAGACTATAGACCCGCGGGTTTCCCGAGCGGCAATAAAAAATTGTACTTAGATATACTTGTTTGTAAGCAGATTGTTGGGATAGTAACATGCTAAGTTTTATACCACAAAATCTTAGGAGCCTCTATACTTTGAGTTTTGATGAATGATATAATCAACCAATAAAACTAAGATTTTAGAAGAATGTACGTGATTTTACGTAATTTTGCGAACCTGTAAAAATAGTATGTTTTGGCCATTTAAGTTTCTAAATTTGGAGTAATTTTTCCCCTTATGATTGGGACTACATTTTCTTTGCTTAATAAATTAAAAAAAAAATACAACTGCAGAAGTTAAATTATTTATTTGTCACGAATGAATATGCGACAAGTGGGCTGTTCTATCATGTGATCACAGTGTATAATGTCGTCATATATTGTTTATTTTAATTAACCCAAATATTTTAGTTCTAGATTGTGTCATAGTCGTGATTGCTCATTTTGAATAGATAATAGTTCTTGATCAACAAGATCATACAGCGAATCGTTTTATTTGCTTACTAATTCGTGTTTTCGTGGCCGGCCTCTAGTTGCGTTGGCATCGGCTTCGTTTCCGTCGTTTGTTCTTACACCTTGCTTTGACTCAAACAGACTTCATATGTCTCTGAGTTTGTATATCAAGTTGTCAATAAATTGGCTAGTACTTGACATTACATTTGAGGGTTTAGGTATCCAATTTCGTTTGCAAGTCTAGAAAGCATGTGTCTTGGACGATGAAGTATGTGGTCTCGTAAGGTTAAAGTTTAAATGTTTAAGTTATTTATTTATTTATTTTTAAATGGCAAAGATTTATTGAATGAAGCTAGAAAGGAGCTAGCACAAAATTACATTGGTTTTTTAAGCCAATCCGGTCAAACTAAACGACTAGAACCTCTACTTTTTAACCAAGAAAAAGAACAAAAACAAATATTATCAAATAAATCACATTTCCTCATGCGTTGAGAGTTGAATGTGATCGAGTTCCGATACTTCCAAATAAGCCACCAAGTGGACGCGGATATCACTTGAATGCGCTTCTTAACATCGTTAGAAACCCGGATGTTATTAAACCAAGACTCCCAATTTGAGTGGGAGTGTAATGATGGGATTTTCAAGTCAATCCAAACACGAGCCAAACGCCATATATTTGATGTGACATCACACGAATAGAAAATATGATCATTGGTCTCCCTACCGTTACAACAAACCGGACAATCAATAGAATGAATATCCAACCCTCGTCTTGAAAGATTCAGACGATGAGGGAGCTTATCCAATCTCATCCTCCAAATGAAAATATTAACCTTTCGAGGAAGAATGTTACACCAACTAGATGCCACCGAGAGCGTCGGGAGAATAACATCGTCAATGTGTTTTCTTGTAGCACCAAGAGTGAAAGAGCCATCATTCATGAGACCCCATCTGATGACATCTCTATATGTAGAAAGTGAAAGCAAATGCAACTCAGCTTTCAAAGCTTCTAGCATGTCGAGACATCTGCCAGAACTAATTGGACGCGTCCAATGCCAAGTCCAACCACCACTTGAGAACCGCTCACTAATGGTACAATTAGGGTACGACTCTAAACGATAAAGCCTGTTATATCTATGAAAAAGAAAAGAGTCATCGATCTAGTTACCAATCCAAAATCTCACTTAAGAACCACAACCAACTTTGTAACTCAAAGTATTTTAAGGGGATAAATGTTTAAGTTATATATTTATATCAAGTACGTCGAGTATTAGGTTGCAAGAAATATTTGTTTTATGAAACTCAATGTAGTTAAGGTATGTTGTTTCCAACTTAGGTGGCATTTAAGCAAATTTTTATATCCATGCTTTCTAATAATAGCAAGTTATTTACACGTTTCAATATTTGATTGTTTTTTTTTTTTTTTGCCTTATTTTTTCATATTTAGTGTGAGATTTACTAAAACTATTATACTAGTTTTAATGGTCACCACTATCACTAGTTTTACGTCACTGCCACATTATTAAATACACTATTGCTATCATCACTTTTAATCTTATATGGTCAACAAAAAAAATAATAATAAAATAAAAAAATAAAAAATACTTACTTATACAAACATATCATACAATATATCTCACACATATTCACAAACAAAAAATAAAATAAAATTAAAAGAGGTGTAGACTACCACTGTATGCAAAAATAAAAGTAATTGTACTTGGCTTTTATGAAAGATTACTCGTGGAAAAGGTGATAATGGTTATCCACCACAACCATAAAACCAGCCAAATATATTTTTAAAATCACAGCAAACTTAAAACAACCCAAATAAACTAAACCTGACACACCTACCCAAAATACCTCCGAACACACAAATTGTTTCAACAATCGCGTAGATATAGATCCGCAACGC
Source organism: Chrysanthemum seticuspe (assembly GCA_019973895.1). Taxonomy (NCBI): domain Eukaryota; kingdom Viridiplantae; phylum Streptophyta; class Magnoliopsida; order Asterales; family Asteraceae; genus Chrysanthemum; species Chrysanthemum seticuspe. The sequence goes on along the minus strand of BPTQ01000009.1, from coordinate 142,303,288 downwards.
GAAAAACATTATGTGAAAATTGTGCTCTCTAACATTGACGCGATAAACAATCTCAAACTCGCGGCGAGGTCAGCAGGAACCAACATTCTCGAAAACCGTCGAATCTGTCCAACTACATCAATGAGTCATTTGTTTAAGTATGAAGCCATGTAAATTCCCGCGCCTTGCATTTGGGCTACTAGCTTAAATCGTTTGCTTAAATTTGATTGATAAAAGCTTCAAACGAACAACTGAAAAGACTTGTTATATTTATTTGTGGATACATAAAAATTGAAAAGAAAAGAGAGAAGATCACAAGTTAAAGGGAATTGATACTCACACCATATTTTTTGATGCATGCACAATAATTTAAGCATTACAGTTTGTACCGTACAATATTATAATGTATAAATTGTGGTGCATGCATCAAAAAATATAACATGAGTATCACCTCCCCAAGTTAAATGACAAAGTGATTGGGTTAATGTTTTTTAAAAACTTTTGTGATTTTAGTACTTGTTCACCCCTAAACAATATTTCTCCAGCTCAACCCCGGGACAAGTTGCATCACTATTTCTTCCTATTTATTTGACAAGTTTTGAAACATGTACAATGCTTTTACAAAAGTTGATGAGATTAATCGTATGTTGGTATACAAACTACAAAGCAGGCATAAGATATCTTCAGTTTGTATTTGACTATTCGTTGAGGCAATTCTTAACTAGCTAATCATGCATTTTCAACTTCTGTATCACTATTAGCCATACTAGGAAATGCATGTCTTGAGATGCACTTGTCAAACAGTGTACGGTTTTGTGTTTGTGTCAAAAAAGCTGTTTGAAATCCCTCCATTAGTAAAGTTGGTTACCGTACATCTTTCCGTTAGTAAAATCAATCAATGAAGATTAACGATACAAATTATTTTTCCGTTATCACCTAACGCAAGTTAAAATATCTGCATCGTTAGTCCTCATTATTATCACTACTACTTATAATGCACAAACGACTCTCTCTCCTATTTAATTTTCAGACTTTCAGACTTGCAAGTAATAAAGCATGATGTACAACACATTAAAGCACAAAATTTCAGACTTACAAGCAAATAAGCATAGTGTACAACACTTTAATGCACATATTAAAAAAAACACCACATTAATACTATTAAAGTGGTCAATTAATACACTATTTAATTCACCCCTACACCAAAATAAACAACAATTTAATCACAATGTACAATTTAATCAAGCTAATAAGCCAAACAAACACTAAAAAATTATTAGGAGACATAAATAAAAAATTGTTGCAGAGGCTACACAAATTTTTCCAGCCCGAACGGGCACGGGCCAAACGGTGTCGAGCCCGAACGGGCACGGGCCAAACGGTGTCGAGGCCAAACGGGCACGGTCCAAACGGGCTCGAGCCCGAACGGGCACGGGTTAAACAAAATTCTTGATATCCGTAAATTTATTGTCAAAAAGAGCATAATAAACTAAAATACATGATTTACCGGAAACTTTTACTTCAGGGTACCCGCCGCTGCAACGCGCGGGTACCCTGCTGGTTTTACTAATGAAGGAATGTATAATGGTCAACTTTACTAACGGAAGGATATGTGCCAATTTTATGAATAAATAAAAAAGGGGGCATCATAGGCTCGAACTCAGGTTTGTTACTTCAAAAAGCAACACCCTAAACCACTGGATTACACGTCCAGTGGTGTATATATACCACAATCAATTCATTTTAACCATTTTTTTTTGCTTTAACTCGTTTTTATCTGTTTTCTTATGTTATTATACGTTTTCGATCGATTTTTTACGTTTTCATCCGTTTGTTTACGTTTTCGTCCGATACTCCGATTGTTTATGTTTTCACACGTTTTTTTTTTTAATTTTTATCCCTTTTTTTAACGTTTTCATCCGTTTTTATATGTTTTCGTACGTTTTTTACGTTTTTATACGTCTTCGTCCAGTTTTATACGCTTTTGTCCGGTTTTTCACGTTTTCGTCCGTTTTTTTACGTTTTTGCCTTTTTTTATGTTTTCGACCGATTTTTTACGTGTTCATACGTTTTATATGTTTTATCCGTTTTTTACGTTTTCGTCTGTTTTTTACGTTTTCGCCTGATTTTTTAAGTCTTCATCCGCGTTTTTACGTTTTCGTCCGTTTTTATATGTTTTCGTATTTGTTTTACGTTTTATACGTTTTCGTCTGATTTTATATGTTTTCGCCAGGTTTTTTTTTTTTTTACCTTTTGGTTCTTTTTTTACGTTTTCGTCCGTTTTTATATGTATTCATCATTTTTTTTACGTTTTCGTCCGTTTTTTAGTTTTCGTCCATTTTTTACGCTTTCGTCTGTTTTTTACGTTTTCTTCTATTTTTATACGTTTTTGTCAATTGTTTTACGTTTTCATCCTTCTTTTATGTTTTCGTCATTTTTTTAGTTTCCGTCCATTTTTTACGTTTTCACCCCTTTTTTTAAAACGGAAACATATAAAAATCAAACGAAAACGTAAAAAAACTGACGAAAACGTATACAAACGGACGAAAACATAAAATATGGATGAAAACGTAAAAAAATTACGACAACTTAAAAAAACAGGCGAATACGTAACAAAATTAACGAAAACGTAAAAAAAAGACAAAAACGTATAAAAACGGACGAAAACGTAAACAACGGACGAAAACGTAAAAAAACAGACGAAAATGTAAAAAAAGGATTAAACGTAAAAAACTGATGAAAACGGACAAAAACGTAAAAAACACTGACGAAAACGGATAAAACGTAACAAACGGACGAAACGGATAAAAAAGGATGAAGACGTATGAAAACGTATAAAGAAGGATAAAAACGTAAAATAAATAGTCAAAATCATATAGAAACGGACGAAACGGATAAAAACCTATGAAAACGAGTTCAAGCCAATAAATTGTTAAAAGGAATTGATTTTGGTTAAAAAATGACCCCTTTTTATTTATTCATAAAATTGGCACACATACATCCCTCCATTAGTAAAGTTGGCCATCATATATCCCTCCATTAGTAAAGTAGTCAATAAGGACTACCGATGCAAATATTTTATCTAACGTTAGGAGATAACTGAGAAATAAATTGCATCATTAGTCATCAATCACTTATTTTACTAACGGAAGGATGCATATAGGCCAACTTTACTAACGGAGATGTGTATGTGTCAAAAAAACCACGACGATGTATAACGAAACTACAGACAAATTACAAAAATATATTTTAGAATTTTCTCTTAAAATTACATAAATACGGAGTAAATGTCAATTAATCACTTTCTGTACACCTACGATCCTAACACTATTAATATTATTTAAATAACAAAATACCCTTCATTTCTTTTTAACCAAACACTTTCTTAAGTTGCACATTAATTTCTTTACATTACTTATAAAACCAAACACCCTTTTCTTCACATTCACAAAAACTTAAAATAACTTATCTAAAAAAAAGTGTAAAAATACACTAAATCACTAAAATATACTCCGTACAAATCAAAATCAAAATCATAGATATAGCAATAAAGTTGTGCTAACAAATCAAAATAAGTTACTCACTCAGAATAATAAATATAGCTATTATGAATATTCAAGACATGGTTCAAATTTATACCAGTCTTATGTTTGCATTCTTTTTAACTCTTTATATTCTAGTTTGGGTTTATTTAATGTTCTTTGTTAATTTTTTTGTTGAATTCGAAATTGAAAAAAGAAGTGTTTGGATATAGTAGAAGGATATTTTAATTATGAGTTAAGAGGTGTGTGGGTTAAAAGAAATGAAGGGAATTATTGTCATTTAGAAAATGTCAATGGTCTAGTTGTGCAGATTTGAGAATCACAAAAATTATATAATGTATTTCTTCCGTCACAAAATTATTGTCCATTGACAAAACACATACAGTTTAAGGCGTCGTTTGGTTTGTTGTCCGGAATGATAATCGGTATGGATTTTATATAGGGGTAGAATAGGAATGACTATAAATTGAGGTATCAATCTCATAAATGTTGTTTGGTAGGATGATTAGATAAAAAGTGTAGTATAAATTATGTGAGGGGAAATGGTGAGCCCGGGGAATGAAACAATGATATACTACTCTTTTGGTGTCTATCAAGTATGGAATATATGTGTATATCATTTCTACTTTCGATAGTCATTATGGGATACCAAACACTTTGAATTGGAATGATATTCATTCATCCATTCCGATTGGAGGATACCAAACGCACCTTTAGAAAAACATAATTATTACAGTTTCTCTCTCATACTTTTTACACAATGACAGTTTTACCCCAAACTAATTAATTTATAACTTTTTTAAAGTTTGTAATAATAAAGTCAAGTGAGGGTAATACGGTAAACTTGATTTATATTCTTATCTATTTATAGAAGTGGACAATTAATTTGGGACATCCTAAAAAAGAAACGTAAACAATAAATATGAGACGGAGAAAACAATATTTATAACTTTGAGAGCACATGTGAAATTATGATATAACCATAGGGACTATCCATGTAATTTACTCTATTTAACATCTTGAAACATATAAAGTATAACTTTACCTTTAAAAATTAGGGTTAAGTGTACTTATTACAATTGTACTTTTTTCAATATACACATTTAGTAAGCCAACTTCTTTTATTACCGATATAGTCATTAAAACTTTTAAATTGTGAACAATATCGGAAACTTTCTTCACATACACTTGCATCGTTAGTCATTTATACTAACGGTCGTTAGTAAATAACCTAAAAGTATTGTTCTCTATCTTATCCAATTGAGGATTTCGTGATACCCAAGGCATATAGGGTTGAAATACTTCAATCTGATAGTGATCTATACACGATTCAGAGAACATATCAGGATTATTACACACACACACACCCATATTCTAACACTGACAAACTTATACCATTTGGAGTTGCAAGTATCTCTAATAATGTACCTATCAAACTCAACCTTGAAAAGATGAACTACAACTCTTGGAGTCCATCCTTTAAAATCCATCTCGGGAGTATTGGTTTGAAGAAACAGATTGAAGATACTTCCTCTAGTTCCACGGATCGGGGATGGAGTCGCCTTGATGACCTTGTTAAAGTATGGATATTAGGTATGTGCTCGGAATCTCTACAAGATTAAGTGTTCACTACTCCGGGTAATGCTAAAGACTTATGGCATCATATAAAGAACGTATAAACTTATACTGTTTGCATCAAAATTTTGTTTTTTGTGCATTAAAAATGTTAAATTTTGGGGTATTAATCTGTGACAAACATATCATTCTATCAATTGCTAATGGCTTTCAAGTTATGTTCAGTGCAGGGTTATTACAGGGGTTAATCATGGACAAAGAATAAAAGGTTTAAAGTTCCAAGATGCTCGTTTCTGCTGAAGCTATTCTCATTTCTGCTGATGAGTCATTTATAGCCGTTAGAGGGGTCTTGGTGTAACTTAATCTCCTATTTAATAAGTCCCTTAATCTAGGGTTAGAAACACTTGTATGTGCAGTCATTTCTCACACACTCTTCTCTTCTCTTTGATCATTTCACTGATCCTGTCTCTTCTTTGTATTTGTATGATTATTGTCTCATTGACATTAATCTAACCTTGTAACATTTTGGATACTATTGTTGATTAATCTAAGCCGACTATTGAGGCTTAGGTTTGAATAAAGGTTCTATTGTTTATCTTGTGTTGCTGATACTTTCGTACATGGTATCAGAGCTTCAGGCTCATAATCATTATTGATTCTACATCCAAGGGTTTCCTCGTGGAAACTTGGGGACATCTCTTCAGCAACAACTTGTTGGTTTGTGGTTATTGTTATTGGCATAATCACTGGTTATTTCTTATTGTGATTTGTTCTTTCCGCTGCATATTGCTCTGTAAGTCTAAGACTAATCTCTTCTTCAAACAAACAGTATTGATAAGGTTTTAAAAGGTACCATTTTGAGGGGTCGTTTAAGCCCTTATTTGATCACTTTTGTATCCGTTATTGCTTAATATCGTTCCTTTTCACTTTTTAGGTCTCTTGAAGGCAAAATGCTGGAATGGCACTTATTTGGACAAAAAGGCGCGAATATACGAAGAAAATGGCCAAAGTCAGAATCGAGACACTCAAAGCTGCTGAAAACAGAAGGCGACGGCGTCACTGCTTAACTGCGACGCCGTCGGAGGAATTTGTGACGACTCAGAAGAGAAAATGGCTTGTTTTGAAGGACGGCGTCGGGCTTTAAAGGAGTAGACCGTCGCAACTCAGACGGCCTAGATGCGACCCAGACGACGTCAGAAGCTGAAGAGGACGGCGTCACAGACATAAGGTGACGCCGTCGCAAGGTTAACGTGGCCAAGACGAAACCCTAATGAAGGCGACACGACGGCGTCACAAAACATAAGGTGACGCCGTCGCATATGTAATATTATATATAGAATCCGAATTTTTCAGTTTTAGGAGAGTCTTTTTGGAGTAAAAACCTAAAACTGAACCAAGGGTGTCTTGTACAGTATTTTAGGGTTCCAAACCCTATCTTACATCAAGATAAGTATTTACTTCATCAATTCAATTATGTCTTTGATTATTTGTGTATATGCTTGCATGTTCTCCATGTCCGGCTAATTTATTTGTGTGTTTGCTTAGGGAATATGAAACTTAATTATTAAATATTGATTGGTTGTTTCTTATCTTAGTTGATTAATGATCTAGTAATGCGATAGGTCATTCGTTGTGTACTTAATGCTTGATTCATCTTTGTGAACCTTAGAATATAATTACCTGAGTAGTTGTAAGCTAAACCATCCAAAGAGTGCCTTAGAGTAAGAGTTTATTATCCCTAGTGGGTTTTGTAGATGAGACCCTTTGGTAAGTTCAAAGAGTTAGGGAGAAACGCATACCCTACAACTTTAGACACACAACGCAACTAATAATAAGGACGTGATAACTCAACCATCAATAGGAGATAATTAAGGAGTAGTAAAACCTAAGTAAACACATCTTTAAACTATCATACGAGCACACATTAATTAGACATAGACTACCACCACCTTAGTTTAGATAATTAGATAATAGTAGAGTAATCGGTAGAAATACCAAACCCCCAAATCCAATACCCGAGATTCGTACTTTTCAATTTCCTAAAAAACATAAAAAAGATAAAAAATAATCTTCCTCAACCTTAACCTTAGCGTAGTAACTTCTCACTAGCATTCCTATTCCCCTAGAGAACGATATCAATACCCGTGGCTTACCCTAATACTACACTACAACGATTAGGTTCACTGCCTAGGGTGTTGAAAAACTTGCTCGACGAAAAGGAAGTTCCTTTGACCCCGAACGCGCTGCGTAAGCGTATCAAGTTTTTGGCGCCGCTGCCGGGGAATAGAATAGCTAGTTAGTAGTCCATCTCGTTTAGGTTTCTTTGCTTGATTCCTATCAAGTAAAATTTTTTTCTCATTTTTAGCTTCCTCTTAGTCTATCCCCCTTCTTCGTGACCTTTGCTCGTACACCCATCACTTTTCATCATGGAAGGTGATAACCAACCACCACTTGATAACCCAACACCAAATAAGTCAATGTCACTCAAAACCCAAACCAATAACCAACACAACCGTCGAAGCCGCTATGTGAGTAGAAACACCGACCTTCAGGATTTGCAGAAAATATTCGATAGTACAATTAGGGAAGCTGTTGAGAAAGTAGTCAGCGCCTCTGTAGTTGGCTCTATGATCAGCAGTAATTCGGACAATGGCATGATAAACAACAACGTGAATGTGGAAAATAGTGCTTACTTCAATCTTTACCCCACTAAGGAAGAGGTTGCGTACCATCAATACATAATCGATAATCCACGATCACCTATCATTAGGATATGCCCAAAGATTAGGAGAGGAAACCCCTGGAACCTAAAAATCCCTTGTATGATCGGATATAGGAGTGTCGACCACGCTTACATAGATACGGAATCTCCCATTAACGTAATGTCATCTGCTGTCTACAATGACATTATGAATGAGCGACTTAATATTAGGAGAGACCCTAAGTATCCAGGAGGAGTTTGCAACTTTGTGGGAAGAGTCAAGGACGTGCATGTCTTTATAGGAAATTTCACCTACCTAGTTGATTTTATGGTCCTAGAAGATGTAGGATGCGTAATTGACTATAGTTTATCCCAAGTAGTGCTAGGGAAACCGTTTGTTGAAACATCTAGAATGAGCCATAACAAGCATGATGGAACAGTTAGGTTTAAGGAAGGAACCGATGAGATCACCTATAGGATGCCTTGGAAAACAAATGAGTATGGCCACTTGTCCATTTATGATCGAGACAACATCAAAGCTTTTGAGGACAAGAGCAAGGAAGATGTTGAAAAAGGTTATAAATTCATGTGGGAAAGAAGGAGGCATTATTATAAGGATTGCTTGACCCTAGGGCCTAGGTATAAAGTCGATGAAAATTTTGTCAACATGATAGAATTCTCATTGAGGATGCAGAACGCAGTAACGTAGGAGCACGACTACGAGTCTAGCTACAAGACTCTTAAATAAAGAAAAGCGCTTCGTGGGAGGCAACCCATGCTTAATTGTTTGCTTGTTAGTGTCATATATCTTTTATTAATTGTTTATCCTCATGTTTAAATTTGTAAAAATGCTTTATTTTGTTTTTAACCTCGTCTTAATTGCATATAAAGGTATTTTACACAAGGGATAAGTGTAGGGAGGATTACACACGTTTTCAAAAGAAATGTAAACATGAGAATAACAATTAACTAAAAGATATGTATGTTTGTTTGTTCGAGTCAAATGCTTGTATCGAGTCATAATGGATGTTTTTGCAAAAATTTTTCCAGATTCTAAAGATGTAAATTTTCCAGAATTTTTTTCAGAAAATCGCAGAACAGTTTTTGTCAGGATAACCTGACGGCGTCAGGATTGCAACCTGACGGCGTCAGGAAGGAGTAAAAACATCATATCACTTTTTCTCGTTTTCTGAGCTACTTATAAATTTTTGGAATTTTCCAGGTCTTAATTTTCTTAGAAATTCTGTAAACATCCATTCCACAAGCATTATATCCTAGTTTTCTTTTGTTTGCTTTGGAAGCGCATTTTAGCCGCCATTATCATATATATTCTGAGCTAAATTTGATCCTATATTACGAACACCTTACCTACAAATGTCTTAAAGATTCTTTTAATTCTGGACCTTTTAAGGTTTTTAAATATTCATCGAGTCTTTTGCTCTTTTTCACTATACTACAAAAATGAGGAAGGACTGCGGCAGTCCAACGTTAGGACTGCGGCAGTCCAATAGGACTGTTTTTGACAAGACGCTAAAAGACTTTTTTTAAGACCTTTTAAATGTAGAAATCTTAGACCTTTTTAAAAACGTTTTTGTAGGTAATACTGAGCTATGTTCGTAAACTGAGCTTGTTTGTTTGTATGTATAGAAAATCAATTAACAATAAGAGTACAAATGTAAAGAAAACTTTTGCACACATTAGGAGGGATGTGAATAGGGAACACATTTTATGGAAATATACGTTAATTCTGCTCCAATTTTTGTTTTATTTCGTAAAAATGTTTAAATTTGTACTCCTATTTGTTAATTATTTTCTATATACTGTGATTGTTCGTTTGTTAATTCGTACCCAACGGAGGGTGCTTCGCGAAAAGAAATAAATTCTCAGAACATCGATCTGAGCATCAGCACGAGGATGCAATGACGCAAGA